>CM067172.1:28332192-28382697 GCA_034093135.1 Erigeron breviscapus | reverse complement strand
GAAGATTTCAATCATGATGCATTCTTGTTCAAGCTTTTTAGAAGTTTCATCATCAGCAGTAGGATACTCTGATGATTCTTCTCCAGATACCCTTTGTTCTTTTCCTTTAACAGCCTTCAGAGTAGTTGGTATATCTGGGAAAAACTCAAACTGGGGCTCACTGGCTTCAGTACCAGCAGCCTCTTCAGTCAGCATAGTGGCTTCAGTGCCAAATGCTCTTCTTGCTAATCGTGCACTGGCATCAGTACCAGTCACTTGTTTTTCTTGCACAATGCTTTCACTAGCAAAGGCCCTTTCAACAGCACTGGCAACAACATCCTTCTTCTTCCTTATCAAACTTTCTTAGTCACCAGACAACTTTTCCCCCTTGGAATGATCACCAGTTCTGGACTTGAGATCATTCCATAATTGTTCTAGCATGTGTCTGTCTAGTGCACCAAAGGTTCTTCCAGCCACTGGAGTTGTATCAGTCACAACTTTCTTGAGTGCCTGCACTTCCTTTTTAACAAAATCAAGTTCTTGAGGCAAGTGCTTTGGCAATTTCTCTTCCATCAACTTCTCTACTTGGGGTAACAGCCCATCTTGAAGAGTTCGAAGAACAGTCTTAGAAATCTTTAGAGGGACTCCAGATTCCAAGTCTGGAGTAGGTCCAGTAGAACACGTTTCTGGACAGATCTTCAGTAAGGCTTCAGTAGTCGAGTCTGGAGCGAGTCCAGTAAATCTGGACCTAACAAATGTCCAACTGAGGATGAGTTCTTTTAGACTTGATGCACGAGGATCTTTGACATATTCGAAATACCTATGAGGAAGAGGAACATCCAATTGGCAATATGGATGATTTGGATCTCCACGGTAAACATTTGGTATGACATGATAATACTCATCTTCATCATCAGAAGCAAAAGCATCATCAATCTCTCTGCCTTGTTCATCCGTGAGATTTCTAACTACAAGCTTAGCATCTCTTCCTGTACCTTTCTTGTAGTAGACTGAGAAGGTCAAACCCTGAGCAGGAAGCTCATAAAAGGATTTGATCTTACGTTCCTTCTGACCTTCAGACTCCAAAGAGATTCGGGTTTGTAGCAATAGCATCTTCAAATTCAAACCTATGCTCAGGTGATACCATCACTCCTTGCCAATCTGAGCGAGGTATCCATTCCCCCTCCTCTGAGCCTTCCGAATCATCTTCAGCCAAGTCATCCAAGTCTTGATAGCATCAATGGCAATGAGCTCCTCATCACTCTCGGATTCATAGGCATGAGTCTGGAAACCGACATCTACATCTCCAGTCGGTAACGGGAAAGTATCTTCAACGATACGCTTCCCTTTGTCTTGAGTTGTGGGAGCCTGAGAGTACCAGCAGCCTCTTCAGTCAGCATAGTGGCTTCAGTGCCAAATGCTCTTCTTGCTAATCGTGCACTGGCATCAGTACCAGTCACTTGTTTTTCTTGCACAATGCTTTCACTAGCAAAGGCCCTTTCAACAGCACTGGCAACAACATCCTTCTTCTTCCTTATCAAACTTTCTTAGTCACCAGACAACTTTTCCCCCTTGGAATGATCACCAGTTCTGGACTTGAGATCATTCCATAATTGTTCTAGCATGTGTCTGTCTAGTGCACCAAAGGTTCTTCCAGCCACTGGAGTTGTATCAGTCACAACTTTCTTGAGTGCCTGCACTTCCTTTTTAACAAAATCAAGTTCTTGAGGCAAGTGCTTTGGCAATTTCTCTTCCATCAACTTCTCTACTTGGGGTAACAGCCCATCTTGAAGAGTTCGAAGAACAGTCTTAGAAATCTTTAGAGGGACTCCAGATTCCAAGTCTGGAGTAGGTCCAGTAGAACACGTTTCTGGACAGATCTTCAGTAAGGCTTCAGTAGTCGAGTCTGGAGCGAGTCCAGTAAATCTAGACCTAACATATGTCCAACTGAGGATGAGTTCTTTTAGACTTGATGCACGAGGATCTTTGACATATTCGAAATACCTATGAGGAAGAGGAACATCCAATTGGCAATATGGATGATTTGGATCTCCACGATAAACATTTGGTATGACATGATAATACTCATCTTCATCATCAGAAGCAAAAGCATCATCAATCTCTCTGCCTTGTTCATCCGTGAGATTTCTAACTACAAGCTTAGCATCTCTTCCTGTACCTTTCTTGTAGTAGACTGAGAAGGTCAAACCCTGAGCAGGAAGCTCATAAAAGGATTTGATCTTACGTTCCTTCTGACCTTCAGACTCCAAAGAGATTCGGGTTTGTAGCAATAGCATCTTCAAATTCAAACCTATGCTCAGGTGATACCATCACTCCTTGCCAATCTGAGCGAGGTATCCATTCCCCCTCCTCTGAGCCTTCCGAATCATCTTCAGCCAAGTCATCCAAGTCTTGATAGCATCAATGGCAATGAGCTCCTCATCACTCTCGGATTCATAGGCATGAGTCTGGAAACCGACATCTACATCTCCAGTCGGTAACGGGAAAGTATCTTCAACGATACGCTTCCCTTTGTCTTGAGTTGTGGGAGCCTGAGAGGTACCAGCAGCATCATGTTGGCTTTGCTCCCCCTGAGATGTAGCAATCGGAGTGCCAATCCGAATACCCCTTGATAATCTTGTGATCTCTTCTTCTTGTCTGCTCAGATCATCATTCTCATCCTCTCTCCTTTGCTTCCTGAGAACACTATCTGTGCAGATAGGATCTATCTCCCCCTGAGATCCAAGATTATCAACTATCTCATTTAGCTCCTTATAATCCACATCAAAGCTTGCCAGACCCTCAGTTTGGCTCTCTATTGCCTCTTTATGCTTATTCAGCTTCTTGACAACTCTTTTCAGATGCACCATTGTCTCAGACTGAATCTTTTGTAGAGCCTCGTGTCTTGTCTGAAGTTGAGTATTTTCTTCCTTCAACTCTTCAAGCATTTGATGGTGTGACTCTTCTTGCTTGGAAAATCTTTCTGTTAAGCTTACAATCAAGACTCTCATATCTTCTAGTTCTTTCTCCAATCAAGACACAATGTCTTCTTTGGATGTTGAGCTTCTTGGTTGAGAAGAAGTCACAGATGGTTCACCTCCTTTAGCTACTTTCCTCCTTTTGAGCTGTTGAGACGAACTATCTTCATTATCTCTGGTAAGTCCTGACATTTTAAGCTCCTTAAACCCTGTAGTTCATGAAGTTTAAAAATATTATAAACTTTGACCATTGATAAATGTAAGTCCCGGTAACGTAGATCATTAACGAGATTGTATGGTTATGTTGAGAGTGCGGAATCCTCTCAAGATAACTTTGATTATATTTGTTTAATCAATATTATCAATACGCAATAACACAAACGAATAGCCTTCAAACAATCTGCAAGATGCACTTTGTTTCTAGGCTGTAGAGATCGAATACACCAATGAATAAACTCTCTGCTCAAAACTCTCACGGCTGGAAAACCCTCTTTTAGTATCTACGGCAAAAAACCCCTTTAATCTTTAGGGTATTTAGTTTATATAGTTACATATAAATTCGGTACAGGCCCAGCGAAACTCTAAGCCCAATGGACCTTCTCTGTTTCGTTTCCATAATCATTAAACTCTGTGTGACTTGATTTAGTGAGTACCGAATTTACTAAATTCTGTACATTTAACTTCAAGACCGAATTTACAAACATATTAACCAACTAGGCCACCAATTAACTTCGGTATTAAGATGGGCCAATTAACTTCGGTGTCATCACAATATGGGCTAGTTAATTCGGTGCTGACTAAATGACCAAAATCAATATATTAAACTCTCTGTGACACATCTTAGCAAATTTGGTACATTTATCTTCTGTGTGACTAAATTCGGTTGGTGACCATCTAATTAATTCACATAATTGCATTGCAACGGACACAAAACATGCACTAACAGACTCCCCCTTGACCGTTGCAATCAATTCTATTAAGCTTTGATATACATTAGTTATAAAAGAACCTGTATTAACAGACTCCCCCTTAACTAATGATATCAAATTATTCTGACAAGGTCGATTCCCTGAAACAAACAACCTCAATGGTACTGCACACATATCAGACCTGCACACTTGTTTAACCTGTACACTTCAAAAGTTTGATCAGATTCGAAAAATTCTAACACAATAATTATGGAAATCTACAAGTATACTAGATAAACTGGATTATAGTATATTGCACTTCTCCACGAATCTGACACCTGTACTTGGTCATCAAATCCAACAACTGTGATCCCAGAAAACATAAACCTGTAGATACCCGTTATAGCAAACCTGTATCTACTCACCATTAGGAGTCACTGTACTCGGCCTAGCCTTCTTTAACTCCCCCTGAGTAAAAGCAACAACTTTCGACAAATTCTGTAGAATTAAATTCTCCATACAAAATAAACTCTATAAAGATTTGGAGAATTAATAGAGACCGAATGGACTAAAATCCTGCTGGGCCGCAAAACGATTAAATTCAACAACCCAAAGAACCTTTTAACATGAATTTAACATAACCCAAATGCAAACAAACATTCTGCAGGGAACTCCAAAACTCGGTGAACCTGTACACTTGGAAAAACTGTCAAGTTGTAACAAATTAAGATCACTAATTATTCTGGAAATATACAAAACCTGGGCACAGTGTCTTGCACGTTTCCAAACCTTCAAAACCTATACTGAAGTCATAAAATAAAAAGTACGAACCAACAAATACTTTCATCTCTTGACTTCTTACGTACAAATCTGCAACAACACAAAAAGTGTAATATCCACACAAGATAATATAGAAATCATCTAATGAACAAGAATCACAAAATTAAAATCATGGAGAGACAAACGCTTTTTCGTCTTTCTTGTTCATTGTGTCATATCTTCAGCTCAAAATCCATCACCTAATATCAAGTGACATAGAACGAAAAAGCTTTTTTGGAAACAAACAAATTCCATCTAAAGCTTAATCTGCACACTTAACAAACTGATTAACGCATCAAAAATTCAATTAAGAATTTATAATCAACAAACAAGACATACTTCAACAGTCTTAAAACCAACAATCTAATGAAAGATCTAAGGTAGAGTCATTATCACTGTCAGGCATAGAACAAGTTTCAATACTGTTGGAAATTTCAAAATGTTTGACTTTTTCAAGAACCAAAAAGATCATTTTCTAAACTTAAACAAATTAATGTCCATATTAGAAAATCTTCTTTTAACAAGATACTTTAAGCAACAAAGTCTCGTACAATCCAATTAAGGACCATATAACCGACAATGTAATCATCAGATGCTATACAGATCTCTCGTGCAATAAGAACCCTTTTTGACACAACTGACTGACACTAAAATGATTAAAATGATAGAACATAATTAAAGATAAAAATTGAATAAAAACTTTAAATCTAGAACTACAACTGTACAATTTATTAATTAAGAGATTTAAGTTTCTGCTGATTAGATCAGTTTAGCAATTACATAAGCCTGCGGGTGAGGAATTGATCCTCTTATTATTAGTTATGAACAGTGACCCAACAACGATTACCGGTATGTTTGTCCTCTTAAACACTCGGTACTTCCAGTTTCCTTTAGATGTGACACTTTCGTATTACTTGAGCCAAGGACAGTCACCATGTAACCTAGTAAGTTACTCATACCACATTATTGTTTGCGAAACTTAAGTGACCCACATTCAGATATACTCTCACAATCGACACAAACACTACGATTAAGATATTTGGTGAGTATAGGAAGAAAGTCTTTAAGAATCAAGTCAGCGGTGACAGGTCGGTGATTCTCACACGCAAAGCGACTTAACTTGACTCACGTACGGAAATATACCCAACATTGCATAATGCTAAGTACTTGCATATTTGTGACATCATTTAAAGCACTTATGAAAACCCGTGACTTTCTATGAGATCCATGTAACGAACTTTCTGACAACCTATCCCAAGTTGGAAGCTTTAGGTAGGCTAGGTACACAAAGACACCCCAAGGACTTACTTGTCCGAATCTCAAAGGCCACATTAGCTCCATAATTTTCAAAGGATTAATTAGATATTACATATCTTGTCACAAATATACATCCGAAAAGCAATACATAGTTTCTATGTACCCGAGACCTTCTATATAAAGACCAAATATACAAAATTACAATGCTAGATCTTTCGTAAGATTTAAGGACCAGATCTAATCATTTGAAAAGCAGGCATTCTCAGCCATATATCTAAATATGTTTCCCATAAGAACATTGTATATTAAGTTCAGATTTAAGGAAACCTTGGTCCTTTGTGCCTACCGATACATCCTAAATTGTAATCACTGAACTGATCATTATATTACGATTAAGCAGGCTTAAAAGCTAAAATTATCGTCACGTCTAATCTTCTGAATGCATCAACTTATCTCTCTTCATCTATTTCTTTTGTTTTCGATTTTTCGATTTTTTATTTTTCTGATTTTTCTATTTTTTTAATTTTCTGACACTAACTATATACAAACTTAAACTAGACAACTCTTTTTGTATTTTTTATGACTCTAGCTATTTACAACTTAAACTAAGACTCTAACAAAAATAAAAATAAAAATGAAGTTCTTTGAGAGATCTATTCAGCATTCTTCATACCATTAAGAAGAATTAGCGTTTCAAAGCGAGACTTATCTAATGCTTTAGTATATATATCAGCTAAGTTATCATCAGATGTAACCTTTTCCAAATGAATTAACTTCTTTTGAGCACAGTCACGTAAAAAATGATGTCTAATATCAATATGTTTGGTGACTTTATGCATGACAGGATTATTAGTAATATCTATGGCAGACTTATTATCTATTCTAATAGGAGTATCTAGAAAATCCATACCGTAGTCACGCAATTGTTGTTGTATCCAGAGAACCTGAGAACAACAACTACCAGCAGCCATATACTCTGCCTCACAAGAAGACTGTGCAACAGATGTCTGCTTCTTACATTGCCACAAGACTAGTCTCCCCCCTAAGAACTGACACCCGCCAGTAGTAGACTTCCTGTCATTGTTACATCCTCCAAAATCCGAATCAGTATAAGATACGAAGTCAAACGTGCCACCTAGAGGATACCATAGATCAAGCCCTTGGTGACCTCGTAAGTAACGTAAGATACGTTTGACAGCTATCATATGTGACTCTTTCGAACTTGCTGAAACCTGGCACTCAAACAAACAAAAAAAAAACATTATATCAACAAAATTGGACAAGAGTCGCTTGTCCCCTGTCATGTGCTGGGAGTAACCACTGTCAACATACCAAAAACTGATAGGCTTCCTTGGTTCTCCCTGCACACTAACCAAAATAAGTTAGTTTCCATAGGGCACCCAAACCTTTTGAGGTTTGGGTTTACCATTCTCGTCCTTCATAATCAGCTCAGTCCAATATCCATCGCTCCTTGAAGGTGCCTTGGATACATGCTGACTCACCATAGGTCTCTTACCAAACGAGGTAAAATGACCTCTTGGAGGAGAAGACCTAGGAGAGTGAGGACCATACCTAGACTGAGTCTGTAACCGATCATAAAAATTATTAGTATTTTCATTTCTATTCATAGAAGACCGATTATGAATCACATGATCATTCCTAGGTTGAGACCTACCAGACGAGTGATTAAAGACTCTACGAGGTGGAGAACTCCTCGTGGAGGTATGAAATTAACTTGAACTACCACTGGAGTAGCTTCCAGATGAAACATTCCTTGGTTGTCTAGGTCTCTGAGGAGTCTTAGGTCTATTATCAGAAACTGAGGGAACATGATTCTTAGATTTTTCATTAGATCCAGTTGAACTATCCAACGATTTAGTAGGAGAACTATCTTTCTTAACATAACGTTTCTTCCTATTTGGACAACAACTATAAACATGTCCCCTTTCATAACAATAAAAACAAGACCTACTTGCCCGAAGCTTCTTAACCTTATCACTAGACTCTTCTGAAGGTACACCTAAACATTCTTTCAACTTAATGGTAGCAGACTCTTCTTCTGACAACACTTGACTTTCAGAAGTTTTACTACTAACTGTCCCAACAAGTACACTAGCATTATAAGTCGCATCTTTGGGATCTGATGGTCTAACAAAGGGTTTAACAGACTCAACTTTCTTATTCACAGGTTTACTCGACTTAACTGAACCTACATAAGGTTTAGGAGGCATTGGGGAAGCTTCTGTCTGAGATGGTAAAGGTTGACCAGTAAAGATCTCTTCCTTCTCAGTCAGATGCTCTAGAGATTCACTATAATTACCATTAAATGGACCTCTAACTTCTTTATAGTCTACCCCTAATCCACTTTTATCTTTAGGACCACGATGAACAGGTGTTAGTAACTGCATGGACCTAATAAGTTCCATTCCTCTTATTTGTTCAAGTCTAGTGTTCAGATTAACTATCTCAAGCTTAGCATCAACTAATTCCTTTTCCTTTTGAGCAAAATCTGCAGTCAGTTTAGCATACTGTTCATTTCCTACTTTTTCCATAAGAACTGATTCTCTAAGTTTCTCTTTCAAAGCAAGAATATCCTTATCTAAAGCTCGAATTTTATCTTTATAAAGGCTTTCTTGTTGAACTAAACCTGAATTCTTAGCAAAGTAGGAGTCATTTTCTTTTCTAAAGTTTTCATTCCTAGCAGTTAAACTATCTACAGATTCATTAAGGCTAGAGATTTCATCATTCATAAGGGAAACTAATTTACAGACCTTAACAATAGAGAGTAAAGAACAACTTACCTTCTGATCAGCAGCTTGACAGTCAGCCATGTACGCAACAAAGTCTTCAGTCGTCATGCCATCAGGAATTTCAAACTCTTTCATCTGTTCTTCAATACTCTTTTCAACAATTTTCTCAGCAACTGACTCATCTTTCTCAACCGAAACGGATTCACTCTCTGACTTCACTGTCTCAGTCACCTTCTGAACACTTTCACTAATAGTCTCAAAGGATCTATCCTCGCTAGTATAGACAACATAATCAATGGTATCCACAACTTCATCAGCAACATGTGCATAATCATCATATATCTCAGCAAAATACGCATGATTTGAAGTATCTTCTGATTGAGTATCCCACTGATATGTACCATCTGGATTTTGAACAACTACCGCTTTTGACTCCATTAACTGTGGAGATCCATTCTGTTAGGGATTCGCTTGATATAGAATCATAGCTTTTGTCTTGTTTTGATTAGGTGTAGTCACTCCTCCCTGATTATAATTCTGACGTCCCACAGCAGTATTATCATTTCTCTTTGGACGCTGACACTCCCTAGCAAAATGGCCAAATCCATCACAATTAAAGCATTTAACTTTAGATTTGTCAAAAGCCTTTTGTACCTTGACCTACAAATCTACCAGTCCTTTGTGTGAATCTCCTAACTTTGATAGTAAGCATAGCAAGCTGCCATTGAAGATCCATTTCTTCCAAGTCATCTGGATCCAACTGATTATAATCCTCATCAATTAGTGCAGGATCCGTCACTTTCCCATTAATGTAAGCCTCGTGAGCAGAACATAAAGCAGCATACACATTCATACGTCCTTCAGCGGAATTCATACTCATAGGCATTGAATGAAAGGATGGAGAGGCACTTTTAACACTTTTAGCACTTGAAGAAGTATTATCATATGCAACATAACCTGCAAGTCCATCTGAATCAACAATCGGTGAAGCTACCTTACCACTAAAAAATGCATTCACTCCTGAACTAGAACTTGCTAAAGGCACAGGAGCAGCATGATACATAGATGGATCCTGAGTAAAATCAGGCTGAGTCTCTTTGATCTTCCTCTTCATTTCCCTATTACGTAACTTCGAGACAACCGTATCAAAAGTCCAAGTACTATAATCTTTATCGTCCTGAAGATCATGAACATACTCAGTCCAAGCCTTTGGTAGTGAGTCCAAAAACTTGTCAACAATCTCTGACTGGGGATAAACAACTTCAAAATAAGCTAACTCGGTTGTCAAAAGATTGAAACGAACAATGATATCATCCAAAGTCTCCCCTTTCAATCCATTAAAAGCTTCATATTGTCGCTTAAGTAGCTTAATCCGATTTTTCTTCAGAGTAGCATCTCCTTCACAGTACTTCTCTAAAGCATCCCATAACTCTTTCGAGGTTGCATACTTCTTAAAAAGATGTACGCTGTCCTGAGGCAAAGCCATGGTTAAAGTAGAAAGGGCCTTACCTTCAACCGCATACTTCTTTTTCTCCACATCTGGCATTTCAGTATAAGTATACTTTCCAATAACTCCATTCTTCTCAAAAGTTGGCCAATCATATCCCTGAGTTACCATCAACCACATATCTATATCAGTCAGACGAATGTAATCTTCAAATCGTCTTTTCCACATCCAGTAATTTTCCATACGGAACAACTTTGGCGGAGAGTTGCCACGACCGACTTCATGGTCGTGCATGACAAGTTGGTTGATAAGTGCAGTATTAGGAGCATTGTTATTAGCAGCCATTTCGAATAATTATAAGAGAAATAAATTATGTGTGATTAAATTCTATGGATTAAATTCTCTGAATTAAATTCTCTGAATTAAGTTATGTGCTAATGAGTTATCCAAAGTAAATTATCTGTATAGATAAATTCTGTGCAAAAATGTCTTTGCAAATTCGGTCCTAACAAGATCTCTGATAAACTCTCTAAATAAGTTATTCGAATTTGCTGACTCCAAACAAGTTCTGTGGATAACCTCTCCAAATAAGTTCTCCGAATATACTTTGCAAACTTAATTCTATGCAAATAAGTTCTCCAAAAACCTTCTCAACTAAGTTCTGCAAACAAGTTATGTGAAGTATTTGGACAGATTCTGTGAACTAAATTCTCCAAATAAACTCCTTGAACAAATTCTGTGGACAAGTTCTGTGAAATAAATCTTTGACAACTTTGATCCAACAACTTCTTCGGATAAACTCTGTGAAATAAATTCGGTGCATATAAGTTCTCCAAATAAATCTCTGTGGACAAATTCGGTCCAATTGCTTCTCTGAACTAAATTCTGTTTTTTTTTTTTTTTTTTTTTTTTTTTTTTTTTTTTTTTTTTTTTTTTTTTTTTTTTTTTTTTTTTTTTTTTTTTTTTTTTTTTTTTTTTTTTTTTTTTTTTTTTTTTTTTTTTTTTTTTTTTTTTTTTTTTTTTTTTTTTTTTTTTTTTTTTTTTTTTTTTTTTTTTTTTTTTTTTTTTTTTTTTTTTTTTTTTTTTTTTTTTTTTTTTTTTTTTTTTTTTTTTTTTTTTTTTTTTTTTTTTTTTTTTTTTTTTTTTTTTTTTTTTTTTTTTTTTTTTTTTTTTTTTTTTTTTTTTTTTTTTTTTTTTTTTTTTTTTTTTTTTTTTTTTTTTTTTTTTTTTTTTTTTTTTTTTTTTTTTTTTTTTTTTTTTTTTTTTTTTTTTTTTTTTTTTTTTTTTTTTTTTTTTTTTTTTTTTTTTTTTTTTTTTTTTTTTTTTTTTTTTTTTTTTTTTTTTTTTTTTTTTTTTTTTTTTTTTTTTTTTTTTTTTTTTTTTTTTTTTTTTTTTTTTTTTTTTTTTTTTTTTTTTTTTTTTTTTTTTTTTTTTTTTTTTTTTTTTTTTTTTTTTTTTTTTTTTTTTTTTTTTTTTTTTTTTTTTTTTTTTTTTTTTTTTTTTTTTTTTTTTTTTTTTTTTTTTTTTTTTTTTTTTTTTTTTTTTTTTTTTTTTTTTTTTTTTTTTTTTTTTTTTTTTTTTTTTTTTTTTTTTTTTTTTTTTTTTTTTTTTTTTTTTTTTTTTTTTTTTTTTTTTTTTTTTTTTTTTTTTTTTTTTTTTTTTTTTTTTTTTTTTTTTTTTTTTTTTTTTTTTTTTTTTTTTTTTTTTTTTTTTTTTTTTTTTTTTTTTTTTTTTTTTTTTTTTTTTTTTTTTTTTTTTTTTTTTTTTTTTTTTTTTTTTTTTTTTTTTTTTTTTTTTTTTTTTTTTTTTTTTTTTTTTTTTTTTTTTTTTTTTTTTTTTTTTTTTTTTTTTTTTTTTTTTTTTTTTTTTTTTTTTTTTTTTTTTTTTTTTTTTTTTTTTTTTTTTTTTTTTTTTTTTTTTTTTTTTTTTTTTTTTTTTTTTTTTTTTTTTTTTTTTTTTTTTTTTTTTTTTTTTCCAATTGCTTCTCTGAACTAAATTCTGTGGAATAAACTCGGTCTACAAAAGAACTAAATTCGGTGTACAAATTATGTCCAATATAACAAGCCCAATTCAATTCGGTCCAGCATAGATTCGGTGAATAAACTCGGTGCAAGATAAGTGAACAACTTGGCAGAAAGAATTTCTTAGCCAAACAACAAAAATGAAACCATGGCTATTCGGAGATATTGATGCTGATTCTGAAGATCTCACATGCTTAATGACATCTGTCACTTCAACAAACAATCATTCACAAACTACTTCACAAACAACAACAAGTGAGGTACAATCCATTTCCAAAGATGATTACTTGTATGTTCAAAAAACTGCTGATACTTTGACAAAGCAAAATCTCACTTTGAAAAACAATTTGAAAATGGCTAAACAAGAGTTTGATAAAATCAATGAAAATTTTTCAGAACTCTCAATAGCTCATGAAGCTCTCAAAGTGAATTATGATTCTTTAAAAGAAATGCATTTGTCAAGTAACAGTTCTCAAGTTGTTTCACCCAATGCTAAATTAACCAACAAATGTCAAGACCTTGAAAAGACTGTCCATTCACTCAAGCAAACCATTGAGACTTTAAAGCTTGAGAAAACCAATGAATGGTTAAGAGCAAATGCAAGACAAGCTGATGTTGAGTTTCTCACAAATAAAATGAAAGATTTTAGACCCAACTGTGAAAAACGTTTTGAAACTGTTACTGGTTTTTCATCAATTCACAATCAATTTTCACTCAATTTTCCTGTTTTTGTTTACAAATACATTCTAAATCACCTCTAAAAACATCCTGTCAAGTTTCAGAATCCAATTCACAGAATTGATCAAAATCCAAATTTTTTGGAAAGTTGATGAGATTTTGAATTTTCAATTTGAGTTGATTTAATCCATGGAATTGTTTCTAGGGTTGTGCGCGATCGTATTTTGAGTGTTTCTGGGTTTGAATCGAATTCTAACTCTCAAAATTGAGTGAATTATAAGCAAATTAGTGAAATAATCGACTATTTTGTCTTTTTCTGGTGTTCTTACAGTTTTTCATTCAGACGATCTTCATGACTCTAAGACGATCTTCTTCAAGATCGTCCTAGTGTTTACTTTGTTTTGGTATTAAGACGATCTTCCCAAGATCGTCCTAATATTTTTGGTTCTGTGTGAACTGTGTGTTGTGGATTCCTTGGGTAACTAATCTCATTGAGATTGGTTTTGCTCAACAAATTCTGAAATCATAACCTCTTTCTGACCAAATTTCCAGAATTTTTTCTATACTTAGAAAAATTTTCACTCAATTTTCCTGTTTTTGTTTACAAATACATTCTAAATCACCTCTAAAAACATCCTGTCAAGTTTCAGAATCCAATTCACAGAATTGATCAAAATCCAAATTTTTTGGAAAGTTGATGAGATTTTGAATTTTCAATTTGAGTTGATTTAATCCATGGAATTGTTTCTAGGGTTGTGCGCGATCGTATTTTGAGTGTTTCTGGGTTTGAATCGAATTCTAACTCTCAAAATTGAGTGAATTATAAGCAAATTAGTGAAATAATCGACTATTTTGTCTTTTTCTGGTGTTCTTACAGTTTTTCATTCAGACGATCTTCATGACTCTAAGACGATCTTATTCAAGATCGTCCTAGTGTTCTACATATTTTTTAAGACGATCTTCTTCAAGATCGTCCTAGTGTTTACTTTGTTTTGGTATTAAGACGATCTTCCCAAGATCGTCCTAACCAAATTTCTCATGTTAAGACGATCTTATTCAAGACCGTCTTACCTTTTCTCAACCAATTTTAAGACGATCTTCACCAAGACCGTCTTCTTTTCTAACCAATTTTAAGACGATCTTCATCCAAGACCGTCTTACCTTTTCTCAACCAATTTTAAGACGATCTTCTTCAAGACCGTCTTACCTTTTCTAAATATTTTAAGACGATCTTATATCAAGATCGTCCTAACCAAATCCTAAGACGATCTTCTTCAAGATCGTTTTAATTCCAAAATTTTTTTAATCAAAAATAATTACAAATCTTTGTTTATTCATTTCAGGGACAACAATGAAGAATTCAGAGCTTGAGATCAGAAAGAAGTTCTTAGCCAAACAACAAAAAATGAAACCATGGCTATTCGGAGATATTGATGCTGATTCTGAAGATCTCACATGCTTAATGACATCTGTCACTTCAACAAACAATCATTCACAAACTACTTCACAAACAACAACAAGTGAGGTACAATCCATTTCCAAAGATGATTACTTGTATGTTCAAAAAACTGCTGATACTTTGACAAAGCAAAATCTCACTTTGAAAAACAATTTGAAAATGGCTAAACAAGAGTTTGATAAAATCAATGAAAATTTTTCAGAACTCTCAATAGCTCATGAAGCTCTCAAAGTGAACTATGATTCTTTAAAAGAAATGCATTTGTCAAGTAACAGTTCTCAAGTTGTTTCACCCAATGCTAAATTAACCAACAAATGTCAAGACCTTGAAAAGACTGTCCATTCACTCAAGCAAACCATTGAGACTTTAAAGCTTGAGAAAACCAATGAATGGTTAAGAGCAAATGCAAGACAAGCTGATGTTGAGTTTCTCACAAATAAAATGAAAGATTTTAGACCCAACTGTGAAAAACATGAAAGACAGATTTCTGATCTAAACAGTACTTGTTTTCTCAAAGGAGTTGAAATTGAAACTCTTCAAAAACAAGTTGAGGATTTGAAAACAAACATTTTGTTCTATCAAGAAAAAATCTATAAAATTGAACAAAATCCTCTTCTGAATTTCACTGCTTATTACAATAAGTCAAAGATTGATAGATCAGAACTTCTCCTTGGGTTGGGTTATGAGAATCCAACACATTTAGAAAAAATCCAAAAAGAAGACCTTGGTCCACTTTACAATGAAAAATGTCTCAGACTTGGCATGATTCAAGAGTTTATTAGACCATCTGAGGATGACTTTGAGTCAGATGATGTTGAAAGACAAAAACCAAACAGATTTCAGATTGATTATGTTGCTATTAATGACACATACAGGAAAACTCATAAAAGATCCATCTATGAGTTAGAAGAAATTGGATGGCTAATGATTACAAGAAGGAAGTTCCTGATAGGAAAATTAATTCAAATTTGAGTAATCTAGCTAAACCATGGTCAGTAAGAAATTCTAAACCTTCTACTGTGATTTCTAAACCTTTGATTGTTGATTCTAATGGGATTGTGGTGAATCTAAAGAATAAACCTCTTGTTCGAAAACCTCATTTATATACTTTGAATGATTCCACTAACCCCAAAGGACCCATTCAAAGGTGGGTACCTAGAAAAACCTAATTTTGTTTTGCAGGTAATAAAGGTCTGTGTTTAGTATTTCAATCTCGGATACTGTTTAACACATGATCCTGGAATGAGTTTCTTTTCAAGAAACAATCTCAAATAAGTGCTCGTTACCAATGCGCTTACTTGCCTCTGCATGTTCTGTACAAATCCTTCATCTCTTTCTCTTTCATTCATTATCTGTCAAACATTGATGCTATGCTTATGTGCAATGTGCTTAAATATCATGCAATGTTTGAGGGGGAGAAAAAAGGATAAAAATGTTTTCAAATCAGAAGTTCAAACCAAAGGATCACAATTTACTTATCCAGATTTTTCTGTTGAAGAATTTGATAAGTTTTTGAAAACTGATCATGTTTTTGCACCAGAAGTTGAAAAAGAGCTTGAAAAACTCTCACCCAAAAAGCCTAAACCAAAGAAGGAATCTAAATCTAAGTTTGCTCCAACTTCATTTTATTTACCCAAAGGTCAGTATGCAACAACTGTCAAAGGTAAGAAAACTATTTCTGCTAACTCAAAGCTCAAAGTTGATACTTCATCTGTTTCTAGAACCTCAGCTTCTAAGGCTATCTCTCAATCTAGTTCTTTACCTAAGATATCTAAAACTAGCCAAGATTTGCTAATAAAAGATACATCCAATGGTATAACTAGTTATAGAGATCAGTATGGTTGGTTCACTGTTACAAATCAAAAGAAACAGCATAACAAATCTTCCACCAAGAAAACACAAAATCAGAATATGTTTTTATCTCCTCGAACTAATTCCAAGAATTTATCTGATACAGGAGAGAAGACATTAGCTAGTACCCATAAGTGGATTTCTAAATCATCAGTTAGAAGAAATTGGATGGCTAATGATTACAAGAAGGAAGTTCCTGATAGGAAAATTAATTCAAATTTGAGTAATCTAGCTAAACCATGGTCAGTAAGAAATTCTAAACCTTCTACTGTGATTTCTAAACCTTTGATTGTTGATTCTAATGGGATTGTGGTGAATCTAAAGAATAAACCTCTTGTTCGAAAACCTCATTTATATACTTTGAATGATTCCACTAACCCCAAAGGACCCATTCAAAGGTGGGTACCTAGAAAAACCTAATTTTGTTTTGCAGGTAATAAAGGTCTGTGTTTAGTATTTCAATCTCGGATACTGTTTAACACATGATCCTGGAATGAGTTTCTTTTCAAGAAACAATCTCAAATAAGTGCTCGTTACCAATGCGCTTACTTGCCTCTGCATGTTCTGTACAAATCCTTCATCTCTTTCTCTTTCATTCATTATCTGTCAAACATTGATGCTATGCTTATGTGCAATGTGCTTAAATATCATGCAATGTTTGAGGGGGAGAAAAAGGATAATTCATGAATCTAGGGGGAGTTTGTGTATTTGCACTATTTGAAGAGAAACTCATTGTTTATTTTAGAAAAACCAAAAAGGATTTTTTTTCATTTCTTGAATTTTGATCGACTGGTAATGCATATGTGATGTTGGAATGATTTAGATGCATGTTTAGGTTATATGTGTATGTTTATTACATGTTTTTATGCTTAGTATTGTGATTTCGAAAATTCAAAAACCTGATATTTTTTGTGAAGAAGATGACCTAAGACGATCTTGCCAAGACCGTCTTAGTTCCACTTCCTTGTATAAATTTGCCATGTAACCCTTGAGACCAAGACCAGGACGATCTTGTCAGGATCGTTCTAGGGTCTGTTCGCTGTGTGGATGATGAATTTTTTTTGAAAAACAAATGGATGGGTAACTGAACTCGCAAGAGATCGGTTTGCTCAAAACTAATACTTATAAATATAAAGGGAAATCATTGAGTTGATTTCAATTTATATTTCTAAGTGTTAGAAATGTTTCAAAAGGAAAATTGTTTTTCATTGATTTCCAAGACGATCTTGAACAAGATCGTCCCATGTTCATTTTTCCATACTTAACATTTTTTTTCAATAATTAATGCTAAAACGATCTTGAACAAGATCGTCCCATGTTCATTTTTCCATACTTAACATTTTTTTTCAATAATTAATGCTAAAACGATCTTGAACAAGATCGTCCCATGTTCATTTTTCCATACTTAACATTTTTTTTCAATAATTAATGCTAAAACGATCTTGAACAAGATCGTCCCATGTTCATTTTTCCATACTTAACATTTTTTTTCAATAATTAATGCTAAAACGATCTTGAACAAGATCGTCCCATGTTCATTTTTCCATACTTAACATTTTTTTTCAATAATTAATGCTAAAACGATCTTGAACAAGATCGTCCCATGTTCATTTTTCCATACTTAACATTTTTTTTCAATAATTAATGCTAAAACGATCTTGAACAAGATCGTCCCATGTTCATTTTTCCATACTTAACATTTTTTTTCAATAATTAATGCTAAAACGATCTTGAACAAGATCGTCCCATGTTCATTTTTCCATACTTAACATTTTTTTTCAATAATTAATGCTAAAACGATCTTGAACAAGACTTAGCTGAAGTCTATCTTTTTGAAATGTGGAGATCCATTACTTTTGTTCAACCTTATGATCCAACAAATCCAAGAGCCAAAGCCAAATCAAAATCTCCTGAACTTCGTCGTCAAGGCTACTTTCAGTATCAGTTGACTTCAGGAGAAACAACATATGAGTTTGAGTTTAATATTGATGACTTCAGAAGGATTTTAAGACTACCTGAAGCAGACTTCAATGGACATGTTGATTATGATGATTTTGAGTCCAATGAAGAGATGTTTGCTGCTTTAATTTCTATTGGCTATGAAGGTCCTTTATCCAGGACAAGAGATTTCAAGTTGAAAAATCTACCAAAAATCTGGTATTATGTGTATTCCATCCTAAGCAACTGCTTAACCCCTTACACAAGAGGGATGGACAATCTGACACAGCCGATGCTGCACATATTTTATGGTGTTGTTTTCAACAGACATTATGACATTGCTCAACTTCTGTGGGATCAGTTGATAGTATTAGTAAATGGCAAAATCTCTGCTCCCAAGAAGTATATTCCATTCATTAGATTTCTAACAGCAATTGTCTACAGTGCCGTCAGACAGGAAAGAAGCATTCCAAGGCTTCTAAACAGCAGCCAAGTGACAATACATTTTTACAAATATGTCAGAGATTCAGGAGCTGCTAATTATAATTTTCTGATTCCATCATTCCTGTTAGACATGGTTTCAGATTCTGATGAAGATAAGATTGCTTATCTGGACTGGATTAGAACAGCAATGAGACCGGAAAGCCTCCCGGTTTCTACCCAAGCTGTACATAGGACACCTGGTGAGGGGTCAAGTGTTAAAAGAAAAGAGCGTGAGGGTGAATCCAGTTCCAGTAAGCCAAAGAGAAAGAAACAAAAAGGCGAAATGTTTGTGTTAAGGCTGAGTAAACAAGTGCACCAAAAGAAGAAGAAAAAGAGTTCTTCAAAGAAACTCAAAAGCAAAGCTCAAGCTGAACCTTCTTCTGAAGAGACAATATCTGCTTCTGGTTCTCCAAAACCAATCCGATCACCACCCCCCAGAACACAAACACCTCAAACACCATCATCTCCATCTTCACCTAAATTACCTCAATCATCCTTATCACCAATTCATCAATCTTCACCACTTCCTGAAATAACTACACCTGAACAACCTATCATACCTCAATCAATTTCAACCATACCTTCATCATCCTTTGTTCGATCACCTCCACCAACATATACTCAAGGCCGAAAGAAATCAATCCCTGTAAATATCCGTAAAACATTTAAAAAATCTCGCTTTGAGTATGACCGATTTCAAGAACCCGAACCAGAAGAAATGATTTCTACTGATAGTGATGCATCCGATGATGATGCCAATCAGTTTGCTGATGATGTTATGGACATCCCGGAGGAACAAGGAAGGACTGAGGGAGGGGTTGAAAATACCAGAGAGGTTGAGAGGTCCGGGATAGGTGAAAGGCAAAAAGAAAAAGTTGGCCTCCAATTAGTCTTAAATCAATATCAACGCCGGGTTTACCCTAGAGTAGAAATCGGGAACTACCCATTCTCGTATGCACCAAACTCTCCCAGCCATTCTGACTCCTCACAACAGGAGTTAGTCTCAGAAATACACGGGGAACAGCCACGCTCACCACACTCTCCTCATTTGGAGGATGAGAGTGTTGAAAATAGAGAGGACCAGCCCCACCTCTCGCCTTCAGTTCATGCACTAGAGTCTAGATCTATTAGGCACACGGAATCACAAGCCCAGTTGAGTACTGGTGCCGGAACAAGCGGAGAGGAACCCACTTTGTGTGACCCTCAAGGACAGCTTGGAAATCCTGCCTTAGCTAACATCACGCCAGCTTTAGCCGCAGGTAACAGTCCTCAGACAGAGACTGGGGAGCAGTATGAACGCCGTTGTGACACTGCTGTTCCTCAGGATCAACCTGAGACTGTATTAACGGGCATTCTCAGTGACCCCGGTACTGTTAGTGGTGTTGCCCAACAACAACCCGATTCTGGTTGCAAAGCCGAATCATCAACTGTTGTTCATACTTTTGAACCAACAGGAAATCCTGAGACAGTCATGATGTCTTCAGGTCAATCAGTAGAATCACTTGAGACTACTGATGTGCCAATTTCTGATATTCCATTACCACCTGAGGCTCAAAGAATAATTGCTCAATTTGTTGAAGGGATTGAAGAGGGACAAAGGAGTGAACTACTTATATCAAGAAACACAATCACTGGTAAACTTCCTGCTTCACCATCAACTTCTCAACCACCAAGATTGTATACTGGAGGTACTTTACGCATTCGTTCTCCAGAAGAAACTTCAACAACACCAACACATACAACACCAACACCCCCACATATATCAACACCACCACCACCACCACCAACAACAACAACAACCACAACAACAACAATACCACCACAAGATCAGCACCACACCACCACCACACCAACCACACCACCACCGCCATCACCACCACCACCACCATCACCACCACCACCACCACCACCACCACCACCACCACCACCACCACCACCACCACCACCACCACCACCACCACCACCACCACCACCACCACCACCACCACCACCACCACCACCACCACCACCACCACCACCACCACCACCACCACCACCACCACCACCACCACCACCACCACCACCACCACCACCACCACCACCACCACCACCACCACCACCACCACCACCACCACCACCACCACCACCACCACCACCACCACCACCACCACCACCACCACCACCACCACCACCACCACCACCACCACCACCACCACCACCACCACCACCACCACCACCACCACCACCACCACCACCACCACCACCACCACCACCACCACCACCACCACCACCACCACCACCACCACCACCACCACCACCACCACCACCACCACCACCACCACCACCACCACCACCACCACCACCACCACCACCACCACCACCACCACCACCACCACCACCACCACCACCACCACCACCACCACCACCACCACCACCACCACCACCACCACCACCACCACCACCACCACCACCACCACCACCACCACCACCACCACCACCACCACCACCACCACCACCACCACCACCACCACCACCACCACCACCACCACCACCACCACCACCACCACCACCACCACCACCACCACCACCACCACCACCACCACCACCACCACCACCACCACCACCACCACCACCACCACCACCACCACCACCACCACCACCACCACCACCACCACCACCACCACCACCACCACCACCACCACCACCACCACCACCACCACCACCACCACCACCACCACCACCACCACCACCACCACCACCACCACCACCACCACCACCACCACCACCACCACCACCACCACCACCACCACCACCACCACCACCACCACCACCACCACCACCACCACCACCACCACCACCACCACCACCACCACCACCACCACCACCACCACCACCACCACCACCACCACCACCACCACCACCACCACCACCACCACCACCACCACCACCACCACCACCACCACCACCACCACCACCACCACCACCACCACCACCACCACCACCACCACCACCACCACCACCACCACCACCACCACCACCACCACCACCACCACCACCACCACCACCACCACCACCACCACCACCACCACCACCACCACCACCACCACCACCACCACCACCACCACCACCACCACCACCACCACCACCACCACCACCACCACCACCACCACCACCACCACCACCACCACCACCACCACCACCACCACCACCACCACCACCACCACCACCACCACCACCACCACCACCACCACCACCACCACCACCACCACCACCACCACCACCACCACCACCACCACCACCACCACCACCACCACCACCACCACCACCACCACCACCACCACCACCACCACCACCACCACCACCACCACCACCACCACCACCACCACCACCACCACCACCACCACCACCACCACCACCACCACCACCACCACCACCACCACCACCACCACCACCACCACCACCACCACCACCACCACCACCACCACCACCACCACCACCACCACCACCACCACCACCACCACCACCGAGGGGGAGAATATTAGAGATATTAGAGAAGGTCATGAAACACAAACTCAAGTTGATCAAGAAAGTGTTGCTCAAGAAGTTGAAAAAGAAACTCAAAGTCAAGGAGATCAAGGAGGAACTCAAATTCAAGAAGATTCAGATGATTTACCTCCACTCATCAGAAATATCTCTCATTATTATTCTTCCACTTCAAGTTCTGATGAGTCAATTGATCCTGATCCATTTCAACCAGAAAATGATATTGATTATGAGACTGATGCTGATTCTCAATCTCAGCATTCTACTCAAGAAGAATATGGAGAAGATATCTTTGAAGAGATAGTTCATCATTTCACAAACACTGAAAATCTTGAGACTCCCAATGAACTTGGACGAGGAGTTAGACATCCAAGGATCTCAAGAGATAAGATATGGCAGATTAATGAGGGGTACTTTGCTGAGAATTATGAACAGATTTTGGATTTGAGCAAAAGACCTGAAGAAATTGTGTGTAGAGCAAGATACCTTGAAGAAAGAGCCTTTCAAATTTATTGCTCACCAAGTGAAAGACTTAACATGACATTGAACCGATTGAGAGCATTCTTCCTGTTCAGACATCAAGGTCAAAGAGATGCATACATGGAACTGATGAATGCTGAAAGTTCTGTAAGAGCTGAATGGTGGTACCAACAATTTAAGATTCCAATCACAAAAGTCCTTCAGTTGTTTACTCCTCTCAAGAATCACAATCTCAGACTTGTTCGATTCAGAGTTCGTCGAGCTGATGGCAATATCTATGTTGTTCAAGAAGAATCTTTTCAACATATGACGATCTCAGACATCCTATTCCTCTACAATCAATATGCTTATCTGATAATCAAGAATCAAGATCAACTTCTAGCTTATGAAGTATTGAAAAGCCATATTCAAGCCTTGATTAGATTCTATGAATTCAATGACTTCCAGATTGGTTTGGAAAGAAGAACTAGCAGGATTAACCTTACAAGACCAAATCAAAGAGCCGAAGGTTATGAGCTAGATTCATTTCAGATTGGAGATCCAATTGAAAGCCTGGATGGATTTGTCTTCATCAATAGACTCAAGAGAAAGATTTTCATTCGTGCCTCTGATTTTGCCAAATATTCAGATGGTACCTTGAAATATTGTCAATCAATTCTGAATGCAATAGATGAAGACTCTGACAATGAAGAAGATGAGCAAATAAAGTCTCAAAGAGAAGATCATATAAGACGTATCAAAGATACTCTTGATATGAGACAGAGGATTAGAGATCTTATTATTACCAGAACTCCCAAGTCACGGGAAGGAATTATTCATACAAAGACAGGTTCATGGGTTCATTGGAATCCTAGCCATGAACGTGGTCCTCATAACATACCTCCTGTAAACTTCCAAGACAATATCAAATTACCTGATGAACGTCCTGTAGGTGATAACTGGCACTTCATTCCTAAGAAGTTTTGGAATGACTCATGGAACAGTTATAAGAAAAGAGCTTTCTGGAGTTCAAAGATTGATAAGCCATCAACTTCCTCTGCTGCACAAAGATATAAGAAAAGGAAGAACAAACAAAGACGTGCAAATAAGAGAAGGAGACAACAATGGAAAAGATGATGGACAACAAAAGCACTAAGGGGGAGAATGTTAGAAATATAAATTAGTGCTTAGTTGTATTTGAAAACATTGTATTTTGTGTAAATATTGTTAGGTTGAGGGGGAGCTTTTGTAATATACTTAGAGTATAAATACCCCTCAAACCTTTAATCTTTGTAACCTTTTTCCCATTTCTGATGATCAATCAAATCAGACTTTCCACACACATTACTTTCTCTCTCAAGAACACACACTAAAACACACACTATTCCACCATTGTTGAAATCTTAACTTCCGCACCCTAACACGAATTATATGAGTTATAACAAGTGGTATCAGAGAAAAACAACAATCGAAGAAAAATCAGAAAACAGCATAACAAATCTTCCACCAAGAAAACACAAAATCAGAATATGTTTTTATCTCCTCGAACTAATTCCAAGAATTTATCTGATACAGGAGAGAAGACATTAGCTAGTACCCATAAGTGGATTTCTAAATCATCAGTTAGAAGAAATAGACAATATTTCAATTCCTGAAAATGAGTCTCAAAATGATTGTTCAAAACAAATTTCTGAAAGATTTTACATTCCAACTACCATATTGGAAAAAGAAATTGAAGGTTTAAAACAAAAGATTGAGTCTCAACAACAAGTCATTGAACATCTGAAAACTCAAAATCATACTCCAAAGGTAAGTGAGACCACCAAGATTCAAATGATGCATGATCTAACTTCTGTTGATTGCTCCACTCCAGTCAAAGGGAGTGAGAATTTTAAAGATATGCAGGTTGATAGCATCTCTCCTGAAGAGATTCATGATATGTCCACTTCCATGCTATCATCATTCTTCCAAATTGAAGAGAAAGTTCAAGCTTTGAAAGCTAAACATCGTGCTTCTGTCAAGAAAATACTTTCTTTTGATACCCCTGTGATCACCTCTGTTGACCAAAATAAAGTGAACTTAGAGCAAAAGATTGAGTCTCAACAACAAGTCATTGAACATCTGAAAACTCAAAATCATACTCCAAAGGTAAGTGAGACCACCAAGATTCAAATGATGCATGATCTAACTTCTGTTGATTGCTCCACTCCAGTCAAAGGGAGTGAGAATTTTAAAGATATGCAGGTTGATAGCATCTCTCCTGAAGAGATTCATGATATGTCCACTTCCATGCTATCATCATTCTTCCAAATTGAAGAGAAAGTTCAAGCTTTGAAAGCTAAACATCGTGCTTCTGTCAAGAAAATACTTTCTTTTGATACCCCTGTGATCACCTCTGTTGACCAAAATAAAGTGAACTTAGAGCAAAAGATTGAGTCTCAACAACAAGTCATTGAACATCTGAAAACTCAAAATCATACTCCAAAGGTAAGTGAGACCACCAAGATTCAAATGATGCATGATCTAACTTCTGTTGATTGCTCCACTCCAGTCAAAGGGAGTGAGAATTTTAAAGATATGCAGGTTGATAGATCAGAACTTCTCCTTGGGTTGGGTTATGAGAATCCAACACATTTAGAAAAAAAAAAAAAAAAAAAAAAAAAAAAAAAAAAAAAAAAAAAAAAAAAAAAAAAAAAAAAAAAAAAAAAAAAAAAAAAAAAAAAAAAAAAAAAAAAAAAAAAAAAAAAAAAAAAAAAAAAAAAAAAAAAAAAAAAAAAAAAAAAAAAAAAAAAAAAAAAAAAAAAAAAAAAAAAAAAAAAAAAAAAAAAAAAAAAAAAAAAAAAAAAAAAAAAAAAAAAAAAAAAAAAAAAAAAAAAAAAAAAAAAAAAAAAAAAAAAAAAAAAAAAAAAAAAAAAAAAAAAAAAAAAAAAAAAAAAAAAAAAAAAAAAAAAAAAAAAAAAAAAAAAAAAAAAAAAAAAAAAAAAAAAAAAAAAAAAAAAAAAAAAAAAAAAAAAAAAAAAAAAAAAAAAAAAAAAAAAAAAAAAAAAAAAAAAAAAAAAAAAAAAAAAAAAAAAAAAAAAAAAAAAAAAAAAAAAAAAAAAAAAAAAAAAAAAAAAAAAAAAAAAAAAAAAAAAAAAAAAAAAAAAAAAAAAAAAAAAAAAAAAAAAAAAAAAAAAAAAAAAAAAAAAAAAAAAAAAAAAAAAAAAAAAAAAAAAAAAAAAAAAAAAAAAAAAAAAAAAAAAAAAAAAAAAAAAAAAAAAAAAAAAAAAAAAAAAAAAAAAAAAAAAAAAAAAAAAAAAAAAAAAAAAAAAAAAAAAAAAAAAAAAAAAAAAAAAAAAAAAAAAAAAAAAAAAAAAAAAAAAAAAAAAAAAAAAAAAAAAAAAAAAAAAAAAAAAAAAAAAAAAAAAAAAAAAAAAAAAAAAAAAAAAAAAAAAAAAAAAAAAAAAAAAAAAAAAAAAAAAAAAAAAAAAAAAAAAAAAAAAAAAAAAAAAAAAAAAAAAAAAAAAAAAAAAAAAAAAAAAAAAAAAAAAAAAAAAAAAAAAAAAAAAAAAAAAAAAAAAAAAAAAAAAAAAAAAAAAAAAAAAAAAAAAAAAAAAAAAAAAAAAAAAAAAAAAAAAAAAAAAAAAAAAAAAAAAAAAAAAAAAAAAAAAAAAAAAAAAAAAAAAAAAAAAAAAAAAAAAAAAAAAAAAAAAAAAAAAAAAAAAAAAAAAAAAAAAAAAAAAAAAAAAAAAAAAAAAAAAAAAAAAAAAAAAAAAAAAAAAAAAAAAAAAAAAAAAAAAAAAAAAAAAAAAAAAAAAAAAAAAAAAAAAAAAAAAAAAAAAAAAAAAAAAAAAAAAAAAAAAAAAAAAAAAAAAAAAAAAAAAAAAAAAAAAAAAAAAAAAAAAAAAAAAAAAAAAAAAAAAAAAAAAAAAAAAAAAAAAAAAAAAAAAAAAAAAAAAAAAAAAAAAAAAAAAAAAAAAAAAAAAAAAAAAAAAAAAAAAAAAAAAAAAAAAAAAAAAAAAAAAAAAAAAAAAAAAAAAAAAAAAAAAAAAAAAAAAAAAAAAAAAAAAAAAAAAAAAAAAAAAAAAAAAAAAAAAAAAAAAAAAAAAAAAAAAAAAAAAAAAAAAAAAAAAAAAAAAAAAAAAAAAAAAAAAAAAAAAAAAAAAAAAAAAAAAAAAAAAAAAAAAAAAAAAAAAAAAAAAAAAAAAAAAAAAAAAAAAAAAAAAAAAAAAAAAAAAAAAAAAAAAAAAAAAAAAAAAAAAAAAAAAAAAAAAAAAAAAAAAAAAAAAAAAAAAAAAAAAAAAAAAAAAAAAAAAAAAAAAAAAAAAAAAAAAAAAAAAAAAAAAAAAAAAAAAAAAAAAAAAAAAAAAAAAAAAAAAAAAAAAAAAAAAAAAAAAAAAAAAAAAAAAAAAAAAAAAAAAAAAAAAAAAAAAAAAAAAAAAAAAAAAAAAAAAAAAAAAAAAAAAAAAAAAAAAAAAAAAAAAAAAAAAAAAAAAAAAAAAAAAAAAAAAAAAAAAAAAAAAAAAAAAAAAAAAAAAAAAAAAAAAAAAAAAAAAAAAAAAAAAAAAAAAAAAAAAAAAAAAAAAAAAAAAAAAAAAAAAAAAAAAAAAAAAAAAAAAAAAAAAAAAAAAAAAAAAAAAAAAAAAAAAAAAAAAAAAAAAAAAAAAAAAAAAAAAAAAAAAAAAAAAAAAAAAAAAAAAAAAAAAAAAAAAAAAAAAAAAAAAAAAAAAAAAAAAAAAAAAAAAAAAAAAAAAAAAAAAAAAAAAAAAAAAAAAAAAAAAAAAAAAAAAAAAAAAAAAAAAAAAAAAAAAAAAAAAAAAAAAAAAAAAAAAAAAAAAAAAAAAAAAAAAAAAAAAAAAAAAAAAAAAAAAAAAAAAAAAAAAAAAAAAAAAAAAAAAAAAAAAAAAAAAAAAAAAAAAAAAAAAAAAAAAAAAAAAAAAAAAAAAAAAAAAAAAAAAAAAAAAAAAAAAAAAAAAAAAAAAAAAAAAAAAAAAAAAAAAAAAAAAAAAAAAAAAAAAAAAAAAAAAAAAAAAAAAAAAAAAAAAAAAAAAAAAAAAAAAAAAAAAAAAAAAAAAAAAAAAAAGAGATATTAAGACGATCTTCCAAGATCGTCCTAATATTTTTGGTTCTGTGTGAACTGTGTGTTGTGGATTCCTTGGGTAACTAATCTCATTGAGATTGGTTTTGCTCAACAAATTCTGAAAGATTTTACATTCCAACTACCATATTGGAAAAAGAAATTGAAGGTTTAAAACAAAAGATTGAGTCTCAACAACAAGTCATTGAACATCTGAAAACTCAAAATCATACTCCAAAGGTAAGTGAGACCACCAAGATTCAAATGATGCATGATCTAACTTCTGTTGATTGCTCCACTCCAGTCAAAGGGAGTGAGAATTTTAAAGATATGCAGGTTGATAGCATCTCTCCTGAAGAGATTCATGATATGTCCACTTCCATGCTATCATCATTCTTCCAAATTGAAGAGAAAGTTCAAGCTTTGAAAGCTAAACATCGTGCTTCTGTCAAGAAAATACTTTCTTTTGATACCCCTGTGATCACCTCTGTTGACCAAAATAAAGTGAACTTAGAGCAAAAGATTGAGTCTCAACAACAAGTCATTGAACATCTGAAAACTCAAAATCATACTCCAAAGGTAAGTGAGACCACCAAGATTCAAATGATGCATGATCTAACTTCTGTTGATTGCTCCACTCCAGTCAAAGGGAGTGAGAATTTTAAAGATATGCAGGTTGATAGCATCTCTCCTGAAGAGATTCATGATATGTCCACTTCCATGCTATCATCATTCTTCCAAATTGAAGAGAAAGTTCAAGCTTTGAAAGCTAAACATCGTGCTTCTGTCAAGAAAATACTTTCTTTTGATACCCCTGTGATCACCTCTGTTGACCAAAATAAAGTGAACTTAGAGCAAAAGATTGAGTCTCAACAACAAGTCATTGAACATCTGAAAACTCAAAATCATACTCCAAAGGTAAGTGAGACCACCAAGATTCAAATGATGCATGATCTAACTTCTGTTGATTGCTCCACTCCAGTCAAAGGGAGTGAGAATTTTAAAGATATGCAGGTTGATAGCATCTCTCCTGAAGAGATTCATGATATGTCCACTTCCATGCTATCATCATTCTTCCAAATTGAAGAGAAAGTTCAAGCTTTGAAAGCTAAACATCGTGCTTCTGTCAAGAAAATACTTTCTTTTGATACCCCTGTGATCACCTCTGTTGACCAAAATAAAGTGAACTTAGAGCAAAAGATTGAGTCTCAACAACAAGTCATTGAACATCTGAAAACTCAAAATCATACTCCAAAGGTAAGTGAGACCACCAAGATTCAAATGATGCATGATCTAACTTCTGTTGATTGCTCCACTCCAGTCAAAGGGAGTGAGAATTTTAAAGATATGCAGGTTGATAGCATCTCTCCTGAAGAGATTCATGATATGTCCACTTCCATGCTATCATCATTCTTCCAAATTGAAGAGAAAGTTCAAGCTTTGAAAGCTAAACATCGTGCTTCTGTCAAGAAAATACTTTCTTTTGATACCCCTGTGATCACCTCTGTTGACCAAAATAAAGTGAACTTAGAGCAAAAGATTGAGTCTCAACAACAAGTCATTGAACATCTGAAAACTCAAAATCATACTCCAAAGGTAAGTGAGACCACCAAGATTCAAATGATGCATGATCTAACTTCTGTTGATTGCTCCACTCCAGTCAAAGGGAGTGAGAATTTTAAAGATATGCAGGTTGATAGCATCTCTCCTGAAGAGATTCATGATATGTCCACTTCCATGCTATCATCATTCTTCCAAATTGAAGAGAAAGTTCAAGCTTTGAAAGCTAAACATCGTGCTTCTGTCAAGAAAATACTTTCTTTTGATACCCCTGTGATCACCTCTGTTGACCAAAATAAAGTGAACTTAGAGCAAAAGATTGAGTCTCAACAACAAGTCATTGAACATCTGAAAACTCAAAATCATACTCCAAAGGTAAGTGAGACCACCAAGATTCAAATGATGCATGATCTAACTTCTGTTGATTGCTCCACTCCAGTCAAAGGGAGTGAGAATTTTAAAGATATGCAGGCTGATAGCATCTCTCCTGAAGAGATTCATGATATGTCCACTTCCATGCTATCATCATTCTTCCAAATTGAAGAGAAAGTTCAAGCTTTGAAAGCTAAACATCGTGCTTCTGTCAAGAAAATACTTTCTTTTGATACCCCTGTGATCACCTCTGTTGACCAAAATAAAGTGAACTTAGAGCAAAAGATTGAGTCTCAACAACAAGTCATTGAACATCTGAAAACTCAAAATCATACTCCAAAGGTAAGTGAGACCACCAAGATTCAAATGATGCATGATCTAACTTCTGTTGATTAATCCATGGAATTGTTTCTAGGGTTGTGCGCGATCGTATTTTGAGTGTTTCTGGGTTTGAATCGAATTCTAACTCTCAAAATTGAGTGAATTATAAGCAAATTAGTGAAATAATCGACTATTTTGTCTTTTTCTGGTGTTCTTACAGTTTTTCATTCAGACGATCTTCATGACTCTAAGACGATCTTCTTCAAGATCGTCCTAGTGTTTACTTTGTTTTGGTATTAAGACGATCTTCCCAAGATCGTCCTAATATTTTTGGTTCTGTGTGAACTGTGTGTTGTGGATTCCTTGGGTAACTAATCTCATTGAGATTGGTTTTGCTCAACAAATTCTGAAATCATAACCTCTTTCTGACCAAATTTCCAGAATTTTTTTTTCTATTTTTTTTTTTTTTTTTTTTTCAAATCTTTTTTTTTTTTTTTTTTTTTTCTGACAAATTGGTTTTTTTTTTTTTTTTTTTTTTTTTTTTTTTTTTTTTTTTTTTTTTTTTTTTTTTTTTTTTTTTTTTTTTTTTTTTTTTTTTTTTTTTTTTTTTTTTTTTTTTTTTTTTTTTTTTTTTTTTTTTTTTTTTTTTTTTTTTTTTTTTTTTTTTTTTTTTTTTTTTTTTTTTTTTTTTTTTTTTTTTTTTTTTTTTTTTTTTTTTTTTTTTTTTTTTTTTTTTTTTTTTTTTTTTTTTTTTTTTTTTTTTTTTTTTTTTTTTTTTTTTTTTTTTTTTTTTTTTTTTTTTTTTTTTTTTTTTTTTTTTTTTTTTTTTTTTTTTTTTTTTTTTTTTTTTTTTTTTTTTTTTTTTTTTTTTTTTTTTTTTTTTTTTTTTTTTTTTTTTTTTTTTTTTTTTTTTTTTTTTTTTTTTTTTTTTTTTTTTTTTTTTTTTTTTTTTTTTTTTTTTTTTTTTTTTTTTTTTTTTTTTTTTTTTTTTTTTTTTTTTTTTTTTTTTTTTTTTTTTTTTTTTTTTTTTTTTTTTTTTTTTTTTTTTTTTTTTTTTTTTTTTTTTTTTTTTTTTTTTTTTTTTTTTTTTTTTTTTTTTTTTTTTTTTTTTTTTTTTTTTTTTTTTTTTTTTTTTTTTTTTTTTTTTTTTTTTTTTTTTTTTTTTTTTTTTTTTTTTTTTTTTTTTTTTTTTTTTTTTTTTTTTTTTTTTTTTTTTTTTTTTTTTTTTTTTTTTTTTTTTTTTTTTTTTTTTTTTTTTTTTTTTTTTTTTTTTTTTTTTTTTTTTTTTTTTTTTTTTTTTTTTTTTTTTTTTTTTTTTTTTTTTTTTTTTTTTTTTTTTTTTTTTTTTTTTTTTTTTTTTTTTTTTTTTTTTTTTTTTTTTTTTTTTTTTTTTTTTTTTTTTTTTTTTTTTTTTTTTTTTTTTTTTTTTTTTTTTTTTTTTTTTTTTTTTTTTTTTTTTTTTTTTTTTTTTTTTTTTTTTTTTTTTTTTTTTTTTTTTTTTTTTTTTTTTTTTTTTTTTTTTTTTTTTTTTTTTTTTTTTTTTTTTTTTTTTTTTTTTTTTTTTTTTTTTTTTTTTTTTTTTTTTTTTTTTTTTTTTTTTTTTTTTTTTTTTTTTTTTTTTTTTTTTTTTTTTTTTTTTTTTTTTTTTTTTTTTTTTTTTTTTTTTTTTTTTTTTTTTTTTTTTTTTTTTTTTTTTTTTTTTTTTTTTTTTTTTTTTTTTTTTTTTTTTTTTTTTTTTTTTTTTTTTTTTTTTTTTTTTTTTTTTTTTTTTTTTTTTTTTTTTTTTTTTTTTTTTTTTTTTTTTTTTTTTTTTTTTTTTTTTTTTTTTTTTTTTTTTTTTTTTTTTTTTTTTTTTTTTTTTTTTTTTTTTTTTTTTTTTTTTTTTTTTTTTTTTTTTTTTTTTTTTTTTTTTTTTTTTTTTTTTTTTTTTTTTTTTTTTTTTTTTTTTTTTTTTTTTTTTTTTTTTTTTTTTTTTTTTTTTTTTTTTTTTTTTTTTTTTTTTTTTTTTTTTTTTTTTTTTTTTTTTTTTTTTTTTTTTTTTTTTTTTTTTTTTTTTTTTTTTTTTTTTTTTTTTTTTTTTTTTTTTTTTTTTTTTTTTTTTTTTTTTTTTTTTTTTTTTTTTTTTTTTTTTTTTTTTTTTTTTTTTTTTTTTTTTTTTTTTTTTTTTTTTTTTTTTTTTTTTTTTTTTTTTTTTTTTTTTTTTTTTTTTTTTTTTTTTTTTTTTTTTTTTTTTTTTTTTTTTTTTTTTTTTTTTTTTTTTTTTTTTTTTTTTTTTTTTTTTTTTTTTTTTTTTTTTTTTTTTTTTTTTTTTTTTTTTTTTTTTTTTTTTTTTTTTTTTTTTTTTTTTTTTTTTTTTTTTTTTTTTTTTTTTTTTTTTTTTTTTTTTTTTTTTTTTTTTTTTTTTTTTTTTTTTTTTTTTTTTTTTTTTTTTTTTTTTTTTTTTTTTTTTTTTTTTTTTTTTTTTTTTTTTTTTTTTTTTTTTTTTTTTTTTTTTTTTTTTTTTTTTTTTTTTTTTTTTTTTTTTTTTTTTTTTTTTTTTTTTTTTTTTTTTTTTTTTTTTTTTTTTTTTTTTTTTTTTTTTTTTTTTTTTTTTTTTTTTTTTTTTTTTTTTTTTTTTTTTTTTTTTTTTTTTTTTTTTTTTTTTTTTTTTTTTTTTTTTTTTTTTTTTTTTTTTTTTTTTTTTTTTTTTTTTTTTTTTTTTTTTTTTTTTTTTTTTTTTTTTTTTTTTTTTTTTTTTTTTTTTTTTTTTTTTTTTTTTTTTTTTTTTTTTTTTTTTTTTTTTTTTTTTTTTTTTTTTTTTTTTTTTTTTTTTTTTTTTTTTTTTTTTTTTTTTTTTTTTTTTTTTTTTTTTTTTTTTTTTTTTTTTTTTTTTTTTTTTTTTTTTTTTTTTTTTTTTTTTTTTTTTTTTTTTTTTTTTTTTTTTTTTTTTTTTTTTTTTTTTTTTTTTTTTTTTTTTTTTTTTTTTTTTTTTTTTTTTTTTTTTTTTTTTTTTTTTTTTTTTTTTTTTTTTTTTTTTTTTTTTTTTTTTTTTTTTTTTTTTTTTTTTTTTTTTTTTTTTTTTTTTTTTTTTTTTTTTTTTTTTTTTTTTTTTTTTTTTTTTTTTTTTTTTTTTTTTTTTTTTTTTTTTTTTTTTTTTTTTTTTTTTTTTTTTTTTTTTTTTTTTTTTTTTTTTTTTTTTTTTTTTTTTTTTTTTTTTTTTTTTTTTTTTTTTTTTTTTTTTTTTTTTTTTTTTTTTTTTTTTTTTTTTTTTTTTTTTTTTTTTTTTTTTTTTTTTTTTTTTTTTTTTTTTTTTTTTTTTTTTTTTTTTTTTTTTTTTTTTTTTTTTTTTTTTTTTTTTTTTTTTTTTTTTTTTTTTTTTTTTTTTTTTTTTTTTTTTTTTTTTTTTTTTTTTTTTTTTTTTTTTTTTTTTTTTTTTTTTTTTTTTTTTTTTTTTTTTTTTTTTTTTTTTTTTTTTTTTTTTTTTTTTTTTTTTTTTTTTTTTTTTTTTTTTTTTTTTTTTTTTTTTTTTTTTTTTTTTTTTTTTTTTTTTTTTTTTTTTTTTTTTTTTTTTTTTTTTTTTTTTTTTTTTTTTTTTTTTTTTTTTTTTTTTTTTTTTTTTGGCATTGTTGGCTTCTCAACAACAAGTCATTGAACATCTGAAAACTCAAAATCATACTCCAAAGGTAAGTGAGACAACCAAGATTCAAATGATGCATGATCTAACTTCTGTTGATTGCTCCACTCCAGTCAAAGGGAGTGAGAATTTTAAAGATATGCAGGTTGATAGCATCTCTCCTGAAGAGATTCATGATATGTCCACTTCCATGCTATCATCATTCTTCCAAATTGAAGAGAAAGTTCAAGCTTTGAAAGCTAAACATCGTGCTTCTGTCAAGAAAATACTTTCTTTTGATACCCCTGTGATCACCTCTGTTGACCAAAATAAAGTGAACTTAGAGCAAAAGATTGAGATTCCTACTGATCTTAAGGCTAAAGCAAAAGCATTAATTGAAAAATTGACAAACAAAAATGTTTTCAAATCAGAAGTTCAAACCAAAGGATTACAATTTACTTATCCAGATTTTTCTGTTGAAGAATTTGATAAGTTTTTGAAAACTGATCATGTTTTTGCACCAGAAGTTGAAAAAGAGCTTGAAAAACTCTCACCCAAAAAGCCTAAACCAAAGAAGGAATCTAAATCTAAGTTTGCTCCAACTTCATTTTATTTACCCAAAGGTCAGTATGCAACAACTGTCAAAGGTAAGAAAACTATTTCTGCTAACTCAAAGCTCAAAGTTGATACTTCATCTGTTTCTAGAACCTCAGCTTCTAAGGCTATCTCTCAATCTAGTTCTTTACCTAAGATATCTAAAACTAGCCAAGATTTGCTAATAAAAGATCCATCTATGAGTTAGAAGAAATAGACAATATTTCAATTCCTGAAAATGAGTCTCAAAATGATTGTTCAAAACAAATTTCTGAAAGATTTTACATTCCAACTACCATATTGGAAAAAGAAATTGAAGGTTTAAAACAAAAGATTGAGTCTCAACAACAAGTCATTGAACATCTGAAAACTCAAAATCATACTCCAAAGGTAAGTGAGACAACCAAGATTCAAATGATGCATGATCTAACTTCTGTTGATTGCTCCACTCCAGTCAAAGGGAGTGAGAATTTTAAAGAAATGTAATATTTCTTGTGGCAATGACATTTTTAAACATGATAGTGCCTTTTTCTCTGCCTCATACAATTTTTTATTAGATTCAGTCATATCTTGGTAAGCATAAACTTTGTTAACACCACTATCCTCATATGTTGGGGCACTATATCCTTCAGTCATACAAGTCCACATTCTAATGTCCGTGAATTGCATAAAGGATTCGAATCGACCTTTCCAAGAAAAGTATTGGTCTATGATCATCAGTTTAGGTGGTGAATTACCCTTACCGGTCTCATGGTCCATTAGTATTAATTGGTTAAGATAATTTGCGGCCATTGTGTATTATGTTCAATATAAGAACACGCAAAGCACAAGAACACGCAAATGGGAACATGCAAATGAAACGAGCAAAAGTGTACTAAACAAGCAAACCACAAGAACTCTCAAAATTTAAGAACACACAAACAGAATGCGCAAACAAGAACACGCAAACTGCCTAGGAAGTATCGAAACACGCAAAAGGTACTGTACCTTACAAACACGCAAAGTACACACCTAAGAACACGCAAAACACCAATTTCTCACAATTTCTTAGATCCCGAACCCAATATTGTTCCTTGATCAATGAAACCTTGAGAAAATGATTTTAGGAATGAGATATGTCTTATTTTGGTATCAAGTTTGAACCTTTATTTCAAACGAACCCGAAAACACTTCTCCACCTAAAAACACGCAAAAACGGGATATCCAAACCGTGATCAATCTCGAACCAAGGTTGTTAATAACCTATGGCTCTGATACCAGTTGTAAGTCCCCCGGGTCTTACCGAACCGAGATTGACTTAAGGATATGTCGAGGTGCGGAATTCCTCGAGATAACCCACAGTTTCTATATCTACCTTTTATGATATATATATATATCACTATATATATATATATCTATTGAATATAAACACTATTTGTTACTATATATATATATATATATATATATATATATATAGATTTTAGGTAAAATAAAACAAGTATTAAAATAAAACAAATATATATATATATATATATATATATATATATATATATATATATATATATATATATATATATATATATATATATATATATATATATATATATATATATATATATATATATATATATATATATATATATATATATATATATATATATATATATATATATATATATATATATATATATATATATATATATATATATATATATATATATATATATATATATATATATATATATATATATATATATATATATATATATATATATATATATATATATATATATATATATATATATATATATATATATATATATATATATATATATATATATATATATATATATATATATATATATATATATATATATATATATATATATATATATATATATATATATATATATATATATATATATATATATATATATATATATATATATATATATATATATATATATATATATATATATATATATATATATATATATATATATATATATATATATATATATATATATATATATATATATATATATATATATATATATATATATATATATATATATATATATATATATATATATATATATATATATATATATATATATATATATATATATATATATATATATATATATATATATATATATATATATATATATATATATATATATATATATATATATATATATATATATATATATATATATATATATATATATATATATATATATATATATATATATATATATATATATATATATATATATATATATATATATATATATATATATATATATATATATATATATATATATATATATATATATATATATATATATATATATATATATATATATATATATATATATATATATATATATATATATATATATATATATATATATATATATATATATATATATATATATATATATATATATATATATATATATATATATATATATATATATATATATATATATATATATATATATATATATATATATATATATATATATATATATATATATATATATATATATATATATATATATATATATATATATATATATATATATATATATATATATATATATATATATATATATATATATATATATATATATATATATATATATATATATATATATATATATATATATATATATATATATATATATATATATATATATATATATATATATATATATATATATATATATATATATATATATATATATATATATATATATATATATATATATATATATATATATATATATATATATATATATATATATATATATATATATATATATATATATATATATATATATATATATATATATATATATATATATATATATATATATATATATATATATATATATATATATATATATATATATATATATATATATATATATATATATATATATATATATATATATATATATATATATATATATATATATATATATATATATATATATATATATATATATATATATATATATATATATATATATATATATATATATATATATATATATATATATATATATATATATATATATATATATATATATATATATATATATATATATATATATATATATATATATATATATATATATATATATATATATATATATATATATATATATATATATATATATATATATATATATATATATATATATATATATATATATATATATATATATATATATATATATATATATATATATATAGTGTATATATATATTATAGTGTATATTTTGTGTATATATATAATATAGTATATATATACTTAATGACTATTTACATGTTATGTCTAGAACCTGTAAAATACAAATAATAAACACACATATAAACATAAATGGATCCCAATATGATCAACAATATATGCCAAGGTAATATTATTGACAAACGGTAATTACAAGATAAATTATAAGACTTGAATATATGAAAATATATGTAACACATCTAGAATGCTTTTGTCACCGAGAAACATGCACCAACATAGTTTTTCATAAGTGTTAGGGTGAGAAGCAAGGTATCGAACGCATTGTGCACTACCTTTGTTATCTCATTTTTAATATATGTGCGAAACATTGTTTGTTGAGTTAAATGTGTGGAATAAATTTGTGTTTGTATTAATTTTGTCTTTGTCAAAATTTTCTATAAACTTTTTCAGATAAAAGTGTAAAAAGAAAAATAATGGCTTTGTTCGAAGAAGGTGCCACCATGAAAATTAAAGCCAACCATGCCCTTCAATTACCTTCCGATCCAAATTCCCAATAATCACCGAAATCCTCCGTCGACCATCCGAATCAATGTCGCTTTAACCGTTGGAGCAATTGTGCCAGAAACTTATGTTTTTGATCTATGGGAATCAATCACCTTTGTTATAGCCAAAAAGAAACGACAAACACCTGAAAGATTCATATTTCATCTCACCGCTGAAGATCAATCTTTTGAATTCAAAATTGATCTTGATGATTTCCGAAGAATCATTGGATTCCCGAGGAAAGAATTTGAGGAATTGCCTCCAGTTGAAGAGATGTTGACTGGTATACATGCTCTTGGTTATGAGGGAGAACTTGCAGCCATGAAAGATTTCAAGATATCTAGGGTTGCATTATTGTGGCATACTTTATATAATGTCATCAACCAATGTTTAATGCCATCTCAACGGGGAACAAATCTCATGACAAAGCATTCCTTGTCTTCCTTCTATGCCATCACTTACAACGTAATGTGTGACTTTGCCAAGATTGCGTGGGAAAAGATGATTCAGGTAGTAAAGGGAAAAGATCTACAAGAGAAACTACATACCTTATGTTCGACTTTTCACTCTCTTGGTGCAACATGCGATAGATTCTAATGATAACGTCCCTGAGTTGGACGATGCTTATCCATGCTCAATTGCAATATGCAATTACAACATGAGAAGTTTTGGGAATGAAAGAATTCAAGCAATGCCGATACCACCATTTTTGTTAAGACTTGTGCCTTATGATAATCCCTGCTTAGGACAATATAGAGAGTGGTTAGCCACAGTTACGGGATCTGAAAGCTGACAGATTCCTACCCAAACTGTGCATAGGTCGCCTGGTGAGGGTCCTAGGAGTTCAAAAAGAAAAAGAGGGGATAGTGAAGAGGGTACATCAGGGCACAAGAGTAAGTCTCGAAGAAAATCAAAGAAAGATGATTCTGACAGAGAAGTTCCTTCTGATAATCTAACTTCACCGTTTACAACACAATCCACACCTGAAATTCCTTCACAATCAACACAATCTACACCAGCCGTTCAAATCACTCAACCATCACCTCTCACCCGCTTCCATCCGTCGTCTCACCTAATCCACCAACTTTTACACCTACTTTCACACAATATCAAACTTCATCAAAGTACTTTCACCGACACCTATTTCATCCGCCTTACCAAATGAACCAGTTCCACCTCCGGGAACTAGGTTAAAGATGAGAGCCCGAAAGTCAAAACATGCTCATGCACCATCTGGAGTTTTGAAAGTTTCTAAGAAGCGCTTGAGAAAGAAGCATGCTTCTTCCAGTGATGTGCAAACTCCAATTGAGCCCCGACACAGATGAGTTTGATGATATTTTTGGCAATGAAACCGCAATGGATACTGATCAAGCAACAACTACTATTTGATTAGTAATTTCTGAGATAGACTCTGAGACTGTTGGAACTGGAGATGGAGAAGTGCCAGAGGAACAAGGCAGGACTGAGGGAGGAGTTGAAAATGTTAGAGAGGTTGAGAGGTCCGGGTTAGGACAAGGGCAAAAAGAAAACGATGGCCCTCCGATAGTTGAAAACATTGTGTCTAGCCGGGTAGAAGTCGAGAACTCCCAATTCTCGCATGCACCGAACTCTCTCGCCATTCTGACTCCTCAAAACAGGAGTTAGTCTCAGAAACGCACAGGGATAAGCCACGCTCACCACACTCTCCTCATTTGGAGGATGAGAGTGTTGAAATAAGAGAGGATCAGCCTCATCCCTCGCCTTTATTTCTGTACTGCACCAAGATCTCCTAAACACCTAGGGACATGGACCTGCAAGCTCTTTACACCCCCATGTACTGGCACCACACAATCACTGCCCAGTTGAGTACTGATGCCGGAACAAGCGGAGGAACCCACTTTGTGTGACCCTCAAGGACAGCTTGGAATCCCACCTTAGCTAACATCACGCCAGCTTTAGCCGTAGGCAACAGTTCTCAAACCGAACTGGAGCAGTATGAACGCCAAGGTGACCTGTGCTGTTCCTCAGGATCGACTGAGACTGTATTAAGGGCATTCTCAGTGACCCCGGTGTTGTTAGTGGGTTACCCAACAAGTCCTCGGACGGTGATTTATCACAGTCTAGGACTCTAAACGATTCTGGTTGCAAAGCCAATGAATCCATAACTACTGTTGAGGGTTTAACCCGAGGATCCGTAGGAAATCCTGATTCAGTTAACCTGGACTTAGGTCACACTTATGGTGTGGAAACAACCTTCGGGTTGGTTGATCAATCAGATTTGCCACCACCAGTTGATTCTCCACCACATATACCATCACCTCCCCATCTTTCATCACATATTCCACCATCTCAAACACAAAGAACACCAACACCTTCCCAAATTCCTACTCAACAACCAATTCAAACCAATGACGAAGCTTGCCAGTTTCTCATGGGTATCTTACTATCCGAGGGTGATTCAATCAATATGTACGATAGGGGGGTACTTCATGCTTTGGAATTGAGAAGTTCGTAACTTGCACATGACCAAAGAAGTTCAAGACTTAAAGAAATAAGTAACTGACCAACATAGGGAATATGATGCCAAGCTTGTTGCATTCGAGAAGAGGTTGGTTGCTCTAGAATCTTGCCGACCGGCCTCGGTTTCTACCAGACGGGATGATCCTGATTCTGATGATCACCCCGAGGGGGAGAACCAAGGAGTTGGTCAACTTAATTCTCATAAAACATCGGCAAGAGTTGAAGGAAACGTTAGTGAAAATGTAGAAACAAGAGAAAGGGTTGAAGGTGGAAACCAAGAGTTTCAAGAAGATCAAGCAAAAATTGATAGACTGGCAGCAATTAGAGCAAAATCTGATGAGATGTGGAATAAACTTACCATTGATAGTATTGAAGATCCACAAGAGCTTGAAAGAATTGCACAAGTCAGTAAGAAATTTGATGGACTCTTTGGTGATGATGGAGAAGAGGAAGAAGAAGAAAGTGTTGAAAGAAACGAAGAGAACATTGAAATGGAAGATATTGATTTTGTTAAAGGAGAAGTAGAAGTTGAGGCTGATCTTGAAGGAGTAAATAACAATGAACCTAAGATTGTAGAGGTGCCTGATAATGTGGAGAATGCAGATGACCCAATATTCGAGGTTTTTGATGATATAGGTGGATTTGAGACTACATCTATTCCAAGTGTAACAGAAGTTGGTGAATCCTCTACACCTGTTGTCACTACTCCATAGCCTTACACTTTTGATAATTTCCAAAGTTTTGAGAATCTTAGAAATATCTCAGAAGCTGCTGCTCAGAACTTCAATAATTCAACATTTAAACAGATCTTGCGTAAAGTAATACATTCTGAAGCAGTGCTTCCGGACTATTTCCCAACTAAATGGACTGAAGAACAATTGAAGTTCATTAACAGGGGATACTTTCTAAGAGATAGAGAAAGAATGGTTGCTTTAGGAGTGAAGCCGAAAGAAGCTGCTAAGAAGTCTAGATACTTGGAAGAACGTGCTTTTCCAATCTTCTATGGAGTGTTGGTGCACATAAAGTGAACAAATTGTTGTCCGATGCAATAATTCTAAAAGGCTGAGAAATTCGTACATATATGCCTTACGAACTTTAAGTTCGTAAGAACTAATAAGTTCGTACATATATGCCTTACGAACTTTAAGTTCGTAAGAACTAATAAGTTCGTAAGATATAAGTTCGTAAGAACTAATAAGTTCGTAAGAACTAATAAGTTCGTAAGAACTAATAAGTTCGTAAGAACTAATAAGTTCGTAAGAACTAATAAGTTCGTAAGAACTAATAATTCGTAAGAACTAATAAGTTCGTAAGAACTAATAAGTTCGTAAGAACTAATAAGTTCGTAAGAACTAATAAGTTCGTAAGAACTAATAAGTTCGTAAGAACTAATAAGTTCGTAAGAACTAATAAGTTCGTAAGAACTAATAAGTTCGTAAGAACTAATAAGTTCGTAAGAACTAATAATTCGTAAGAACTAATAAGTTCGTAAGAATAATAAGTTCGTAAGAACTAATAATTCGTAAGAACTAATAAGTTCGTAAGAACTAATAAGTTCGTAAGAACTATATAAGTTCGTAAGAACTAATAAGTTCGTAAGAACTAATAAGTTCGTAAGAACTAATAAGTTCGTAAGAACTATATAAGTTCGTAAGAACTAATAAGTTCGTAAGAACTAATAAGTTCGTAAGAACTAATAAGTTCGTAAGAACTAATAAGTTCGTAAGAACTAATAAGTTCGTAAGAACTATATAAGTTCGTAAGAACTAATAAGTTCGTAAGAACTAATAAGTTCGTAAGAACTAATAAGTTCGTAAGAACTATATAAGTTCGTAAGAACTAATAAGTTCGTAAGAACTAATAAGTTCGTAAGAACTAATAAGTTCGTAAGAACTAATAAGTTCGTAAGAACTAATAAGTTCGTAAGAACTATATAAGTTCGTAAGAACTAATAAGTTCGTAAGAACTAATAAGTTCGTAAGAACTAATAAGTTCGTAAGAACTAATAAGTTCGTAAGAACTAATAATTCGTAGAATATAAGTTCGTAAACGTTAAATTCGTAAGAACTAATAAGTTCGTAGAACTAATGCCTAAGTTCGAACTTAAGTTCGTAAGAACTAATAAGTTCGAACTATAAGTTCGTAAGAACTAATAAGTTCGTAAAACTAATAAGTTCGTACATATATGCCTTACGAACTTTAAGTTCGTAAGAACTGTACATATATGCCTTACGAACTTTAAGTTCGTAAGAACTAATAAGTTCGTACATATATGCCTTACGAACTTTAAGTTCGTAAGAACTAATAAGTTCGTAAGTATAATTCGTAAGAACTTATAAGTTCGTAAGAACTAATAAGTTCGTAAGAACTAATAAGTTCGTAAGAACTAATAAGTTCGTAAGAACTAATAAGTTCGTAAGAACTAATAAGTTCGTAAGAACTAATAAGTTCGTAAGAACTAATAAGTTCGTAAGAACTAATAAGTTCGTAGAACTAATAAGTTCGTAAGAACTAATAAGTTCGTAAGAACTAATAATTCGTAGAACTAATAAGTTCGTAAGAACTAATAAGTTCGTAAGAACTAATAAGTTCGTAGAACTAATAAGTTCGTAAGATTATAAGTTCGTAAACTAATAAGTTCCTTAGAACGAAATTGTATACAGCTGATATTGAACAACTCAAAATTGGTCAAGTACTTGAAAAACCATGTTTTGGAGTTGTCTTCATCAACAACAGAAAGAAGAAGATCTTCATTCGGTTCTGTGATCTTGCCTCTTATTCTGATGGAACATTAGAGTTTTGTAAGAATGTGTTGACTTGCTTGAAAGAAGATGAACAAGATGATGAGCAGAAAGAATTATTTGATAAAGCAATCACCAAGATCGACAAAAGACTCAGTCTCAGAGAAAGCATTAGAGTGTTGAGAAATGCAAAGAACGTGAAGCAATATGAGTATATCGTTCGTCAGAGAGGTGGTTGCTGGATTAAATATGCTCCAAATAATATTCAAGGACCTCACAACATTCCTCCACCTCATTATGCCGATAGCGTGGTGGTTCCCAACAACAAACCTGCTGGAGAAAATTGGTTTTGGCATCCATACAAACTAAGACCAAACAAAAGACTATGAAGATGTTACAAGATGTAATTTTTGACAAATCACTACTAAGGGAAAGATTGTTAGAAATAAACTTTGTAGTAGTTGATTTGTAGTTAATATGTAATTTTGTACTTACTTTGTAATATTGTAAGTGTGGAAGGGGCATTATGGAAATTGTATAGATAGTATATAAACCCCCTCCAACACTATCTTTTGTAACCTTTCACCCATTTCATGCAATCTAATCTTTCACTTTCACCTACATTCTCTCTCAACACACACACACACACACAAACACACACACACACACACACACACACACACACACACACACACACACACACACACACACACACACACACACACACACACAAACACACACACACACACACACACACACACACACACACACACACACACACACACACACACACACACACACACACACACACACACACACACACACACACACACACACACACACACACACACACACACACACACACACACACACACACACACACACACACACACACACACACACACACACACACACACACACACACACACACACACACACACACACACACACACACACACACACACACACACACACACACACACACACACACACACACACACACACACACACACACACACACACACACACACACACACACACACACACACACACACACACACACACACACACACACACACACACACACACACACACACACACACACACACACACACACACACACACACACACACACACACACACACACACACACACACACACACACACACACACACACACACACACACACACACACACACACACACACACACACACACACACACACACACACACACACACACACACACACACACACACACACACACACACACACACACACACACACACACACACACACACACACACACACACACACACACACACACACACACACACACACACACACACACACACACACACACACACACACACACACACACACACACACACACACACACACACACACACACACACACACACACACACACACACACACACACACACACACACACACACACACACACACACACACACACACACACACACACACACACACTCACACACAGACACACACACACACACACAGACACACACAGACACACACACACACACACACACACACATACATATATACACACACACACACACACACACACACACACATACACAACACATACAGCACACACACACACACACACGCACACACACACGCACACACACACAGACACACACACACACACACACACACACGCTACAAGAGACCTGTTACAAGTGTGGAAAGAAAGGCCACTATAAAAAAGAATGTCGATCAGCTCCTTTTAGCATTTCAAAAGATGAAGACCAAATACTATAAGTTGAAAGCTCAAATTGCTACCACATCAGAACCCACTGAGAAGGGTTCTATTGCTGAAGAAAAGGACTCAGCTGATTAAGATGAAACATCAGATGATGATGAAGTCACACAAATGTGTCTCATGGCAACCGCTGATGAAACTGCTGTCAACAAGGAACAAGTCTCAAATGGACAACGGGAATTTGTTACTCTTAAAAAGGTAACAAAACATTCTGAATCTAGTGATGATAATAAAGAAAGTGTGTTAGAATCAATAAACTGTAATCTACAGTTTGTTGAACAAGTAAAAGAAGATCTTGTTAAGAAATTACAAGCTGTTGAGGACAACCAAAATTCAACATCATCTCAACTCAGGAGTTGAAAGATGTTCAAAAGACTTTAAAAACTCAGCAGTATGTAAATAAATCATTGCTTTCGATTTGTTGTAGATGATAAATCAAATTTAATGTCAAGTATTACGAGCCCTTATATCATATGTCAAATGTAGTGAGTGTATACTGCAAAAAAAAGTATATCTTTTCTTTTACCAACTACTATGGAAGTGTAGTGGTATTATTTTGTATCATATAGGATGTTTTTGTCTTTTAAGATGTTAACTAACTTTTCACTTAAAATCATACTGTAAGTGTTGAGCGTATTATTTCTTTGTGTACTACTTTTTGACGCCTTTTCTTATGTTTGGTGGGATTCATATAGCTCGGCTAACTTAACGGTTTTGCCATCCTGTACACAAATAAAAACAAATTCTAGTGAACGAGAGAAAGGTACTCGCGCGTTGCGACGGTGATGAAGGTGATGGCGGGGTGGTGATGTAATGGCGGTGGCGGCGGTGGCGGTGATGGGATGATCTACTTGACGGCTCTGTCCTTAGCTGTACGGGCTCCGCCCTCGGATTTAAAAATTCGTCGAAAGTATATCGAATGACCTCTCTGATGAAAGAGCATGAAATTTTAAGAACACCCATATAATTTTTATAATTTATCGATATACGGTTTTTGAGATAAAAGATTTTGAATGAATTAGAGGAATAAAATGATTTATGAAGGAGAGAGAAAATTGTAGGAGATTGATGTGTGGTACATTGTGCATTATCATGTGTACATTGTTGAATGTTGAAAAGTTGAAAATTCAAAAGTGAATTTGCTTTATAATATAACGAGAGCAAGTACCCGCGCGTTGCGGCGGTAAAATGATGAGTGAAGGGCGGCGGTGGAAATGGGAGGCGGTCGAGAAGGAGGGCGGCGACGGAGGGTGATAGAAGGTCGATGAGAGAGAATGGGGGTAATGAGGGTATATAAAGGTTTTATGTTTAAGTAAGGCTATTTAAGAAAAAAAATATGTTTAATCATAGTTCTCTTTATAAGAGGGTATAGATTTAGTGAGGGAGTTGATAAATAATCACCGTATGAATTAAATGTTGTTTTTTATTAAGTTAAAAAAAACAACCTTTTTTTGATAACTTAATAAATTAAGTATTTTTGATTAAGTCATAATTTTTTAATTAAGAGACTAACTATCTGATTAAGATAATTATACATGGCATTTTAGCAATACGAGTGAGGTACCGCGCAATGCGGCGACGGTGGCGGCGAAGGGTGGTGGTGGCTGTGGTGGCGGTAACAGAGTGGTTATTAATGTAAATGGTAATTGATGTAAAGAAGGTAGTTGTAGTTATTTTAAAGATTGATGAATGTGTGTTGTAAATAAATTTCATTGATAGTATTATATGTAATATTTAAATTAGTGAAAAAAGAAGAGAAATAGTTTGGATAGATAGGGTTGGAAAATATTTTACAGATATTTTGGGTAAGTGTAGTATGTGATTTGAGAATGTGTTGAAAATTAGGGGTAATATAGGTATTTTAAAGGTAGAAAGTTAAAATGGAAGAGGGGTAGTTTGTTTTAAGGGTATTTTCGACATTTCAGGGATAAAGTGTTTGATGGTAGTGTAAATTAAAAGGGTAAAATAGAGAATTTAAAGGTAGAGTGTTTAATTTGGGGAGGGTAGTTTGTTTATATAGGTAGTATAGATAGTAAGTATAGATATAGATATAGATACATTGTTTAATGTTGAAAAGTTGAAAGTTGAAAAGTGGATTTGCTTTATAATATAATATAAATAATTGGTAGCTCATCCACAATTTTTCTCTATTTTCTCATTGTTTTGGAGGTAGCATATATAGATGAGTAATAGTCAAATATTTTCTTTCTTAGGTATAATATCAAATGGAACTACGGATTACTTCCACGAACCTAGGAAGATCCATCAAATGCAAACACCGTAATCGATAAGGCATTTACCCGGGTAACTTGGAATTTCATTGCATCATATTCCTTAGTTAGAAATACATGTAAAATGAGTTAAAAATCATACTCAAATAAGAAGTAGGTTATGTGGTATGTGTGCAGGTCAGACGGTTTGGGTAATGCGGCAATGCTAGTTTTGGAACATATCGGGTTGGTTGGAATGATCCAAAACGGTTCTTTTTTGACAAAAACTATGTGAATAGAGAGGTACTTATCGAAATGATTACTAAAATCCAAATATGCGATTTGTAACCCAACAAACTGTATAATTTGGATAGTAATTACAAGTATGTTGTATATAGTAATGAATACTACATGCATTTCATATATTATTATTCTACATATGTCCATTATTAGGAAAGAAGCTGGGAGACATTGTAATAACGATTAGAATGGCTATGTTACATCAGACAAAAGTTGCATCTCTATCATGTAAGGTTGTTATTTCTATGTTTGTCATCCTTAGTTATATAATTGGTTGTTTTAAAGCATTATTTTGTTTGACTAACGTGTACAACCAATTGCCTCAACACCAACATCGATCAGGCTTTTGGCCCACCGATATCTTAAATACTCACTATAATCTGTATTATTTATATGCAGGATACTACTTTGATGATGAGGTTTTAGAGGTAACTCTGAAGTATATGCCAGATACATGATACATGATACATGATGCATGTCTGACCCCTATATCGCTATCACCTTTCGATTGAGTGAACTTGATACTCAGTTGCAGTACTGATGCCGGAACAAGCAGAGGGACCCACTTTGTGTGACCCTCAAGGACAGCTTGGAAGTCCTACCTTAGCTAACATCATGCCAGCTTTAGCCGTAGGCAACAGTTCTCAAACCGAGACTGAGGAGCAGTATGAACGCGTTGTGACACTGCTGCTTCTCAGGATCAACCTAAAACTGTATTAACGGGCCTTCTCAGTGACCCCGGTGTTGTTAGTGGTGTTACCCTAAACAAGCCTCGGACGGTGATTTATCAAAGTCTAGGACTCTAAACGATTCCGGTTGCAAAGCCAATGAATCCATAACTACTGGTGAGGGTTTAACCAGAGGATTCGTAGGAAATCCTGATTCAGTTAACCTGGACTTAGGTCACACTTCTGGTGTGCAAACAACCTTCGGGTTGGTTGATCAATCAGATTTAACACCACTAGTTGATTCTCCACCACATATGCCATCACCTCTGTAACACCCCAACTAAGGCGGAACAATGAGATGTACAGAAAGTCGAGTATTCAAAACAAAGGATAATAGATAAACATTCACCATAGCTTTATTTGATAAAAATAATTTTACAATGTGCAAGCATGTGAACCAATTCCCAAGTACAATGCGTCCACCATACTTGGGTATTAAGTCCACGAAACAAATAACAAATACATGAGATGATATACTACAATGATCAAGGCGGATTCCATTGCCCATCACAAGGTTTTATCTTTGACTCCAAAATGCAATGCAACCAATCATGATGCATATATTTCCTCAAAGCTTATGCTAAATCCTGAAAAGCATGAAGAAAAAGTGTCAACTACGAAAACGTAGTTGGTGAGTGCATAGGTTTTCAAGTAAATCTCGTTCCATATCCATTTCAAAACTTAGAAAACACATTATTGCATATCAATAAACCCAAACCACATGACCGACAGAATTCCCATATCAAACTATCAAGTTTTCCAAATACCATAACGTCACTTCAAAGCGTTGTAAATCCATGGTTAATTATAAAGCTCTCATTGTCAAAATCATCATGAGAGAAAAATATAAATCAATCGATTAATCATATATCGTACCCAAACCATGCGGTCATTAATAATTTATTATTGCCAAGTTCCACAACTTTCAAGATTTCATATATAGTCCAACACCCAAACCGTATGTTCAATCAATAACAACCAACCATCAATAATATCAATAACACTTGGGCAAAGGCATATTTGATGAGTTTAGCTTGAGCCACTACTAAGACCATTTTACGTCAAAATAATAATAATGATAATATGTCCCGAAGAAATGATAAAAGAAGCACATGCTGTCAATCACGTGCAATAATAATAATAATTGGGTCGTGCCATGGAGACGACCGATAATATATATAAATGAAGTAGATTAGAGCACCCCTAGGCAGACCGGAGATGAGGGCGGCCACAGAGGCGCCAGTCAACCCGCTGCCATCTTGGTGAGTGAGGGGACGAATCCTAGTTGCGCAACCCTCTAACTACAGGCCTCAAATGAGTTAATAGTAGTGTACAGGGGACCACTGTTTGACAGTACTCAAGCTCATCATATAACATATAACACATTGAACATACAATAACATTCCCATATAATCATCATTCAAAATATCATTTCATATAAAGAAAACAATTTTATTTATCATGCTTTTCACCCCGTAAGTAAAACACATAAAAGAGTTTGAAAGGGGGCTATGACTCACTTGATATGCCGCACATTATATCCACATATCCAAAATGGGTACTTCCCATCTATCGCTTCCTTGATCATATATTCCTTACGCTCCTCATTCGCATTTCAAAGCCAAGACCATTCCTACGCAAAACTAATGCGAATAAGGTCCTATCTTAGGTTATCATATAGAAATGCCATATTAAGTTATGTTATCCTTATTCATTATTGGATGTGTAACAAATTTTAATATGAATTAACATTTGTGATATCACTTTATGGTTTGGTTAATGTAATTACTTATGTCCATCTTACTTAATTATATTTTGTGTTACTTTGATTACACTTATCTTTTAACTCACACATTTCTCGATATGTCTTATGATTATTCGGGTTTATGAAATTCGTTTATGTGTTATGGGTCATCACCAATTGAGCCTAAGTGTCATGGGCTTCTAAATGTTTTGGGCTCAAGTTAGTTGTTGGGCTTAACCTTGTTGGGCTATATGCTTGATGGGTCATATTGGTTATTGGGCTATATGGGTTATTGGGCCAAGTGGGCCTGCTGATTTATGGTTCAATGGGTTTATTATTTGGGCCGGGTTAGCCCATTATGGTCCTTAGTGCATCTTTTAGCCCATTACCCAAATTGTTAGTTTCTTTGAAATTTTTCTGTTTTTATACATTTATACATCAGATTTATGAAATGTTGGCTACTATTTAAGGGTTAAATCTAATTATTTGGAACTTGGTGATTTTTATACAGTGATCTATATGTGTTCACTTGTTATATAAATTTTGGCTTAATTTTTAAATAGTGTTTACTACCTCTTAATATTTTTATAATTGAAGTGGTCAAAACAGTCACTGGTTTGTATACCCAAATGTTTTATAAATGTTCTTTGGGTTATGCACTT
>CM067172.1:28289692-28327192 GCA_034093135.1 Erigeron breviscapus | reverse complement strand
CCATCACGGGTCATCGTCCTTCCTCTACTTATCGACCATACTTCTCCTTTTTAGTAAAGCTAGCTTCCATCGGTGTTGGGCGTATACTGCTTTCTCTTAGCTTAGTTGATATGCTGTACTAATAGCTTGCCTTTCGATAGAGGTTTTTTTTTCCATTGATTTTCAAAGAATAATGCGTGGAGCGCTATAAAGATGAATACCTCTTGAACTACATCTCGCAGATGACGTCAATGCCTTCACTTTATCGTTTTGGGTTAAATCGCCTACCTTTACTTTACTTTCTACTTCATATCTCTTTCAATGACGCTAGTGAATAACTCTTCTTGAGAGGTAAAGTGTAATCTTGCGTTTCATACTCTTGTTCGAGTATCTTCCTTGTTGTGATTACCCCCTTAACATTTTTCCTCTAGAAAAATGTAAGGGATTTCCTACTTTTCGTTTCATCTCGCTTTCTCCTCTAAGCAAGCTCATTAGCAACCTTCTTAACTTGGTTCCTTGAATCACCTTGCTTTCTTACGTTCTTTGGCAGTCTTCAATCCGCCAAATCTTCTCATCATTCTCGACGACTTTCAATTCGTCAGATTTCCTAATCCTACTTGTAACTACTATTGTCCTCCAGAGTAGTCCTAAATCATTTTTCATTTATCTTCAAATCGCGGGGGTCACATAATTCTTATATTACTTCTTATCCTCCTTAATTACATCTTCGCTCCAACGGTAACTTTGGGATTTCTTCTAATTGTCGTCGAGGCTCCATTTTTTACATGGATAGATGGACCTTCAATTCCTTCACCAATTTGAGGCCTCGGTTCAATTGCCTCTACACTCGCTCACATGTAAACCATATCCAGGCATCGCTTTCATTGGGTATACTAGTCTATAGTATCTTCTATACTATACTTCTCTAACTCACTAGTTTTCTGAACTTCCTTGTATCCAGTGGGTCCTTCTCTTAACGTTGTTGCGAGTGGGTGGTGTTAGTTATTTGGTCTCACCACTTTCAGGTGTTGCGTCGAGTCATCCGTTGATCGAGGGAATCATAAATCTTTGGAAAAGAAGAACCATGCTTTCATCGTGTTTGGTCCTCAAGATTGTCGAAATTCACTTGGCTAGTTTCAATGTGGAAGTGGGGAGTAAGAGTTCATAGCGAGAATAAGACGACAACTCAAATTAATATTTTAGGTGAGTTAAACGGATTGCTTCAACGTCGCTTGTGAAAATTTGCTTCCTAGTACTCCGACTGACACAACATAACTTTGACGTCCCACATTTCGTGATCCAATAACACCTTCTATTTTATAGAGTTATCCCAAGTCTTCAAATCATGAGCGACATATGTTTGAACGGCTTTCTCATCCCTTGATGTCGCAGCGAGAGGAGGGACTACTCATTCTATTTCGCCATTGCTGAGTGTTGCGTAAGTGAGTTGTATGTTATTAGGTTACTAATTTTTGAAGAGAAGCGGTGGTAATCATTACTTCGAATCACCAAGAATATCAAGGATATAGAATGTGGTTTCGAATGAATGAAATAGGAATATATAAACAAGAGATTCATTAAGGCTCGAATTAGACTCCTTGCGCGAGTTAAAGAAATCACTTCTATGTCTTTCGTTGCCCAATGGACTCCAACTTTCGATGACGTCGATATATGTCGCGCCGACTTAGATAATATAGATAGTTGTTTGCGTACACGTGTTAGAATAGAAATATCACACCAAATATTGGGGTTACAATCCTCAGGACGTGTCGTCTAGAATATATGGGAATGCGTCCTACTAGTGTCGTCGTATCGTCATATGGCCTTAAAACTGCTCACCATTCACATGTCTCCAACTTCATTCAACGTTTACATATGTTTCGCACCATTTCAGATCGAATACAAAGGTTATGCGTAGTTTCTAAGAGGATAGAGTCGCGTCATATCTTGGGACTACAATTCTCAGAGTATATCGTCCAACGTTCGTGGGAAGATGCTCCACCGATGATATCGCGTTGTCGTATGTCCATAATGAATAGTGGTGTCATAAGAAATAGGATGTGGGATAATTTCAAAAGGGCACGAGTGAACGAATATTGGATTGGAGGGGTACTTAATAACAACTTTCATACTTAGAAAATATCTAATTTTATAATGAATTTCTCAGGGATAATCACTAGTTCTCAAGCCGTCAAACCTCAATACGCAATATCTATTTTAATAGTAAGGACTAACCACATTATCATCATATCATGTAAATACTAGTTCTTAATATCAAATCTTAGAGCACAGTAATGATCTCGATAATTATAAGAATTCTTGATTGTTTAAGTTACCTTCTTATAAGGCCTTCATTACTTGGTTCACATGAGATTGTCTTGAATAATTATAGTTATTGTATTTGGCATTTCTAAGATAACTAGTCACTATGGGCATTTCATCGAACTAGAGGGAAATTATTACTATGCCTTAATGTCTAGAAGGCAATTTCTCTTAATAAACCTCTAAAATAGATGTCTAGATAAGTCAAAGTAAATTGTCCTAGTAGGAATTTGAGGGTTGTTACATCATTACCCCCTTAACGCTAACTTCGTCCTCGAAGTTCGATCATTCACACGGTAGTAAAAAAAAATGAGTAGACTGACAGTAAGGGTTTCTATATAGAGACGTAAAATGCATGAAAGTCAAACAAGATTTCATTACGATTCTTGGTTTCTTACGATCTTTTAACCTCCGTAGTTGGGGGCATCACTTGCTTGGTGCCCTAACATTTCTCGTGACTAGAAACTTTGGAAATGTTACGAATTTCGCTCACTCCGTGAGACGATTAGAGATTAAGCGTATGTATCCTCACATAGAGCAATGGAAATAATTGAGATGATGCTAAGAATATCAATACGGAGGGGTAAAATGAGCAAACGGTTCGTAATATGAGTTACAATAAAGACGGTAAGAAAGGTTGGAATATTGATTGTTTGTGGCTACTCATTTCCATTGGTCACTTGGTGTACTTTCCTTTATCGTTTGCTTTCTCAATTAAAGAAACGCCCCAATGGCTTCTCGCCTACTTTCATCCTTCTTTAGTTTGACGTTGGACACGCTTGCCGCTACTTGAAAATATTGACTTCGTTTGTGACTAATCACTTGTTAAGGGATTACCCCCTTAACAAGAGTGATACTAACCCATTATGCATAGTTGCACTAAAATTGCAAAGTACATCTTCATAGTACCTCACTTTAGGGTTTCTAGTGTTGTCTTTGTTGTTTTATACCGTGCGGGGAATTCATGGATCGTTCGTTGATAGTTCGATATCAATCCTCACACTTGCGTTTGTCCTTCAACTTCGCCCTTATTTTCTAAGGTCACCTTCTTTGTTATTCATTAAGTCACATCATCACCCATTTCTCTTGCTTTTGCCGATATTGGCTCGCCAATCGTTTTATGGCACCTCTAATTCTTCCCTTTTATTGTAGAAGTACTATCATCTATGATATATTGCCGACTAAACTCCTTTTGGCATCGCACATATAAAATCTCCGCATTCTTTGTTATACCTACGCATTCTTCATGAAAGGATTTACACAATCCTTATGCTCACCAATAATCGTATCACCACCATCTTGGCAAGACAATCACTTCAAGTCCTCATTGGTATGAACTCCTTCTCAAGAGAAATCCTTCTTAGGTCCTTCCAATTACCTTGCCCTCCAAGGCCTCATGTCCATCCTCAGCTTTCTAAGCTAAGCTTCTTTTCAAATACACTAGCATAATGTTATTAGAATGGTGATGTAACATAGTTTAGGCGAAACATCAGTTACTTCGCCTCAACCATTTGATTCCCTCTGTTTTCCTTTCGTTTTCTTATGGGTCACCATACTCCTTACCGTTTCGCACTCGGATCCATCTCTTACTAGAGTAATCGTCATCTTGAATGACACACGCGCAGTTGCTAGTCCTTGAAGTTAATTCAGGGGTACTCGTCACATCATGTTGATACGGATCCTTTTAATCCTAACTCGTCACAGATGCATGTTATCATTATCACGCTTCCGTTCAAACGCTCTATAACTAGCTTTCCCGGAGTTTGTAGTTCCTTTAAAATTAGTTCAACGACCAACTTCCTTGATCGTTGTGGTAGTATGTGCCTTGAGTTCTAGCGTCGTATTCCTTATTTGCTTTCACTATTAACCTAGCGATTCCATGTTGTTTTCCTTCTTCACTTTCCTTGAGCGCACTACTTCGTGGGTCGATGGTCCTTGACGGTTCACCAGGTGTTGCAAAATTTTTCTCACCCAAGTTCATCTTGTTTTAGCTTACCTCTATTTGACCGTTGACCTTGAGGGGATAACCATCACGGGTCATTGTCCTTCCTCTACTTATCTACCATACTTCTCCTTTTTAGTAAAGCTAGCTTCCATCGGTGTTGGGCGTATACTGCTTTCTCTTAGCTTAGTTGATATGCTGTACTAATAGCTTGTCTTTCGATAGAGGTTTTTTTTTCCATTGATTTTCAAAGAATAATGCGTGGAGCGCTATAAAGATGAATACCTCTTGAACTACATCTCGCAGATGACGTCAATGCCTTCACTTTATCGTTAGGGTTAAATCGCCTACCTTTACTTTACTTTCTACTTCATATCTCTTTCAATGACGCTAGTGAATAACTCTTCTTGAGAGATAAAGTGTAATCTTGCGTTTCATACTCCTTGTTCGAGTATCTTCCTTGTTGTGATTACCCCTTAACATTTTCCCTCTAGAAAAATGTAAGGGATTTCCTACTTTTCATTTCATCTCGCTTTCTCCTCTAATCAAGCTCATTAGCAACCTTCTTAACTTGGTTCCTTGAATCACCTTGCTTTCTTACGTTCTTTGGCAGTCTTCAATCCGCCAAATCTTCTCATCATTCTCGACGACTTTCAATTCGTCAGATTTCCTAATCCTACTTGTAACTACTATTGTCCTCCAGAGTAGTCCTAAATCATTTTTCATTTATCTTCAAATCGCGGGGGTCACATAATTCTTATATTACTTCTTATCCTCCTTAATTACATCTTCGCTCCAACGGTAACTTTGGGATTTCTTCTAATTGTCGTCGAGGCTCCATTTTTTACATGGATAGATGGACCTTCAATTCCTTCACCAATTTGAGGCCTCGGTTCAATTGCCTCTACACTCGCTCACATGTAGACCATATCCAAGGCATCGCTTTCATTGGGTATACTAGTCTATAGTATCTTCTATACTATACTTCTCTAACTCACTAGTTTTCTGAACTTCCTTGTATCGAGTGGGTCCTTCTCTTAACGTTGTTGCGAGTGGGTGGTGTTAGTTATTTGGTCTCACCACTTTCAGGTGTTGCGTCGAGTCATCCGTGGATCGAGGGAATCGTAAATCTTTGGAAAAGAAGAACCATGCTTTCATCGTGTTTGGTCCTCAAGATTGTCGAAATTCACTTGGCTAGTTTCAATGTGGAAGTGGGGAGTAAGAGTTCATAGCGAGAATAAGACGACAACTCAAATTAATATTCTTAGGTGAGTTAAACGGATTGCTTCAACGTCGCTTGTGAAAATTTGCTTCCTAGTACTCCGACTGACACACAGCATAACTTGACGTCCCACATTTCGTGATCCAATAACACCTTCTATTTTATAGAGTTATCTGTGAGGTCCCAAATACGATGGTTAACCCAGAAGTGTAAAATACAACAAGTCTAATAATCACTAGAATGGACTAGTATTACTTAAATATAAATGAAGTATATAAATAAAGTAATACACGACTTAAAGCAATAAACAAGTAAATTGGAACATTATGTATTTTTCAAGGTGTATTTTATTTATGATGTTAAATAAAATACAAGGTTGTGCGGAATCAAGATAATACAAATAAGTATGTATCCTAACAACCCATGAATTACAAATGATCTATATTTGTCAAATAACTCTTTTGGATCGAGATACTTAAAGTTGTGAAGTATCCCTGTTTAAGATCGAGAGTATTTAGACAAATTCACTCTAATGCTAAATGTATGCTTTAAAGTAATTTTCTCAAAGAAATGACTTTGTATTTATAGGCAAACAAAATTCACCAGTGAATTTTGTGCCGTACAAATATGGTTGCATGCATTTAATGAACCGACAAGAACATTAAATGCATTGGTTAATGGTACAAGGATAAAGTCACATCAATATGACTTTATTCTTTTAACCAACCACCTTTACACACGTATAAACTTGGTAAAGAACAAGTGGAGTGTTCTTTGGAAAGTGTGTAAAGGCAAAAGTCAATTCCTCGATATCAGTGTTCAGACTTGTAAAGTCTAGAACACTGACAATCCTCCAGTGTACATATTTGGTAAGACTTCCAGTGGACTCCGCCATTTGTCAGTCTTCTTCATTCTGACTTCAGTCTTTGACTTCAGTGAGAACGTCTTAAGTAGAGTAGATCTGGACTGGGGTGAAGTCCAGTGAGCTAATCTGGAGAATACTCCAGATTTCCTATACAAGTATTTGCTCACTGGCCTTCCATTATTTCTGGACAAATCTTCAGAGGGACTCCAGATTCCAAGTCTGGAGTAGGTCCAGTAGAACACGTTTCTGGACAGATCTTCAGTAAGGCTCCAGTAGTCGAGTCTGGAGCGAGTCCAGTAAATCTGGACCTAACATTATCCCAAGTCTTCAAATCATGAACGACATATGTTTGAATGGCTTTCTCATCCCTTGATGTCGCAGCGAGAGGAGGGACTACTCATTCTATTTCGCCATTGCTGAGTATTGCGTAAGTGAGTTGTATGTTATTAGGTTACTAATTTTTGAAGAGAAGCGGTGGTAATCATTACTTCGAATCACCAAGAATATCAAGGATATAGAATGTGGTTTCGAATGAATGAAATAGGAATATATAAACAAGAGATTCATTAAGGCTCGAATTAGACTCCTTGCGCGAGTTAAAGAAATCACTTCTATGTCTTTCGTTGCCCAATGGACTCCAACTTTCGATGACGTCGATATATGTCGCGCCGAATTAGATAATATAGTAGATGTTTGCGTATACGTGTTAGAATAGAAATATCGCACCAAATTTCAGGGTTACAATTCTCAGGACGTGTGGTCTAGAATATATGGGAATGCGTCCTACTAGTGTCGTCGTATCGTCATATGGCTTTAAAACTGCTCGCCATTCATATGTCTCCAACTTCATTCGATGTTTACATATGTTTCGCACCATTTCAGATCGAATACAAAGGTTATGCGTAGTTTCTAAGAGGATAGAGTCGCGTCATATCTTGGGACTACAATTCTCAAAGTATATCGTCCAACGTTCGTGGGAAGATGCTCCACCGATGATATCGCGTTGTCGTATGTCCATAATGAATAGTGGTGTCATAAGAAATAGGATGTGGGATAATTTCAAAAGGGCACGAGTGAACGAATATTGGATTGGAGGGGTACTTAATAACAACTTTCATACTTAGAAAATATCTAATTTTATAATGAATTTCTCAGGGATAATCACTAGTTCTCAAGCCGTCAAACCTCAATACGCAATATCTATTTTAATAGTAAGGACTAACCACATTATCATCATATCATGTAAATACTAGTTCTTAATATCAAATCTTAGAGCACAGTAACTATCTCGATACTAAGGCAAGACTATATAATCATTACATCATTCACGCACTAGTCCTCAAATAGCTCAACCTTAGGGCGCAATAACTATCTCAATAAAAGGCATGACTACTTATTCATCATGATATTCACGCGCTAGTTTTCAAGTAGCTCAATCTTATGGGTGAAAGCTTTCATATCTCTATCGTCCATAAAATTTCCTATCAACTCGTCATGCTCATATTCTCTTTCAAATCAATCATAAATAATCAACCACATTACCCAATAACTTAAACAAGTCATATCCCAAAATGATTTCATGCCTCATAGTAATCACATTATTTTAAAGGCATATGCTACTTAAAGTTCAACATCATAAATCATAAAGCTTTTACGCATGCATTTCTCACATAATTTCCACATTGCACATTCCAAACTTTCATATTGACATTACAAGCTTTCACATTGCACATTACAATTTTCACATTTATATTACAAGCTTTCACATTGCACATATCAATTTTCACATTGCACATTATAAACTTTCATATTGCAATCAAATCATGCCCAAATTCACATGTTATAGCATAGAGTAGCACGTATCAATGAATATCTTTCAATCTTAGGTTCATTCCACTTCTAATGTGCAAAAAGGGAATCCTATTAAGTGCTTCGTAACTTCGAGACATCTAAAATTAATCCTTATATCAAACTAGCATAATCCTCTAGTAAGACAAGTCTCGAATTCCTATATGCTTAGGTGAATGTCTAAATGCAGCATGTGTTCTCATTAAAACACGTTTAATAAAGATTTCTCTTTTTTTTTTTTGAAAAGGAATCCTTTTGAACATAAGTCTAAGTGGCCGTTTGAGTTTTACATGGTCCTCTCATAATTAAACGTAGATTCATGACTCTACGTTTAATTATGGTCCTACCATGTAAAGCTCAAACTAATCCGCTTAACCTATGCTCGACTCGACTATAAAAATTTATTTTGAAAAGTGGCTATAGTTTTGGGATTCCCGGGGAACCCCAATGTTCTCTATAACCTTAGGCTCTGATACCATTTTCTGTAACACCCCAACTAAGGCGGAACAATGAGATGTACAGAAAGTCGAGTATTCAAAACAAAGGATAATAGATAAACATTCCACCATAGCTTTATTTGATAAAATAATTTTACAATGTGCAAGCATGTGAACCAATTCCCAAGTACCATGCGTCCACCATACTTGGGTATTAAGTCTACGAAACAAATAACAAATACATGAGATGATATACTACAATGATCAAGGTGGATTCCATTGCCCATCACAAGGTTTTATCTTTGACTCCAAAATGCAATGCAACCAATCATGATGCATATATTTCCTCAAAGCTTATGCTAAATCCTAAAAAGCATGAAGAAAAAGTGTCAACTACGAAAACGTAGTTGGTGAGTGCATAGGTTTTCAAGTAAATCTCGTTCCATATCCATTTCAAAACTTAGAAAACACATTATTGCATATCAATAAACCCAAACCACATGACCGACAGAATTCCCATATCAAACTATCAAGTTTTCCAAATACCATAACGTCACTTCAAAGCGTTGTAAATCCATGGTTAATTATAAAGCTCTCATTGTCAAAATCATCATGAGAGAAAAATATAAATCAATCGATTAATCATATATCGTACCCAAACCATGCGGTCATTAATAAATACAACAACAACAACAAGGTACCCAATCCCGACATAAGCCGGGCTATGGGGGAGGTATGATGTAGACAGACCTTACCCCTACTCAAAGGTAGGGAGGCTGCTTCCGGTTCCACCGCAGTGGAAGGGACCTCCGGCCCGGGTGAAAAATAAGGTTAGATCCACCGGAGTGGAAGCTTAACCGGATAGGGATAATCTCGATCTCAAACTCTCAATCTCAATCTCAATCCCACTCTTCGGTTCACAAATTCAGATCTTAGATCTAGAAATTTGTTACCGTTAGGGAGAGGGAGAGGTTAGAGAGAGAGAGAAGAGAGAGAAACTCCCAATATTATTGCCAAGTTCCACAACTTTCAAGATTTCATATATAGTCCAACACCCAAACCGTATGTTCAATCAATAACAACCAACCATCAATAATATCAATAACACTTGGGCAAAGGCATATTTGATGAGTTTGTCTTGAGCCACTACTAAGACCATTTTACGTCAAAATAATAATAATGATAATATGTCCCGAAGATATGATAATAGAAGCACATGCTGTCAATCACGTGCAATAATAATAATAAATGGGTCGTGCCATGGAGACGACCAATAATATATATAAAGTAGATTAGAGCCATGCACCCGACACTGGCGCACGTTACCGTTCATCCTCCTGGCACCACGAAACTGTACAACCAATCAATGACACTAAGATGAGGGCGGCCACTCAGGCGGCCAGTCAACCCGCTGCCATCTTGGTGAGTGAGGGACGAATCCTAGTTGCGCAACCCTCTAACTACAGGCCTCAAATGAGTTAATAGTAGTGTACAGGGGACCACCGTTTGACAGTACTCAAGCTCATCATATAACATATAACACATTGAACATACAATAACATTCCCATATAATCATCATTCAAAGAATCATTTCATAAGAGAAAGTCATTTTAATTAAACATGCTTTTCACCCCGAAAGTAAACACATAAAAGAGTTTGAAAGGGGGCTATGACTCACCTTGATATGCCGCACATTATATCCACATATCCAAAATGGGTACTTCCCATCTATCGCTTCCTTGATCATATATTCCTTACGCTCCTCATTCGCATTTCAAAGCCAAGACCATTCCTACGCAAAACTAATGCGAATAAGGTCCTATCTTAGGTTATCATATAGAAATGCCATATTAAGTTATGTTATCCTTATTCATTATTGGATGTGTAACAAATTTTAATATGAATTAACATTTGTGATATCACTTTATGGTTTGGTTAATGTAATTACTTATGTCCATCTTACTTAATTATATTTTGTGTTACTTTGATTACACTTATCTTTTAACTCACACATTTCTCGATATGTCTTATGATTATTCGGGTTTATGAAATTCGTTTATGTGTTATGGGTCATCACCAATTGAGCCTAAGTGTCATGGGCTTCTAAATATTTTGGGCTCAAGTTAGTTGTTGGGCTTAACCTTATTTGGGCTATATGCTTGATGGGTTATATTGGTTATTGGGCTATATGGGTTATTGGGCCAAGTGGGCCTGCTGATTTATGGTTCAATGGGTTTATTATTTGGGCCGGGTTAGCCCATTATGGTCCTTAGTGCATCTTTTAGCCCATTACCCAAATTGTTAGTTTCTTTGAAATTTTTCTGTTTTTATACATCATATTTATGAAATGTTGGCTACTATTTAAGGGTTAAATCTAATTATTTGGAACTTGGTGATTTTTATACAGTGATCTATATGTGTTCACTTGTTATATAAATTTTGGCTTAATTTTTAAATAGTGTTTACTACCTCTTAATATTTTTATAAATGAAAGTGGTCAAAACAGTCACTGGTTTGCATACCCAAATGTTTTATAAAAGTTGTTAAAGTTGATAAAATATTCAGACAAAAATGCAGTTTTGACCAGTTTTAGTAGAAAAATCATATCTTTTGTTTGGTTCAGTATTTTTGGGTGATTCCAGTTGGTGGTGAAACTAGACTCACGTATCTATATTTTGAATTTTATGATCAATACCCAGTTCGTCCATCTTAAACCATTTTTACACGTTCCAAGTTCAATTACAGATTCTGTGAACTTTCTTGGTAACATAAAAGCATGTTTGCTTTATTTTAAATTACCCAACCACTTCTTTTGGTAACCCCAATACTTTTTTATCCATCATAATTCATCTCTTAAACCTTACATTAGTATTTTCTCCAGATTTCATATCATATTTTATGGACAAATTACTTGATTAAAGTGATGAAGGTTTATATTTGTTTTTGGTGATTTTCGGTTATGATTTTGAACATAGTTTTGCCTTGATTCATATAAAATCCATATTTCTTGTAATATTTCCTTTACATCCAGATTATTATCATGTATTTAACATCCAAGAATATATGAAATTATCATTCAAAGATCCATCTCAAATCCCATATCAAAAACAACTCAAACTAGTGCAAATCTAAGCATGCATGTTAAGATCTAACACTTTTAAACAAGATCAAGCTATAAACTTTAATCCAACTTTTGAAAATATCATTCTTGATGAAAAATCACAGAAAACATAGCCTTATAACTTATAAAAATCGGATCCATGATGATCCATATCACAACTTTACAAGCCTTTACACTAAACTAACACTTTCGGGTCTTACCAAGGTTGAATCCTTGAATCTTTCTTCTAGATCTCGACATGCATGAGCATGAGGAAGAAGATTCTATCAACTTGCCTTCATCAAGTGTGTTTTTCAAAGAAAACATGAAGAAAATATAAACTTTTGATAAAGATCTTTGAGTATAAGTAAAAACAAGATAGATTAAACAAAGAGATGGAGATTTATACCCTTGATGAACTCGATTTGAAGATGGTTTTATAGGCAGAATTTTCGTGGCTTTTTAGGCCCCTAATAACCCTTAATCCAAGCTTGAAACAACCCTAATCCTTGCTTGAATCAACCCTTGTTTAATCTAGTACAAACCCTTATTATTGTTATAGCTTAAATTAGATTTAGTCTTGTTTTTCTCTCCCTCTTTGAGCCATGAACAAGAAGAAGAAAAAGGGAAGGAGGAGAGTTTTTGAGAGAGAAAATGGAATGGTGTGTGTATTGGAAGTGTAAAATGAAGTTAAGAGTGTGTAAGGGTTGAGTGTAATGTTGTATGGGCAGTGTAAAGAGATATTGTATTTTGATTGGGGGATGTATGTGGGAGAGAGGGAGGGCCGATTTTGGGAGGGTAGAAGGAAGGAGTTTTTAGTTTAATTTTTGTATTTTAAGTGTATGTAAATGTAAGTAATTATTTTTTTGTTAGTTGTTTAAGTGTATATATATAGGTTGTAAGTATATTGAAGTGTTATAAGTTATTTTATCTTTCTAAAACATAATTTGGGTTTACATATTTATGTATGGCCGTATATATATATATATATATATATATATATATATATATATATATATATATATGTATATATATATTTGTGTTTTAATTTGTTACTTAACTCATTGGTTATAATCTTGTATTTATATTAGACATATATATTCACTTATTATTATGCAACCTCATTTTGTGTACATAATAGTTTATAAATAACATTTTGAAATGGTAATTATATTTTTATGTTCAAATGTACTTTAATTAGTTTGGTGATTGAATTGTTGGATAATTATAATAATTCTTGATTGTTTAAGTTACCTTCTTATAAGGCCTTCATTACTTGGTAAACATTAGATGAGAATAAAAATTTCTATCTCAAAATATATTTATAAACTAATATGTACCTAAAAGTGTTTAAATAATAATAAGTATATGTTTATATGTCTAAAATAAATACAAGATTATGACTAATGGGTTTATGTAACAAATTAAAAACACAAAGTATGCATATACCCACATACACTCACACGACATACACATATACATGTACTAGGACAAACAATGCATTTACATTACAAATAAACCTATATTACACCTATAAAACAAATACCCACTTAAAATATATACATATACATACTTACATACACACTTTTTATATATAAAAAAAAAGATAGAAACCCCTTCAATACCCCCCATGAGGCCGGCCCCCCCTATGCACACACACACATCCATTTCAAAATTTACTTTTCACTTAATCTTTCTAGTAACTCTCAATTTCTCACACACACTTCACACACAAATTTCTCTCCACTCAAGAAACTCCTCTCTTCTTCTTTTCTTCTCCAAATTTTCGGCCCTAGTAAACAAGAAAAAGGCAAACAAAAATCAATCTAAACATATATAAATAATAAGGGTTTAAGTTAGTTGAAGCAAGGGTTATATTAAGCTAAGGTTTAAGGGGTTTTTCAAGCAAAGGAAGGGTTCTTTGAGGCTCTTTAGGCCACGATTTTTCTGCCATAAATCCATCATCAAAACCAAGTTTAAGAGGGTATAATCTTCATCCTTTTTACTAGATTTAATCTTGTTCTTGTTTATATTCAAAGGTTTTATCAAAAGTTCATGTTTTCTTCATGTTTTCTTTCAAATATACACTTGATGAGGGCAAAGTTGATAGGATCTTTCTTCCCATGCTCATGCATGTCGAATCTATGAAGAAAAATCCAAGGATTCAACTAGTTAAAGACCCAAAAGTGTTGATATAGATTAAATAGCTTGTAAAGTGAGTTTTCCTTTGAAAGATGACTATATTTTTATGTATCTTGATGAATATATTTCTGGAGTTTTCATAAAAATATGTTTTTATGTTGTTGGATCAAAGATGGATAAAGATTTGTTGTTAAAAAATGAGATGGTGACATGCATGATAGATTTAAGAAGGTTGGATTTGTTGTTGGATTATGAGATGAAGCTAGGTTTGTAATAAGTGGAAAGTATGGTAATCTTGATGTTAATAATCTGGAAAAATTTATAAAAATATGATGGATATAAAGATTGAAATAAAGCAAGTTGTTATAAGCTCGAAATCATGAACCGAAAGCAAGCAAAAATGCATTTTTAAGCACACACATGCACTATGATCAAATGACCATAAAAATATCATGAACCTACTGGAAATAAGTTATTTCAAAGGGATAAAACTCAAGTCATTTGATGCATGGCAAGATTAAACTCAAAAAGCACCTTTTCGGGTCAAATAATCACTAACCGGAAGCACTAAATTGCACATATCACACCACCACCACTATCACGACTTGGATTATCAAAATATGATAAACTTTCTGGAAATAATGAAACAAGGACAAAAATCCAATTTGAAGTACCTAAATTGCTTAAGAAATGAGGCTAAAAACACTAATTCGGTAAACGATTTTCATGCTTAAAGTCCTCAAATAAGCAAGGCACAAGAGAGGTTGAAATTATATGAACTTGATATGTTAAAAGTTGCCTAGAAAGGCCTGGGATTTTTGGACAAAAGCTTGTGTGGTGATTCCTAAGTATTTATATGATTTAATGAATTTAAATGATAATTAAAAGACATATATATATAAATAAATTACGCAAATCATGAATTGGTTAAATATCCTAACCAATGATGAAAGTGACTAAAACCTACTGGAAAATAATATCATAAGTCAAGAACAAGTGTCATAATTTAAAGGATAAATAACTAAGTGAAAATCACTAAATAATCATTATTGTTAAATTAATGGAAAATATACAAATAAAAATATATAAAACATAAAACTATAAGTTAAAATACATAAAAATCAGAATATGACCCAATTATAATTATTCATAATTTATAAAGACAAATATGGCATTTAAAAGTATTTTAAGGAATTATTTAATTAATAAATCAATAAAATGAATAAATAATTAATTAAATAATATTAAATTGAATAAATAATATAAATCAGAAATATTCATAAATATCAAAATATTATAAATTCTAATGTCAAATATTATGATTTAGTAAAGTATACAATGGAAATCATATAAATCAAAGCCAAACTACCGAAATTCCAATAAACGTACAAATACGTATAATGAGAAAACGACTCTTACCACCAAATATTTTAACCAAATAATGAGAGCATCATAATGCACTTGAATTCCATAATTAAGCAACAACCAAAGATGGGCAAGTCTACTAGCAAACATCTCATGATCTAGCACACTAGTTCATGTCACGCGAACTTACGTCGTGAATTTATATATTATGGTTTAGGCTTGCTTGGGGAACAACACAACTAGGAGAAGAACTCGCTTTTGATCAGCCCCTAACACACTCAATCAAGTGAGTCATAGCCCCCTTTCAAACTCTTTTATATGTTTTACTTTCGGGGTGAAAAGCATGATAAATAAAATTGCTTTCTATATACGAAATGGTTCTTGAAAGAATGATTATGATATGGGATATTTGATGTATGTTCAATGTGATATATGTTATATGATGAGCTTGAGTACTGTCAAACGGTAGTCCCCTGTACACTACTATTAACTCTTTGAGGCCTGTAGTTAGAGAGTTGCGCAACTAGGATTCGTCCCCTCACTCACATCAGCGGCGACAGGTTGATTGGCCGCCTACGTGGCCGCCTTCAACGGTGTCGGTCGTGGGGTGCTCTAATCTACTTTATATTTGGTCGTCTCCATGGCACGACCCCTTTATTATTAATTATTATTACACATGATTGACAGCATGTGCCTTTTTATTACAAATCCATCGGGGCAAAATATTATCAATGTTATTATTATTATGGACGGGAAATGGTCTTAGTAGTGGCTCAAGCATTTACTCATCAAATTATGCCTTTGGCTAAATGGAAATTGATATTGTTTTATGGATGGACATTATGTTTTGAAAATAAACTTGAAAACGATTCTTGGTGCAAAAGACACATAACCAAATCCAATGTTTGCATTACCTATTAGAACCCTTAGTTAATACCCCCACTTGTCTAGTCTTACTTTGTCTATTTAGATATAATGCATGAGAGCTATGCACAAGTTGATTTTTAGTCACTACGTGATTATAAATGGTTATGTTGGTCGTGAGAGTCGAGTTGGTTGTTGTTAGTATTGTTAATTATTTGTTGAGTACGTCGGTGGTGAATGGTCATGTCGTTGTTCGGTTGTCAAGCTTGTGAGTCGTCGGTCGAGTTGGTTAGTTGTTGTCGAATGGTTAAGGTCGTCACGTGGTCCGTCAAGTCGTCTTGCTGTCCGCAAATTGTCACGTGGGTCGTCAATGGTCAAGTCGGTCGTCCAGGTCGTCTAAGCGTCAAGTCGAGTCGTCATCTCACACCTTGTGTAACTTGTGTAGGAACATCATGTCGCAAGCTAGTGGAACTTCCGGATCAGCCCCTAGACCAAGGAATTTGTATGGATTTGTGGACCGAATGGAAGAGGAAGAAAGGAGACGACAAGAGCAAGAGCAACCGCCACAACCACTCCATGAAGAGGAAGAAAAAGAAACCCAGCCAACGGAGGACCCACCGGAGAATGATGAAGAGGAAGAAAGGAGACGACAAGAGCAAGAGCAACCGCCACAACCACTCCATGAAGAGGAAGAAAGGAGACGACAAGAGCAAGAGCAACCGCCACAACCACTCCATGAAGAGGAAGAAAGGAGACGACAAGAGCAAGAGCAACCGCCACAACCACTCCATGAAGAGGAAGAAAGGAGACGACAAGAGCAAGAGCAACCGCCACAACCACTCCATGAAGAGGAAGAAAGGAGACGACAAGAGCAAGAGCAACCGCCACAACCACTCCATGAAGAGGAAGAAAGGAGACGACAAGAGCAAGAGCAACCGCCACAACCACTCCATGAAGAGGAAGAAAGGAGACGACAAGAGCAAGAGCAACCGCCACAACCACTCCATGAAGAGGAAGAAAGGAGACGACAAGAGCAAGAGCAACCGCCACAACCACTCCATGAAGAGGAAGAAAGGAGACGACAAGAGCAAGAGCAACCGCCACAACCACTCCATGAAGAGGAAGAAAGGAGACGACAAGAGCAAGAGCAACCGCCACAACCACTCCATGAAGAGGAAGAAAGGAGACGACAAGAGCAAGAGCAACCGCCACAACCACTCCATGAAGAGGAAGAAAGAGACGACAACCGAGCCAACGGAGCAACCGCCACAACCACTCCATGAAGAGGAAGAAGAAGACGACAATTATTGCACATGATTGACAGCATGTGCCTTTTTATTACAAATCCATCGGGGCAAAATATTATCAATGTTATTATTATTATGGACGGGAAATGGTCTTAGTAGTGGCTCAAGCATTTACTCATCAAATTATGCCTTTGGCTAAATGGAAATTGATATTGTTTTATGGATGGACATTATGTTTTGAACATACGGTGTGGGTACGTTTATTATGATGGAAATTCTTGGAAACTTTATGATTTACTACTTCACATTTTGAATCGGTGGTATGTATTTGGTAGTATAAACCTATGAACTCACTCAACTCTCGTAGTTGACACTTTTCCTTCATGCTTTTCAGGTCTAGAGCAGTAAGTTAGCACTATGGACCGCCTCTTGGATGTTGTGTTTGCTTGTTGCATGTTGGACTAGTAATGCAAACATTTGATCTTTTGATTATGAATTTGGGTTATGTAATGTTTATTAAACGTCAACTTGAACTTGTAATCTTTAAATTTGAATGGCATTTGAAACTTTATGTTGATGTTTTATATTTAAATCTTTTGTACCATGTCGTTCTATGGCATCTCGTGTTTCCGCCTTAGTCGGGGTGTTACAGAAAAATGGTATCAAAGCCAAGGTTATAGAGAATTTTTGCTATAACCTACGTATTTTCAAAACGAGTCGAATATTTCTTAAACAATTGAGTCGATCATAAAGTATTCTTGTTTTACTTATGCATAGCCTGATCAACTATGCCTAACTAAAAATCTAATATGGAATGATCGAAATGGTTGTCTAAGGAATATTCAAAATGAGTCTTTGAAAATAAGCTTTAAAACGATTCTTGGTGCAAAAGATACATAACCAAATCCAATGTTTGCATTACCAATTAGAACCCTTAGTTAATACCCCCACTTGGCTAGTATTACTTTGTCTATTTAGATATAATGCATGAGAGCTATGCACAAGTTGATTTTTAGTCACTACGTGATTATAAATGGTTATGTTGGTCGTGAGAGTCGAGTTGGTTGTTGTTAGTATTGTTAATTATTTGTTGAGTACGTCGGTGGTGAATGGTCATGTCGTTGTTCGGTTGTCAAGCTTGTGAGTCGTCGGTCGAGTTGGTTAGTTGTTGTCGAATGGTTAAGGTCGTCACGTGGTCCGTCAAGTCGTCTTGCTGTCCGCAAATTGTCACGTGGGTCGTCAATGGTCAAGTCGGTCGTCCAGGTCGTCTAAGCGTCAAGTCGAGTCGTCATCTCACACCTTGTGTAACTTGTGTAGGAACATCATGTCGCAAGCTAGTGGAACTTCCGGATCAGCCCCTAGACCAAGGAATTTGTATGGATTTGTGGACCGAATGGAAGAGGAAGAAAGGAGACGACAAGAGCAAGAGCAACCGCCACAACCACTCCATGAAGAGGAAGAAGAGACGACAACCGAGCCAAGAGCAACCACCACAACCACTCCATGAAGAGGAAGAAAGGAGACGACAAGGACAAGAGCAACCACCACAACCACTCCATGAAGAGGAAGAAAGGAGACGACAAGACAAGAGCAACCACCACAACCACTCCATGAAGAGGAAGAAAGGAACGACAACCGAGCCAAGAGCAACCACCACAACCACTCCATGAAGAGGAAGAAAGGAGACGACAAGACAAGAGCAACCACCACAACCACTCCATGAAGAGGAAGAAAGGAGACGACAAGACAAGAGCAACCACCACAACCACTCCATGAAGAGGAAGAAAGGAACGACAACCGAGCCAAGAGCAACCACCACAACCACTCCATGAAGAGGAAGAAAGGAGACGACAAGACAAGAGCAACCACCACAACCACTCCATGAAGAGGAAGAAAGGAGACGACAAGACAAGAGCAACCACCACAACCACTCCATGAAGAGGAAGAAAGGAGACGACAAGACAAGAGCAACCACCACAACCACTCCATGAAGAGGAAGAAAGGAACGACAACCGAGCCAAGAGCAACCACCACAACCACTCCATGAAGAGGAAGAAAGGAGACGACAAGGACAAGAGCAACCACCACAACCACTCCATGAAGAGGAAGAAAGGAGACGACAAGACAAGAGCAACCACCACAACCACTCCATGAAGAGGAAGAAAGGAACGACAACCGAGCCAAGAGCAACCACCACAACCACTCCATGAAGAGGAAGAAAGGAGACGACAAGACAAGAGCAACCACCACAACCACTCCATGAAGAGGAAGAAAGGAGACGACAAGACAAGAGCAACCACCACAACCACTCCATGAAGAGGAAGAAAGGAACGACAACCGAGCCAAGAGCAACCACCACAACCACTCCATGAAGAGGAAGAAAGGAGACGACAAGACAAGAGCAACCACCACAACCACTCCATGAAGAGGAAGAAAGGAGACGACAAGACAAGAGCAACCACCACAACCACTCCATGAAGAGGAAGAAAGGAGACGACAAGACAAGAGCAACCACCACAACCACTCCATGAAGAGGAAGAAAGGAACGACAACCGAGCCAAGAGCAACCACCACAACCACTCCATGAAGAGGAAGAAGAAGAAAGAGCCAAGAGCCCAACGGAGAGCCACCATGAAGAATCGAGTTGGTTGTTGTTAGTATTGTTAATTATTTGTTGAGTACGTCGGTGGTGAATGGTCATGTCGTTGTTCGGTTGTCAAGCTTGTGAGTCGTCGGTCGAGTTGGTTAGTTGTTGTCGAATGGTTAAGGTCGTCACGTGGTCCGTCAAGTCGTCTTGCTGTCCGCAAATTGTCACGTGGGTCGTCAATGGTCAAGTCGGTCGTCCATCGTCGTCTAAGCGTCAAGTCGAGTCGTCATCTCACACCTTGTGTAACTTGTGTAGGAACATCATGTCGCAAGCTAGTGGAACTTCCGGATCAGCCCCTAGACCAAGGAATTTGTATGGATTTGTGGACCGAATGGAAGAGGAAGAAAGGAGACGACAAGAGCAAGAGCAACCGCCACAACCACTCCATGAAGAGGAAGAAGAAGAAACCCAGCCAACGGAGGACCCACCGGAGAGCGATGATGCTAGGAGTGTTGCCTCAAGCCAACCTGGACGCCGCTCGCCCTCGCCACCACCATCACCACCAGCCCCTAGAGCACCTGCTCCGCAAAGGCAAAATGTTGCCATGAACCTTAGTGATGGGCGCTTTCCAGCCCAAGACCCATACTTTCAGCCACGCCTTCCTCGTGATCATCCCTTATCCCATCTTGGACATAGGCGTCAGGGAGAGGAACCACATTGACCCGTTTATGGGGTACCCCCTCCACCTCCCATTGGTATGACTCGTGAAGAAAGGGAGAGAGTATGGGGAATAGCAAATGGATTAAGGGATGCTAGACTAAGGGTAAGGACTCAAGAGGTGATGATGGAAAGAGCCTTGGGAATCATGGATCGAACGGGGGATTATGCGAGGATGGCGATATCGGAAGTTCGTCGAATTAACGAGGTGATATTTGTGATGGGTTGTGTGCTCACGGCTGTTTGCTCTATCGTGGTAGCTCTCATGCTTAGGAAGTGAACCTAAGGACTTCTTTAATTATGAACTTATTTGATGTATGAACATTTGTATTATGTTTTAGTTTCTTGAACCCTCTTGCTCATATGTGACGATGATCACATTGTATTTGGCATGTAGCAATTTTTGTAAACCTATCTTGAATGATATATATGTATGCTTGATGCCTCTCTATGGTTACATGATGTGTTACCCTCCTTGTATATTAGTTACTCCTATTACAAGGTTATAGTTGCAACAGGAAATCAGTTCTGACCACTTTTGGTATAACGGCCATATCTGGAGTTCTATTTCGTCTTTTGACCTGATTCCAGTTGGAGGTGAAACTTAACTCATAGGGCTACGTTTTATATTTTATAAGTTTTGCCCAGATCGTCCATCTTGAGCCACTTTTACGTGCTCCAAGTTCATATACAGATTCTGTAATTTTCTTAGCAACCTAAAAGCATGGTTGATAAATTTAAATTTACCTAACCACTTGTTTATTCGTAGTGACAAGTGTGTCGTGATTAAGAAAAAGAATATGAATCGGGATATATATATACACATGTGTGCAAACGAGACCTCTACGCACTAAGTAACTATAGATACACTCGTGTGAGGTCAAAGTCGTGAGTCGAATCTATGCCATAAAATTCTATACACGAATGACTAAACTATGTTCTCCTTTGTAGAGACATGGCACCACGAAGGACCGGCGAGGAAACAAGTGATGAGGCCCGGCGCCAAGAGGAAGTGGCCCGGCGAAGGACCGAGTTAGCTGAGCTTATCTCTCAACAAATCAATTCCGTCATGCCAAACATTGCCACTCAAATTGCGGAGAATGTGACCGCTACACTTAACACGGCTAGGAGACAAGATGGAGGAGGCAATGCTAATGAAAGGAATGCTTACAAGACTTTCACGTCTTGCAACCCCAAGGAGTTTTATGGGACGGAAGGTCCTATTGGATTGCTCACATGGTTCCAAAGCATGGAAGCCACTTTGAACATCATCGATTGCGCACCGGCCGACCGTGTCAAGTTTGCGACTAGCAAGCTCCAAGGAAGGGCACTCACTTGGTGGAACCTCCAAGCCACTACGAGAGGTCGTGCTGTAGTGAATGCTTTGACTTGGGAGCAACTCAAGGAGGAAATGAAGCGAGAATATTGCCCTCGGGCAGCGGTGCAAAAGTTAGAGATTGAGTTTTGGGGCCATACCATGAAAGGAATGGAGCTGGAGGCATATGTCATTCGCTTCCACGAGCTGTGTGTACTAGTACCTGAGATGGTGAACTCCGAGGCTAAGAAGGTTGAGAGGTTTATTTATGGACTAGTACCTGAGGTCAGATTGATGATCACGGCCGCGAACCCCACCACATTGGAAGAAGCAATAAGTTTGGCAACCAAGTTGGTTAATGACATGGTTCAGAGTGGAAAGTATGCTCGAGGTGATTCAAGCTCAAGACAAGGAGGAGGAAACCGATTTGGAGATCGAAAAGGGAATGGGCCTGATAAGAGGCAAAAGATTGTGAGGAACTATGGTGTTGCCGAAGCTAACCCCAACCCGAACCGTGGGCAGCCTCCAAGGTGTAACCGTTGTGGGTATAACCATCTCGGTGAGTGTAGACATTGCACGACTTGTAACCGGATGGGGCATCTCGCTGCATATTACCGAAGTGGAGCAAGAGTTGGAGGAAATCCCGGGGGATGTCGTGAATGTGGAGTATGGATCACTGGAGGAATGCTTGTCCTAGGTTGGGGAGAGCTCAAGGAGGTCGTGGAAACATGAACAATAACCGTGGAAATCTTCGAAACGTTGGCAACCGTGGGAATCAAGCTAATCGAGGCAACAATGGGAATCAAATGAATAGAGGTAATGGTGGGAATCAAGCAAATGGAGGAATTCAAGGTAACAACATTAACCAAGGAAACCGAGGAAATCAAGGAGGTCAAGCAAGAGGACGGGTGTACGCTATGGGCGTGAACGAAGCACGTGATGACCCTAATGTCATCGTAGGTACGTTTCCATTAAATAATGTTTATGCATCTATGTTGTTTGATTCTGGAGCTGAAAGAAGTTTTATTTCTTTTGAATTTAAAGAATTGATTGATAAGATACCTAGTGAGCTTGACGAAACTTATTATGTTGAGTATGCTAATGGAGATGAATATAGGACTAAGGAAATTATCTCTGATTGTAAGCTAACTTTAGATGAGAAAGATTATAGCATAGACTTGATTCCCATAGAAATAGGAAGTTTTGATGTGATAGTAGGAATGGATTGGTTGTCAAAAATGCGTGCTGAAATAATTTGCCATGAAAAGATCATTAAGAATTCCTTTAGATAGCGGTGAGGTGCTAATAGTTCAAGGCCATAAGGCGGGAGTCCAACCCAAGATAGTGTCGTCTATGAAGGTGAGGAAGTATTTACGCAAGGAATACCACACGTACTTGGCACAAGTAGTGGATAAGCGAGTGAAAAGTAAGGATCCTCTCAAGGTAACGGTGGTTAGAGATTTTCTGGATGTATTCCCTGACGAACTACCTGGACTTCCCCCTACGAGACAAGTAGAGTTTACGATCGATTTAGTTCCCGGGGCAGCCCCCGTGGCTAAAGCACCGTATAGACTAGCGCCCTCCGAAATGCGAGAACTCTCCGAGCAATTGCAAGAATTGCTTGATAAAGGTTTAATCCAACCTAGTTCTTCGCCATGGGATGCGCCAATCCTCTTTGTCAAGAAGAAGGATGGGTCTTTGAGAATGTGCATCGATTATAGAGAATTGAATAAATTGACGATCAAGAATAGATACCCGCTGCCACGAATAGACGATTTGTTCGATCAACTCCAAGGAGCGTCATATTTTTCGAAAATCGACCTTAGATCCGGCTATCATCAGTTGAGGGTACGAGAAGAAGATGTACCTAAAACGGCTTTTAGAACTCGCTATGGGCATTATGAGTTTCTAGTGATGCCATTTGGTCTCACCAATGCGCCTGCCGTTTTCATGGACTTAATGAATCGAATATGTAGGTCGTACTTGGACAAATTCGTGATAGTATTCATCGATGATATTTTGATATACTCTAGAAGTAAGGAAGAGTACGAGAAACATCTGAGGATAATCTTGCAGTTACTTAGAGACGAGAAGCTATATGCTAAGTTTTCTAAGTGTGAATTTTGGCTCCGTCAAGTTCAATTTCTTGGGCACATTGTGGACGAAGAAGGAATCCATGTAGATCCGTCTAAGATAGAAGCGATCAAGAAATGGGAGACACCCAAAACACCAACGGAAGTGCGTAGCTTCCTAGGTTTGGCGGGCTATTATAGAAGGTTCATCCAAGGATTCTCTAAGATTGCGGTACCTTTAACCCAATTGACCCAAAAGTCAAGAGAGTTCGTATGGGGTGAAGAACAAGAGCAAGCGTTCCAAACGCTTAAGAACATGTTGTGCGAAGCACCCATACTAGCTTTGCCGGATGGAATGGAAGGATTATAGTATATTGCGATGCGTCGAATAAAGGACTGGGATGTGTGCTTATGCAAAGGGATAAAGTCATTGCATACGCGTCGAGACAATTGAAGCCACATGAGAAAAACTATTCGACACATGATTTGGAGTTAGGAGCCGTGGTGTTTGCCTTGAAGATATGGCGACATTATCTCTATGGCACTAAGTGCACTATATTTACCGATCACAAGAGCTTGCAACACATCTTCGATCAAAAGATGTTGAACATGAGGCAAAGGAGATGGGTGGAGTTACTCAATGACTATGAGTGCGAAATTAAGTATCATCCCGGGAAGGCAAATGTCATTGCCGATGCACTTAGTAGGAAGGTGAACTCCAAGGTGTCAAGGGCAAGAATTAGTCACTTACGAGTGAAAATGTCTCTAAGAGATCGATTCCTAGAAGATCAAGCGAAGGCATTTGAAGGGAAGAATATTGAGAATGAAGCATTAAGTGGTAGAAACAAGGTTTGATAAGGATGATGAAGGCATTTTGTACTTCAAAGGGAAGAGCTTGGGTACCGAAAGTGAATGGATTAAGATGGTACTTATGAATGAGGCCCATAATTCAAAGTATTCGATTCATCCGGGTGCGGATAAGATGTATCAAGGCCTAAAAAGGGACTTTTGGTGGCCTGGAATGAAAGGCGATGTAGCTCGATATGTGAGCCGATGCATGACTTGTGCGATGGTCAAAGCTGAGCACCAAAAGCCAGCTGGACTTTTAAAGCAACCAGAAATTCCCGAGTGGAAGTGGGAGCAAATAGCAATGGACCTAGTGACGAAATTGCCTCGAACAAAGAAAGGTCATGATGCTATATGGGTGATTGTTGATCGTCTTACGAAATCAGCCCATTTCATCCCCATCAAAGAAATGGGACACCGAGCGTCTAGCTCGCTTGTACGTTGAGAAGATTGTGATGTTACATGGTGTGCCTTTGTCCATAATATCCGATAGGGATGGTAGATTTACCTCACGTTTTTGGGGTCTTGTGCAAGAGGCGATGGGAACAACGTTAGCATTAAGCACGGCTTACCACCCACAAACGGATGGGCAAAGTGAGCGTACAATACAAACACTGGAGGATATGTTAAGGGCTTGTGCATTAGAATTTAGCGAAAGTTGGGATGAACACTTGCCATATGCGGAATTTACTTACAATAATAGTTATCATTCTAGCATTCAATGTGCACCGTTTGAAGCCTTGTACGGACGTAAATGTAGATCACCCATGTGTTGGATCGAAACGGGTGAAAGAAGCCTAGCTACCGTTGATTTTGTCCAAGAGACAACGGACAAGGTAGCGATCATTAAAGAAAAGCTTAAGGCCGCAAGAGATCGGCAAAAGAGTTATACGGATCAAAGGAGGAAGCCCCTAGAATTTGAGGTTGGCGACAAGGTGCTATTAAAGGTGTCGCCATGGAAGGGAACCGTAAGGTTCGGAAAGAGGAAAGTTGAGCCCCCGATACATTGGGCCATTTGAAATTGTTGCTAGGATAGGCCCCGTAGCCTATAAGTTGAAATTACCCCAAGAATTGGGAGATGTTCATGACACATTCCACGTGTCAAACTTAAAGAAATGTGTAGCGGATGATTCGAAAGTAGTCCCACTCGAGGAACTACGAGTGGAAGATAAGCTCCAATTTCGTGAGGAGCCAATAGAAGTTCTCGACCGCGATGAGAAACGCCTAAAGAGAAGCAAGATCCCTATTGTTAAGGTTAGATGGGATACGAAACGCGGACCCGAATTTACGTGGGAACGCGAGGACTTTATACGCGAGAAATATCCGCACTTACTCCCTAAGCAAATTCAAATTCCGAGACGGAATTCTTCTAAGGGGGTAAGGATGTAACAACCCTCCTTTTTAATATTATATATATGTGCTAGTTATGTTGTCTATGATCCCGCAAGCCATAGTTATACTAGAAGCTAGTAGATAATGCCCCTAAATTAGCAATCTAAAGCTATTGTTTAGTTCTAAGTTTAACTTAATAAAATTCTATTGAACAAAAATTTTATTGATGATTAATCAAGTTATAAATAATAAAGTAAGCCTCGCAAGTTGAGATATCCATCAAAATTCTTATGAATGTCCAACAAATTGATCACCAAGCCAATTTAAGTAAACATGACATGAGAATAAAAATTTCTATCTCAAAATATATTTATAAACTAATATGTACCTAAAAGTGTTTAAATAATAATAAGTATATGTTTATATGTCTAAAATAAATACAAGATTATGACTAATGGGTTTATGTAACAAATTAAAAACACAAAGTATGCATATACCACATACACTCACACGACATACACATATACATGTACTAGGACAAACAATGCATTTACATTACAAATAAACCTATATTACACCTATAAAACAAATACCCACTTAAAATATATACATATACATACTTACATACACACTTTTTATAAAAAAAAAAACCCCTTCAATACCCCCCATGAGGCCGGCCCCCCCTATGCACACACACACATCCATTTCAAAATTTACTTTTCACTTAATCTTTCTAGTAACTCTCATTTCTTCACACACACTTCACACACAAATTTCTCTCATCTCAAGAAACTCCTTCTTCCTTTTCTTCTCCATTTTCGGCCCTAGTAAACAAGAAAAAGGTAAACAAAAATCAATCTAAACATATATAAATAATAAGGGTTTAAGTTAGTTGAAGCAAGGGTTATATTAAGCTAAGGTTTAAGGGGTTTTTCAAGCAAAGGAAGGGTTCTTTGGAGGCTCTTTAGGCCAAAATTCTGCCATAAATCCATCATCAAAACCAAGTTCAAGAGGGTATAATCTTCATCCTTTTTACTAGATTTAATCTTGTTCTTGTTTATATTCAAAGGTTTTATCAAAAGTTCATGTTTTCTTCATGTTTTCTTTCAAATATACACTTGATGAGGGCAAAGTTGATAGGATCTTTCTTTCCATGCTCATGCATGTCGAATCTATGAAGAAAAATCCAAGGATTCAACTAGTTTAAGACCCAAAAGTGTTGTTATAGATTAAATAGCTTGTAAAGTGAGTTTTCCTTTGAAAGATGACTATATTTTTATGTATCTTGATGAATATATTTCTGGAGTTTTTCATAAAAATATGTTTTTATGTTGTTGGATCAAAGATGGATAAAGATTTGTTGTTAAAAAGATGAGATGATTACATGCATGCTAGATTTAAGAAGGTTGGATTTGTTGTTGGATTATGAGATGAAGCTAGGTTTGTAATAAGTGGAAAATATGTTAATCTTGATGTTAATAATCTGGAAAAATTCATAAAAATATGATGGATATAAAGATTGAAATAAAGCAAGTTGTTATAAGCTCAAAATCATGAACCGAAAGCAAGCAAAAATGCATTTTTAAGCACACACATGCACTATGATCAAATGACCATAAAAATATCATGAACCTACTGGAAATAAGTTATTTCAAAGGGATAAAACTCAAGTAATTTGATGCATGGCAAGATTAAACTCAAAAATCACCTTTTCGGGTCAAATAATCACTAACCGGAAGCACTAAATTGCACATATCACACCACCACCACTATCACGACTTGGATTATCAAAATATGATAAACTTTCTGGAAATAATGAAACAAGGACAAAAATCCAATTTGAAGTACCTAAATTGCTTAAGAAATGAGGCTAAAAACACTAATTCGGTAAACGATTTTCATGCTTAAAGTCCTCAAATAAGCAAGGCACAAGAGAAGTTCAAATTATATGAACTTGATATGTTAAAAGTTGCCTAGAAAGGCCTGGGATTTTTGGACAAAAGCTTGTGTGGTGATTCCTAAGTATTTATATGATTTAATGAATTTAAATGATAATTAAAAGATATATATATAAATAAATAAATTACGCAAATCATGAACTTGGTTAAATATCATAACCAATGATGAAAGTGACTAAAAACCTACTGGAAAATTATATCATAAGTCAAGAACAAATGTAGAATTTAAAGGTAAATAGTAATATAAAAATCACTAATTAATCACTATTATTAAATTAATGGAAAAATACACAAATAAATATATAAAACATAAAATTATAAGTTAAAATACATAAAAATCATAATATGACCCAATTATAATTATTCATAATTTATAAAGACAAATATGACATTTAAAAGTATTTTTAAGGAATTATTTAATTAATAAATCAATAAAATGAATAAATAATTAATTAAATAATATTAAATTGAATAAATAATATAAATCAGAAATATTCATAAATATCAAAATTATAAGATTTCTAATGTCAAATATTATGATTTAGCAAAGCACACAATGGAAATCATATAAATCAAAGCCAAACTACCGAAATTCCAATAAACGTACAAATACGTATAATGAGAAAACGACTCTTACCACCAAATCTTTTAACCAAATAATGAGAGCATCATAATGCACTTGAATTCCATAATTAAGCAACAACCAAAGATGGGCAAGTCTACTAGCAAACATCTCATGATCTAGCACACTAGTTCATGTCACGCGAACTTACGTCGTGAATTTATATATTATGGTTTAGGCTTGCTTGGGGAACAACACAACTAGGAGAAGAACTCGCTTTTGATCAGCCCCTAACACACTCAATTCAAGTGAGTCATAGCCCCCTTTCAAACTCTTTTATGTGTTTTACTTTCGGGGTGAAAAGCATGATAAATAAAATTGCTTTCTATATACGAAATGGTTCTTGAAAGAATGATTATGATATGGGATATTTGAGTATGTTCAATGTGATATATGTTATATGATGAGCTTGAGTACTGTCAAATGGTAGTACCCTGTACACTACTATTAACTCTTTGAGGCCTGTAGTTAGAGAGTTGCGCAACTAGGATTCGTCCCCTCACTCACATCAGCGGCGACAGGTTGATTGGCCGCCTACGTGGCCGCCTTCAACGGTGTCGGTCGTGGGGTGCTCTAATCTACTTTATATTTGGTCGTCTCCATGGCACGACCCCTTTATTATTATTATTATTACACATGATTGACAGCATGTGCCTTTTTATTATAAATCATCGGGGCAAATATTATCATGTTATTATTATTATGGACGGGAAATTGTCTTAGTAGTGGCTCAAGCATTTACTCATCAAATTATGCCTTTGGCTAAATGGAAATTGATATTGTTTTATGGATGGACATTATGTTTTGAACATACGGTGTGGGTACGTTTATTATGATGGAAATTCTTGGAAACTTTATGATTTACTACTTCACATTTTGAATCGGTGGTATGTATTTGGTAGTATAAACCTATGAACTCACTCAACTCTCGTAGTTGACACTTTTCCTTCATGCTTTTCAGGTCTAGAGCAGTAAGTTAGCACTATGGACCGCCTCTTGGATGTTGTGTTTGCTTGTTGCATGTTGGACTAGTAATGCAAACATTTGATCTTTTGATTATGAATTTGGGTTATGTAATGTTTATTAAACGTCAACTTGAACTTGTAATCTTTCAAATTTGAATGGCATTTGAAATTTTATGTTGATGTTTTATATTTAAATCTTTTGTACCATGTCCTTCTGTGGCACTTCGTGTTTCCGCCTTAGTCGGGGTGTTACAGAAGAGAACATTGAAATGGAAGATATTGATTTTGTTGAAGAAGAAGTAGAAGTTGAGGCTGATCTTGAAGGAGTAAATAACAATGAACCTGAGATTGTAGAGGTGCCTGATAATGTGGAGAATGCAGATGAGCCAATATTCGAGGTTTTTGATGATATAGGTGGATTTGAGACTACATCTATTCCAAGTGTAACAGAAGTTGGTGAATCCTCTACACCTGTTGTCATTACTCCATAGCCTTACACTTTTGATAATTCCAAAGTTTTGAGAATCTTAGAAATACCCCAGAAGCTGCTGCTCAGAACTTCAATAATTCAACCTTTAAACAGATCTTGCGTAAAGCAATACATTCTGAAGCAGTGCTTCCGGACTATTTCCCAACTAAATGGACTGAAGAACAATTGAAGTTCATTAACAGGGGATACTTTCTAAGAGATAGAGAAAGAATGGTTGCTTTAGGAGTGAAGCCGAAAGAAGCTGCTAAGAAGTCTAGATACTTGGAAGAACGTGCTTTTCCAATCTTCTGTGGAGCAACTAAAATCTCCAGAGTAGAAAGGCCTAAAATTGCATCAATGTATAAGTTTAAGAAAGCACAACAAGTTGAAGATTACAAAGAGCTTCTGAAGCAAACAAAGAAATACAACCCAGAACTCCTCAAACAACAAAAAGAATTCAGAATTTTGGTGCTCCTCAAAGTTAAACTTGTGAAAAGAAATTCCATTTCTGTTCCCTACTATCATGTGAAAAGAGAGAACAAAAGATACATCTCAAGTTTATCCAGTATGCTTCATTAGAAGACTTTCAGATTGGTTTTGAAGTGGTGAAAAGAAAGATAAATGTTCCTTATCCTGATCAGAAACTGTATACAGCTGATATTGAGCAACTCAAAATTGGTCAAGTACTTGAAACACCATGTTTTGGAGTTGTCTTCATCAACAGCAGAAAGAAGAAGATCTTCATTCGGTTCAATGATCTTGCCTCTTATTATGATGGAAATTCTTGGAAACTTTATGATTTACTACTTCACATTTTGAATCGGTGGTATGTATTTGGTAGTATAAACCTATGAACTCACTCAACTCTCGTAGTTGACACTTTTCCTTCATGCTTTTCAGGTCTAGAGCAGTAAGTTAGCACTATGGACCGCCTCTTGGATGTTGTGTTTGCTTGTTGCATGTTGGACTAGTAATGCAAACATTTGATCTTTTGATTATGAATTTGGGTTATGTAATGTTTATTAAACGTCAACTTGAACTTGTAATCTTTCAAATTTGAATGGCATTTGAAATTTTATGTTGATGTTTTATATTTAAATCTTTTGTACCATGTCCTTCTGTGGCACTTCGTGTTTCCGCCTTAGTCGGGGTGTTACAGAAGAGAACATTGAAATGGAAGATATTGATTTTGTTGAAGAAGAAGTAGAAGTTGAGGCTGATCTTGAAGGAGTAAATAACAATGAACCTGAGATTGTAGAGGTGCCTGATAATGTGGAGAATGCAGATGAGCCAATATTCGAGGTTTTTGATGATATAGGTGGATTTGAGACTACATCTATTCCAAGTGTAACAGAAGTTGGTGAATCCTCTACACCTGTTGTCATTACTCCATAGCCTTACACTTTTGATAATTCCAAAGTTTTGAGAATCTTAGAAATACCCCAGAAGCAGCTGCTCAGAACTTCAATAATTCAACCTTTAAACAGATCTTGCGTAAAGCAATACATTCTGAAGCAGTGCTTCCGGACTATTTCCCAACTAAATGGACTGAAGAACAATTGAAGTTCATTAACAAGGGATACTTTCTAAGAGATAGAGAAAGAATGGTTGCTTTAGGAGTGAAGCCGAAAGAAGCTGCTAAGAAGTCTAGATACTTGGAAGAACGTGCTTTTCCAATCTTCTGTGGAGCAACTAAAATCTCCAGAGTAGAAAGGCCTAAAATTGCATCAATGTATAAGTTTAAGAAAGCACAACAAGTTGAAGATTACAAAGAGCTTCTGAAGCAAACAAATAAATACAACCCATAACTCCTCAAACAGCAAAAAGAATTCAGAATTTTTGTGCTCCTCAAAGTTAAACTTGTGAAAAGAAATTCCATTTCTGTTCCCTACTATCATGTGAAAAGAGAGAACAAAAGATACATCTCAAGTTTATCCAGTATGCTTCATTAGAAGACTTTCAGATTGGTTTTGAAGTGGTGAAAAGAAAGATAAATGTTCCTTATCCTGATCAGAAACTGTATACAGCTGATATTGAACAACTCAAAATTGGTCAAGTACTTGAAACACCATGTTTTGGAGTTGTCTTCATCAACAGCAGAAAGAAGAAGATCTTCATTCGGTTCAGTGATCTTGCCTCTTATTCTGATGGAACATTGGAGTTTTGTAAGAATGTGTTGACTTGCTTGAAAGAAGATGAACAAGATGATGAGCAGAAAGAATTATTTGATAAAGCAATCACCAAGATCGACAAAAGACTCAGTCTCAGAGAAAGCATTATAGTGTTGAGAAATGCAAAGAACGTGAAGCAATATGAGTATATCGTTCGTCAGAGAGGTGGTTGCTGGATTAAATATGCTCCAAATCATATTCAAGGTCCACATAACATTTCTCCACCCAATTATGCCGATGGCGTGGTTGTTCCCAATAACAAGCCTGCCGGAGATAATTGGTTTTGGCATCCATACAAACCAAGACCAAACAAAAGACTCTGAAGATCTTCACAAGATGCAAGTTTTTGACAAATCACTACTAAGGGAAAGATTGTTAGAAATAAACTTTGTAGTAGTTGATTTGTAGTTAATATGTAATTTTGTACTTACTTTGTAATATTGTAAGTGTGGAAGGGGCATTATGGAAATTGTATAGATAGTATATAAACCCCCTCCAACACTATCTTTTGTAACCTTTCACCCATTTCATGCAATCTAATCTTTCACTTTCACCTACATTCTCTCTCAACACACACACACACAAACTCCATTAACACACACTAAAACACACACATAAGCTCGATTTCTCTGTTTATCAATTTGACAAGTCTCAAGAGACCTGTTACAAGTGTGGAAAGAAAGGCCACTATCAAAAAGAATGTCGATCAGCTCCTTTGAGCATTTCAAAAGATGAAGACTCAAACTTTAAGACCAAATACTATAAGTTGAAAGCTCAAATTGCTACCACATCAGAACCCACTGAGAAGGGTTCTATTGCTGAAGAAAAGGACTCAGCTGATTCAGATGAAACATCAGATGATGATGAAGTCATACAAATGTGTCTCATGGCAACCGCTGATGAAACTGCTGTCAACAAGGAACAAGTCTCAAATGGACAACGGGAATTTGTTACTCTTAAAAAGGTAACAAAACATTCTGAATCTAGTGATGATAATAAAGAAAGTGTGTTAGAATCAATAAACTGTGATCTACAGTTTGTTGAACAAGTAAAAGCAGATCTTGTTAAGAAATTACAAGCTGTTGAGGACAACCAAAATTCAACATCATCTCAACTCAGGAGTTGAAAGATGTTCAAAAGACTTTAAAAACTCAGCAGTATGTAAATAAATCATTGCTTTCGATTTGTTGTAGATGATAAATCAAATTTAATGTCAAGTATTACGAGCCCTTATATCATATGTCAAATGTAGTGAGTGTATACTGCAAAAAAAAGTATATCTTTTCTTTTACCAACTACTATGGAAGTGTAGTGGTATTATTTTGTATCAAATATGATGTTTTTGTCTTTTAAGATGTTAACTAACTTTTCACTTAAAATCATACCGTAAGTGTTGAGCGTATTATTTCTTTGTGTACTACTTTTTGACGCCTTTTCTTATGTTTGGTGGGATTCATATAGCTCGGCTAACTTAACGGTTTTGCCATCCTGTACACAAATAAAAACAAATTCTAGTGAACGAGAGAAAGGTACTCGCGCGTTGCGACGGTGATGAAGGTGATGGCGGGGTGGTGATGTAAAGGCGGTGGCGGCGGTGGCCGTGATGGGACGATCTACTTGACGGGCTCCGCCCTTAGCCGTACGGGTTTCGCCCTCGGATTTAAAAATTTGTCGAAAGTATATCGAATGACCTCTCTAATGAAAGAGTATGAAATTTTAAGAACACCCATATAATTTTTATAATTTATCGATATACGGTTTTTGAGATAAAAGATTTTGAATGAATTAGAGTAATAAAATGATTTATGAAGGAGAGAGAAAGTTGTAGGAGATTGATGTATGGTACATTGTGCATTATCATGTGTACATTGTTGAATGTTGAAAAGTTGAAAGTTGAAAAATGGATTTGCTTTATAATACGAGCATAGTGCCCGCGTGTTACGGTGGCAGTGGAGATGAAGGGCGGCGGTGGAAATCGGGGTAGGCGTTCGAGAAGGAGGGCGGCGACGGAGGGTGATAGAAGGTCGATGAGAAAGAATGGGGGTAATGAGGGTATATAAAGGTTTTATGTTTAAGTAAGACTATTTAAGAAAAAAAATATGTTTAATCATAGTTCTCTTTATAAGAGGGTATAGATTAAGTGAGGGAGTTGATAAATAATCACCGTATGAATTAAATGAGTTGTTTTTTATTAAGTTAAAAAAAACAACCTTTTTTTGATAACTTAATAAATTAAGTATTTTTGATTAAGTCATAATTTTTTAATTAAGAGACTAACTATCTGATTAAGATAATTATACATGGCATGGTTTAGCAATACGAGTGAGGTACCGCGCAATGCGGCGACGGTGGCGGCGAAGGGTGGTGGTGGCTGTGGTGGCGGTAACAGAGTGGTTATTAATGTAAATGGAATTGATGTAAAAGAAGGTAGTGTAGTTATTTTAAGAGTTAAATAATGTGTGTTGTAAATAAATTTCATTGATAGTATTATATGTAATATTTAAATTAGTGAAAAAGAGAGAGAAATAGTTTGGATAGATAGGGTTGGAAAATATTTTAGGGATATTTTGGGTAGATGTAGTATGTGTTTGAGAATGTGTTGAAAATTAGGGGTAATATAGGTATTTTAAAGGTAGAAAGTTAAAATGGAAGACGGGTAGTTTGTTTTAAGGGTATTTTCGACATTTCAGGGATAAAGTTTTTGATGGTAGTGTAAATTAAAAGGGTAAAATAGAGAATTTAAAGGTAGAGTGTTTAATTTGGGGAGGGTAGTTTGTTTATATAGGTAGTATAGATAGTAAGTATAGATATAGATATAGATACATTGTTTAATGTTGAAAAGTTGAAAAGTGAATTTGCTTTATAATATAATATAAATAATTGGTAGCTCATCCACAATTTTTCTCTATTTTCTCATTGTTTTGGAGGTAGCATATATAGATGAGTAATAGTCAAATATTTTCTTTCTTAGGTATAATATCAAATGGAACTACGAATTACTTCCACGAACCTAGGAAGATCCATCAAATGCAAACACCGTAATCGATAAGGCATTTACCCGGGTAACTTGGAATTTCATTGCATCATATTCCTATAGTTAGAAATACATGTAAAATGAGTTAAAAATCATACTCAAATAAGAAGTAGGTTATGTGGTATGTGTGCAGGTCAGACGGTTTGGGTAATGCGGCAATGCTAGTTTTGGAACATATCGGGTTGGTTGGAATGATCCAAAACGGTTCTTTTTTGACAAAAACTATGTGAATAGAGAGGTACTTATCGAAATGATTACTAAAATCCAAATATGCGATTTGTAACCCAACAAACTGTATAATTTGGATAGTAATTACAAGTATGTTGTATATAGTAATGAATACTACATGCATTTCATATATTATTATTCTACATATGTCCATTATTAGGAAAGAAGCTGGGAGACATTGTAATAACGATTAGAATGGCTATGTTACATCAGACAAAAGTTGCATCTCTATCATGTAAGGTTGTTATTTCTATGTTTGTCATCCTTAGTTATATAATTGGTTGTTTTAAAGCATTATTTTGTTTGACTAACGTGTACAACCAATTGCCTCAACACCAACATCGATCAGGCTTTTGGCCCACCGATATCTTAAATACTCACTATAATCTGTATTATTTATATGCAGGATACTACTTTGATGATGAGGTTTTAGAGGTAACTCTGAAGTATATGCCAGATACATGATACATGATACATGATGCATGTCTGACCCCTATATCGCTATCACCTTTCGATTGCATTGAACTTGATACTTATTGCACTTTAATGATCGACACGTGGTCTTTCACCATGTTCGTTGATGATTTCTCATTTATGCTTTCGTTACTCAGTTTTACCCATTTGATTTGCATATCAAGAGCTAAAACGACAACTGCAGTGAAAAATAGGATAACAAAATTTAAATGCATCATCCATTATATTGGGAGAATTTGTTAGTATGTTGGTCGGCAATGTCTTAGTTGAGAGGAAAGTGCTTGAAGTTGATCAAACTCATGACTACATTCCCTCCTGGAGGCTGAATCATGGAGTAAATTTGTAGTCTCCCTATGTCAGTTCGAGGTATGGTCCAATATCACAACATGTATGAAGCACTTAACAGGATGTAACATTTGCCAAGGAATTTTGGCAATAAGAGAGTGACATTTGCTCACGAGCATCTAACAGGATGTAATCTGTAGAGAAGCCTTAGAATCTGGAAGAATGTGACGGATATATAAAGTAAGGGGTAATTTTTTATGCTTTTTGTATGATCTATTTAAATTTTTATCATTTTTAATACAAGAATTGCTCAGTGAAGAAATTGATTTAACTTTTTTCCTGAAATTGTTGTATATGGTAATCGAGAGTTTAAAATGGCACATAAACTTCTCTTTTGAGCCAAAATGAGCATGGAGGTGGACATCTACTTCCATTTTTTTTCCTATTGGTATTGTGTTAAGTTCTGACTGGAGGTAGTGGCAAAATGGGTTGGTTGAATGGTTTTGGTAATTAAATGATATGATTTAAGGTCAGACTGGGCAACTTATTTTATTCGAGTCAGATCGCTTGGGTTTTGGCCTGTCACCCATTTTTGTTCTAGTAGTTACTCTCAACGTGTTCAACCCATTTTATACAAGGTTTTGAAATTTTATTTTCTTCTTTCGACCTGTTAGGGGTGAAATATAAACCTAATCAACCAAATTTCATATAAACCTAATCAACCAAATTTCAAAGTAAATGGCCAAAAAGCGACACCTCTAGCTCTGACTAATTGATCTCATTGGTAATGTGTCCTTTTCGGTAACCGGTGATCCTAATATTGAGTCATATCAGGTATGGCTGTGTTATAGGAAATCTGACCTTTAGATGAAAGAAAGTAGAGAATCAAATCATGGTTTCACTTAAATGTGTTGGCATCAACTTCAAGGTGAAACATTATGGTGTGAGATTGTATGCGAAAGAGCAAATGTTACGCCTACACGTCAAGATAGAGGTAGTAATCGTTCGCTCAATCAAAATTCTACTAGAGCTCTTTTATTGACTGATGATCCTACTGCAAATGTCAATGGCAATGACAAGGCTATAGTAGCT
>CM067172.1:28207649-28288692 GCA_034093135.1 Erigeron breviscapus | reverse complement strand
TGTGCTCTAAGATTTGATATTAAGAACTAGTATTTACATGATATGATGATAATGTGGTTAGTCCTTACTATTAAAATAGATATTGCGTATTGAGGTTTGACGCTTGAGAACTAGTGATTATCCCTGAGAAATTCATTATAAAATTAGATATTTTCTAAGTATGAAAGTTGTTATTAAGTACCCCTCCAATCCAATATTCGTTCACTCGTGCCCTTTTGAAATTATCCCACATCCTATTTCTTATGACACCACTATTCATTATGGACATACGACAACGCGATATCATCGGTGGAGCATCTTCCCACGAACGTTGGACGATATACTCTGAGAATTGTAGTCCCAAGATATGACGCGACTCTATCCTCTTAGAAACTACGCATAACCTTTGTATTCGATCTGAAATGGTGCGAAACATATGTAAACGTTGAATGAAGTTGGAGACATGTGAATGGTGAGCAGTTTTAAGGCCATATGACGATACGACGACACTAGTAGGACGCATTCCCATATATTCTAGACGACACGTCCTGAGGATTGTAACCCCAATATTTGGTGTGATATTTCTATTCTAACACGTGTACGCAAACAACTATCTATATTATCTAAGTCGGCGCGACATATATCGACGTCATCGAAAGTTGGAGTCCATTGGGCAACGAAAGACATAGAAGTGATTTCTTTAACTCGCGCAAGGAGTCTAATTCGAGCCTTAATGAATCTCTTGTTTATATATTCCTATTTCATTCATTCGAAACCACATTCTATATCCTTGATATTCTTGGTGATTCGAAGTAATGATTACCACCGCTTCTCTTCAAAAATTAGTAACCTAATAACATACAACTCACTTACGCAACACTCAGCAATGGCGAAATAGAATGAGTAGTCCCTCCTCTCGCTGCGACATCAAGGGATGAGAAAGCCGTTCAAACATATGTCGCTCATGATTTGAAGACTTGGGATAACTCTATAAAATAGAAGGTGTTATTGGATCACGAAATGTGGGACGTCAAAGTTATGTTGTGTGTCAGTCGGAGTACTAGGAAGCAAATTTTCACAAGCGACGTTGAAGCAATCCGTTTAACTCACCTAAAATATTAATTTGAGTTGTCGTCTTATTCTCGCTATGAACTCTTACTCCCCACTTCCACATTGAAACTAGCCAAGTGAATTTCGACAATCTTGAGGACCAAACACGATGAAAGAATGGTTCTTCTTTTCCAAAGATTTATGATTCCCTCGATCAACGGATGACTCGACGCAACACCTGAAAGTGGTGAGACCAAATAACTAACACCACCCACTCGCAACAACGTTAAGAGAAGGACCCACTGGATACAAGGAAGTTCAGAAAACTAGTGAGTTAGAGAAGTATAGTATAGAAGATACTATAGACTAGTATACCCAATGAAAGCGATGCCTGGATATGGTTTACATGTGAGCGAGTGTAGAGGCAATTGAACCGAGGCCTCAAATTGGTGAAGGAATTGAAGGTCCATCTATCCATGTAAAAAATGGAGCCTCGACGACAATTAGAAGAAATCCCAAAGTTACCGTTGGAGCGAAGATGTAATTAAGGAGGATAAGAAGTAATATAAGAATTATGTGACCCCCGCGATTTGAAGATAAATGAAAAATGATTTAGGACTACTCTGGAGGACAATAGTAGTTACAAGTAGGATTAGGAAATCTGACGAATTGAAAGTCGTCGAGAATGATGAGAAGATTTGGCGGATTGAAGACTGCCAAAGAACGTAAGAAAGCAAGGTGATTCAAGGAACCAAGTTAAGAAGGTTGCTAATGAGCTTGCTTAGAGGAGAAAGCGAGATGAAACGAAAAGTAGGAAATCCCTTACATTTTTCTAGAGGAAAAATGTTAAGGGGGTAATCACAACAAGGAAGATACTCGAACAAGAGTATGAAACGCAAGATTACACTTTATCTCTCAAGAAGAGTTATTCACTAGCGTCATTGAAAGAGATATGAAGTAGAAAGTAAAGTAAAGGTAGGCGATTTAACCAAAACGATAAAGTGAAGGCATTGACGTCATCTGCGAGATGTAGTTCAAGAGGTATTCATCTTTATAGCGCTCCACGCATTATTCTTTGAAAATCAATGGAAAAAAAAACCTCTATCGAAAGGCAAGCTATTAGTACAGCATATCAACTAAGCTAAGAGAAAGCAGTATACGCCCAACACCGATGGAAGCTAGCTTTACTAAAAAGGAGAAGTATGGTCGATAAGTAGAGGAAGGACGATGACCCGTGATGGTTATCCCCTCAAGGTCAATGGTCAAATAGAGGTAAGCTAAAACAAGATGAACTTGGGTGAGAAAAATTTTGCAGCACCTGGTGAACCGTCAAGGACCATCGACCCACGAAGTAGTGCGCTCAAGGAAAGTGAAGAAGGAAAATAACATGGAATCGCTAGGTTAATAGTGAAAGCAAATAAGGAATACGACGCTAGAACTCAAGGCACATACTACCACAACGATCAAGGAAGTTGGTCGTTGAACTAATTTTAAAGGAACTACAAACTCCGGGAAAGAGCTAGTATAGAGCGTTTGAACGGAAGCGTGATAATGATAACATGCATCTGTGATGAGTTAGGATTAAAAGGATCCGTATCAACATGATGTGACGAGTACCCCTGAATTAACTTCAAGGACTAGCAACTGCGCGTGTGTCATTCAAGATGATGATTACTCTAGTAAGAGATGGATCCGAGTGCAAAACGGTAAGGAGTATGGTGACCCATAAGAAAACGAAAGGAAAACAGAGGGAATCAAATGGTTGAGGCGAAGTAACTGATGTTTCGCCTAAACTATGTTACATCACCATTCTAATAACATTATGCTAGTGTATTTGAAAAGAAGCTTAGCTTAGAAAGCTGAGGATGGACATGAGGCCTTGGAGGGCAAGGTAATTGGAAGTTTTGTAGATCTAGGTCAGAAGGACCTAAGAAGGATTTCTCTTGAGAAGGAGTTCATACCAATGAGGACTTGAAGTGATTGTCTTGCCAAGATGGTGGTGATACGATTATTGGTGAGCATAAGGATTGTGTAAATCCTTTCATGAAGAATGCGTAGGTATAACAAAGAAAGCGAAGATGTTATATGTGCGATGCCAAAAGGAGTTTAGTCGGCAATATATCATAGATGATAGTACTTCTACAATAAAAGGGAAGAATTAGAGGTGCCATAAAACGATTGACGAGCCAATATCGGCAAAAGCAAGAGAAAGTGGGTGATGATGTGACTTAATGAATAACAAAGAAGGTGACCTTGGAAAATAAGGGCGAAGTTGAAGGACAAACGCAAGTGTGAGGATTGATATCGAACTATCAACGAACGATCCATGAATCCCCCGCACGGTATAAAACAACAAAGACAACACTAGAAACCCTAAAGTGAGGTACTATGAAGATGTACCTTTGCAATTTTAGTGCAACTATGCATAATGGGTTAGTATCACTCTTGTTAAGGGGGTAATCCCTTAACAAGTGATTAGTCACAAACGAAGTCAATATTTTCAAGTAGCGGCAAGCGTGTCCAACGTCAAACTAAAGAAGGATGAAAGTAGGCGAGAAGCCATTGGGGCGTTTCTTTAATTGAGAAAGCAAACGATAAAGGAAGTACACAAGTGACCAATGGAAATGAGTAGCCACAAACAATCAATATTCCAACCTTTCTTACCGTCTTTATTGTAACTCATATTACGAACCGTTTGCTCATTTTACCCCTCCGTATTGATATTCTAACCATCATCTCAATTATTACCATTGCTCTATGTGAGGATACATACGCTTAATCTCTAGTCATCTCACGGAGTGAGCGAAATTCGTAACATTTCCAAAGTTTCTAGTCACGAGAAATGTTAGGGCACCAAGCAAGTGATGCCCCCAACTACGGAGGTTAAAAGATCGTAAGAAACCAAGAATCGTAATGAAATCTTGTTTGACTTTCATGCATTTTACGTCTCTATATAGAAACCCTTACTGTCAGTCTACTCATTTTTTTTACTACCGTGTGAATGATCGAACTTCGAGGACGAAGTTAGCGTTAAGGGGGTAATGATGTAACAACCCTCAAATTCCTACTAGGACAATTTACTTTGACTTATCTAGACATCTATTTTAGAGTTTATTAAGAGAAATTGCCTTCTAGACATTAAGGCATAGTAATAATTTCCCTCTAGTTCGATGAAATGCCCATAGTGACTAGTTATCTTAGAAATGCCAAATACAATAACTATAATTATTCAAGACAATCTCATGTGAACCAAGTAATGAAGGCCTTATAAGAAGGTAACTTAAACAATCAAGAATTCTTATAATTATCCAACAATTCAATCACCAAGCTAATTAAAGTACATTTGAACATAAAAATATAATTACCATTTCAAAATGTTATTTATAAACTATTATGTACACAAAATGAGGTTGCATAATAATAAGTGAATATATATGTCTAATATAAATACAAGATTAAAACCAATGAGTTAAGTAACAAATTAAAACACAAAAATACATATATATACATATATATATATATATATATATATATATATATATATATATATATATATATATATATATATGTATATATACGGCCATACATAAATATGTAAACCCAAATTATGTTTTAGAAAGATAAAATAACTTATAACACTTCAATATACTTACAACCTATATATATACACTTAAACAACTAACAAAAAAATAATTACTTACATTTACATACACTTAAAATACAAAAATTAAACTAAAAACTCCTTCCTTTTACCCTCCCAAAACCGGCCCTCCCTCTCTCCCACATACATCCCCCAATCAAAATACAATATCTCTTTACACTGCCCATACAACATTACACTCAACCCTTACACACTCTTAACTTCATTTTACACTTCCAATACACACACCATTCCATTTTCTCTCTCAAAAACTCTCCTACTTCCCTTTTTCTTCTTCTTGTTCATGGCTCAATAATAAGGGTTTGTACTAGATTAAACAAGGGTTGATTCAAGCAAGGATTAAAGGTTGTTTCAAGCTTGGTTTAAGGGTTATTAGGGGCCTAAAAAGCCACGAAAATTCTGCCTAAAAACCATCTTCAAATCGAGTTCATCAAGGGTATAAATCTCCATCTCTTTGTTTAATCTATCTTGTTTTTACTTATACTCAAAGATCTTTATCAAAAGTTTATATTTTCTTCATGTTTTCTTTGAAAAACACACTTGATGAAGGCAAGTTGATAGAATCTTCTTCCTCATGCTCATGCATGTCGAGATCTAGAAGAAAGATTCAAGGATTCAACCTTGGTAAGACCCGAAAGTGTTAGTTTAGTGTAAAGGCTTGTAAAGTTGTGATATGGATCATCATGGATCCGATTTTTATAAGTTATAAGGATATGTTTTCTGTGATTTTTCATCAAATGATATTTTCAAAATTTAGATTAAAGTTTATAGCTTGATCTTGTTTAAAAGTGTTAGATCTTAACATGCATGCTTAGATTTGCACTAGTTGAGTTGTTTTTGATATGGGATTTGAGATGGATCTTTGAATGATAATTTCATATATTCTTGGATGTTAAATACATGATAATAATCTGGATGTAAAGGAAATATTACAAGAAATATGGATTTTATATGAATCAAGGCAAAACTATGTTCAAAATCATAACCGAAAATCACCAAAAACAAATATAAACCTTCATCACTTTAATCAAGTAATTTGTCCATAAAATATGATATGAAATCTGGAGAAAATACTAATGTAAGGTTTAAGAGATGAATTATGATGGATAAAAAAGTATTGGGGTTACCAAAAGAAGTGGTTGGGTAATTTAAAATAAAGCAAACATGCTTTTATGTTACCAAGAAAGTTCACAGAATCTGTAATTGAACTTGGAACGTGTAAAAATGGTTTAAGATGGACGAACTGGGTATTGACCATAAAATTGAAAATATAGATATGTGAGTCTAGTTTACCACCAACTGGAATCATCCAAAAATACTGAACCAAACAAAAGATATGATTTTTCTACTAAAACCGGTCAAAACTGCATTTTTGTCTGAATATTTTATCAACTTTAACAATTTTTATCTCCTAAACCATAAGGTTCCAGGAGGTCATACTTGGTGGAAAGTAATTTCAATGTGTCCTAAACTTAAATAAAATCATGGAATTTTTATTAAGAGCAAAACCCAAAGAACTTTTATAAAACTTTCGGTTATGCAAAACAGTGACTGTTTTGACCACTTCAATTTATAAAAATATTAAGAGTAGTAAACACTATTTAAAAATTAAGCCAAAATTTATATAACAAGTGAACACATATAGATCACTGTATAAAAATCACCAAGTTCCAAATAATTAGATTTAACCCTTAAATAGTAGCCAACATTTCATAAATATGATGTATAAAAACAGAAAAATTTCAAAGAAACTAACAATTTGGGTAATGGGCTAAAAGATGCACTAAGGACCATAATGGGCTAACCCGGCCCAAATAATAAACCCATTGAACCATAAATCAGCAGGCCCACTTGGCCCAGTAACCCATATAGCCCAATAACCAATATGACCCATCAAGCATATAGCCCAACAAGGTTAAGCCCAACAACTAACTTGAGCCCAAAACATTTAGAAGCCCATGACACTTGGGCTCAATTGGTGATGACCCATAACACATAAACGAATTTGATAAACCCGAATAATCATAAGACATATCGAGAAATGTGTGAGTTAAAAGATAAGTGTAATCAAAGTAACACAAAATATAATTAAGTAAGATGGACATAAGTAATTACATTAAACCATAAAGTGATATCACAAATGTTAATTTAAATTAAAATTTGTTACACATCCAATAATGAATAAGGATAACATAACTTAATATGGCATTTCTATATGATAACCTAAGATAGGACCTTATTCGCATTAGTTTTGCGTAGGAATGGTCTTGGCTTTGAAATGCGAATGAGGAGCGTAAGGAATATATGATCAAGGAAGCGATAGATGGGAAGTACCCATTTTGGATATGTGGATATAATGTGCGGCATATCAAGTGAGTCATAGCCCCTTTCAAACTCTTTTATGTGTTTTACTTACGGGGTGAAAAGCATGATAAATAAAATTGTTTTCTTTATATGAAATGATATTTTGAATGATGATTATATGGGAATGTTATTGTATGTTCAATGTGTTATATGTTATATGATGAGCTTGAGTACTGTCAAACGGTGGTCCCCTGTACACTACTATTAACTCTTTGAGGCCTGTAGTTAGAGGGTTGCGCAACTAGGATTCGTCCCCTCACTCACCAAGATGGCAGCGGGTTGACTGGCGCCTCTGTGGCCGCCCTCATCTCCGGTCTGCCTAGGGGTGCTCTAATCTACTTCATTTATATATATTATCGGTCGTCTCCATGGCACGACCCAATTATTATTATTATTGCACGTGATTGACAGCATGTGCTTCTTTTATCATTTCTTCGGGACATATTATCATTATTATTATTTTGACGTAAAATGGTCTTAGTAGTGGCTCAAGCTAAACTCATCAAATATGCCTTTGCCCAAGTGTTATTGATATTATTGATGGTTGGTTGTTATTGATTGAACATACGGTTTGGGTGTTGGACTATATATGAAATCTTGAAAGTTGTGGAACTTGGCAATAATAAATTATTAATGACCGCATGGTTTGGGTACGATATATGATTAATCGATTGATTTATATTTTTCTCTCATGATGATTTTGACAATGAGAGCTTTATAATTAACCATGGATTTACAACGCTTTGAAGTGACGTTATGGTATTTGGAAAACTTGATAGTTTGATATGGGAATTTCTGTCGGTCATGTGGTTTGGGTTTATTGATATGCAATAATGTGTTTTCTAAGTTTTGAAATGGATATGGAACGAGATTTACTTGAAAACCTATGCACTCACCAACTACGTTTTCGTAGTTGACACTTTTTCTTCATGCTTTTCAGGATTTAGTATAAGCTTTGAGGAAATATATGCATCATGATTGGTTGCATTGCATTTTGGAGTCAAAGATAAAACCTTGTGATGGGCAATGGAATCCGCCTTGATCATTGTAGTATATCATCTCATGTATTTGTTATTTGTTTCGTGGACTTAATACCCAAGTATGGTGGACGCATGGTACTTGGGAATTGGTTCACATGCTTGCACATTGTAAAATTATTTTTATCAAATAAAGCTATGGTGAATGTTTATCTATTATCCTTTGTTTTGAATACTCGACTTTCTGTACATCTCATTGTTCCGCCTTAGTTGGGGTGTTACAGAGGTGATGGCATATGTGGTGGAGAATCAACTAGTGGTGTTAAATCTGATTGATCAACCAACCCGAAGGTTGTTTGCACACCAGAAGTGTGACCTAAGTCCAGGTTAACTGAATCAGGATTTCCTACGAATCCTCTGGTTAAACCCTCACCAGTAGTTATGGATTCATTGGCTTTGCAACCGGAATCGTTTAGAGTCCTAGACTTTGATAAATCACCGTCCGAGGCTTGTTTAGGGTAACACCACTAACAACACCGGGGTCACTGAGAAGGCCCGTTAATACAGTTTTAGGTTGATCCTGAGAAGCAGCAGTGTCACAACAGCGTTCATACTGCTCCTCAGTCTCGGTTTGAGAACTGTTGCCTACGGCTAAAGCTGGCATGATGTTAGCTAAGGTAGGACTTCCAAGCTGTCCTTGAGGGTCACACAAAGTGGGTCCCTCTCCGCTTGTTCCGGCATCAATATGCAACTGAGTATCAAGTTCACTCTAATCGGAAGGTGATAGCGATATAGGGGTCAGACATGCATCATGTATCATGTATCATGTATCTGGCATATACTTCAGAGTTACCTCTAAAACCTCATCATCAAAGTAGTATCCTGCATATAAATAATACAGATTATAGTGAGTATTTAAGATATCGGTGGGCCAAAAGCCTGATCGATGTTGGTGTTGAGGCAATTGGTTGTACACGTTAGTCAAACAAAATAATGCTTTAAAACAACCAATTATATAACTAAGGATGACAAAAGAAATAACAACCTTACATGATAGAGATGCAACTTTTGTCTGATGTAACATAGCCATTCTAATCGTTATTACAATGTCTCCCAGCTTCTTTCCTAATAATGGACATATGTAGAATAATAATATATGAAATGCATGTAGTATTCATTACTATATACAACATACTTGTAATTACTATCCAAATTATACAGTTTGTTGGGTTACAAATCGCATATTTGGATTTTAGTAATCATTTCGATAAGTACCTCTCTATTCACATAGTTTTTGTCAAAAAAGAACCGTTTTGGATCATTCCAACCAACCCGATATGTTCCAAAACTAGCATTGCCGCATTACCCAAACCGTCTGACCTGCACACATACCACATAACCTACTTCTTATTTGAGTATGATTTTTAACTCATTTTACATGTATTTCTAACTAAAGGAATATGATGCAATGAGATTCCAAGTTACCCGGGTAAATGCCTTATCGATTACGGTGTTTGCATTTGATGGATCTTCCTAGGTTCGTGGAAGTAATCCGTAGTTCCATTTGATATTATACCTAAGAAAGAAAATATTTGACTATTACTCATCTATATATGCTACCTCCAAAACAATGAGAAAATAGAGAAAAATTGTGGATGAGCTACCAATTATTTATATTATATTATAAAGCAAATCCACTTTTCAACTTTCAACTTTTCAACATTAAACAATGTATCTATATCTATATCTATACTTACTATCTATACTACCTATATAAACAAACTACCCTCCCCAAATTAAACACTCTACCTTTAAATTCTCTATTTTACCCTTTTAATTTACACTACCATCAAACACTTTATCCCTGAAATGTCGAAAATACCCTTAAAACAAACTACCCGTCTTCCATTTTAACTTTCTACCTTTAAAATACCTATATTACCCTTAATTTTCAACACATTCTCAACTCACATACTACATCTACCCAAAATATCCCTAAAATATTTTCCAACCCTATCTATCCAAACTATTTCTCTCCTTTTTTCACTAATTTAAATATTACATATAATACTCTTAATGAAATTTATTTACAACATACATTATTTAACTCTTAAAATAACTACACTACCTTCTTTTACATCAATTACCTTTACATTAATAACCACTCTGTTACCGCCACCGCAGCCACCACCACCCTTCGCCGCCACCGTCGCCGCATTGCGCGGTACCTCACTCGTATTGCTAAACCATGCCATGTATAATTATCTTAATCAGATAGTTAGTCTCTTAATTAAAAAATTATGACTTAATCAAAAATACTTAATTTATTAAGTTATCAAAAAAAGGTTGTTTTTTTTAACTTAATAAAAAACAACTCATTTAATTCATACGGTGATTATTTATCAACTCCCTCACTTAATCTATACCCTCTTATAAAGAGAACTATGATTAAACATATTTTTTTTCTTAAATAGCCTTACTTAAACATAAAACCTTTATATACCTTCATTACCCCCATTCTCTCTCATCGACCTTCTATCACCCTCCGTCGCCGCCCTCCTTCTCGAACGCCTACCCCGATTTCCACCGCCGCCCTTCATCTCCACTGCCACCGTAACCGCGGGCACTATGCTCGTATTATAAAGCAAATCCACTTTTGAATTTTCAACTTTTCAACATTCAACAATGTACACATGATAATGCACAATGTACCACACATCAATCTCCTACAATTTTCTCTCTCCTTCATAAATCATTTTATTCCTCTAATTCATTCAAAATCTTTTATCTCAAAAACCGTATATCGACAAATTATAAAAATTATATGGGTGTTCTTAAAATTTCATGCTCTTTCATTAGAGAGGTCATTCGATATACTTTCGACAAATTTTTAAATCCGAGGGCGAAACCCATACGGCTAAGCGCGGAGCCCGTCAAGTAGATCGTCCCATCACGGCCACCGCCGCCACCGCCTTTACATCACCACCCCGCCATCACCTTCATCACCGTCGCAACGCGCGAGTACCTTTCTCTCGTTCACTAGAATTTGTTTTTATTTGTGTACAGGATGGCAAAACCGTTAAGTTAGCCGAGCTATATGAATCCCACCAAACATAAGAAAAGGCGTCAAAAAGTAGTACACAAAGAAATAATACGCTCAACACTTACAGTATGATTTTAAGTGAAAAGTTAGTTAACATCTTAAAAGACAAAAACATCCTATATGATACAAAATAATACCACTACACTTCCATAGTAGTTGGTAAAAGAAAAGATATACTTTTTTTTGCAGTATACACTCACTACATTTGACATATGATATAAGGGCTCGTAATACTTGACATTAAATTTGATTTATCATCTACAACAAATCGAAAGCAATGATTTATTTACATACTGCTGAGTTTTTAAAGTCTTTTGAACATCTTTCAACTCCTGAGTTGAGATGATGTTGAATTTTGGTTGTCCTCAGCAGCTTGTAATTTCTTAACAAGATCTGCTTTTACTTGTTCAACAAACTGTAGATCACAGTTTATTGATTCTAACACACTTTCTTTATTATCATCACTAGATTCAGAATGTTTTGTTACCTTTTTAAGAGTAACAAATTCCCGTTGTCCATTTGAGACTTGTTCCTTGTTGACAGCAGTTTCATCAGCGGTTGCCATGAGACACATTTGTGTGACTTCATCATCATCTGATGTTTCATCTAATCAGCTGAGTCCTTTTCTTCAGCAATAGAACCCTTCTCAGTGGGTTCTGATGTGGTAGCAATTTGAGCTTTCAACTTATAGTATTTGGTCTTCATCTTTTGAAATGCTAAAAGGAGCTGATCGACATTCTTTTTGATAGTGGCCTTTCTTTCCACACTTGTAACAGGTCTCTTGAGACTTGTCAAATTGATAAACAGAGAAATCGAGCTTATGTATGTGTTTTATTGTGTGTTAATGCAGTTTGTGTGTGTGTGTGTGTGTTGAGAGAGAATGTAGGTGAAAGTGAAAGATTAGATTGCATGAAATGGGTGAAAGGTTACAAAAGATAGTGTTGGAGGGGGTTTATATACTATCTATACAATTTCCATAATGCCCCTTCCACACTTACAATATTACAAAGTAAGTACAAAATTACATATTAACTACAAATCAACTACTACAAAGTTTATTTCTAACAATCTTTCCCTTAGTAGTGATTTGTCAAAAACTTGCATCTTGTGAAGATCTTCAGAGTCTTTTGTTTGGTCTTGGTTTGTATGGATGCCAAAACCAATTATCTCCGGCAGGCTTGTTATTGGGAACAACCACGCCATCGGCATAATTGGGTGGAGAAATGTTATGTGGACCTTGAATATGATTTGGAGCATATTTAATCCAGCAACCACCTCTCTGACGAACGATATACTCATATTGCTTCACGTTCTTTGCATTTCTCAACACTCTAATGCTTTCTCTGAGACTGAGTCTTTTGTCGATCTTGGTGATTGCTTTATCAAATAATTCTTTCTGCTCATCATCTTGTTCATCTTCTTTCAAGCAAGTCAACACATTCTTACAAAACTCCAATGTTCCATCAGAATAAGAGGCAAGATCACTGAACCGAATGAAGATCTTCTTCTTTCTGCTGTTGATGAAGACAACTCCAAAACATGGTGTTTCAAGTACTTGACCAATTTTGAGTTGTTCAATATCAGCTGTATACAGTTTCTGATCAGGATAAGGAACATTTATCTTTCTTTTCACCACTTCAAAACCAATCTGAAAGTCTTCTAATGAAGCATACTGGATAACACTTGAGATGTATCTTTTGTTCTCTCTTTTCACATGATAGTAGGGAGCAGAAATGGATTTTCTTTTCACAAGTTTAACTTTGAGGAGCACCAAAATTCTGAATTCTTTTTGTTGTTTGAGGAGTTCTGGGTTGTATTTCTTTGTTTGCTTCAGAAGCTCTTTGTAATCTTCAACATGTTGTGCTTTCTTAAACTTATACATTGATGCAATATTAGGCCTTTCTACTCTGGAGATTTTAGTTGCTCCATGTGAAAACACGTTTGGAACGTGTGTTGATCGTAAATCGTGATCTATCCTAAACTAGAAGTGCGAAATCCATCTAGATTAGTTATTAGGGTTCTTGTACAATACAAAGATAAGAAAACAATTACAATGGGAGAAATAATAAACATTATCATTAGTCATATGATTACAATACAAAACGAATTCGTATGATTACATCTTGAAGACTACGAATCACAATCAACAAGACGACTAACAATAATGAATATGGTGGACTTATGACTGAGGGTTTGCGCGATCCCTCAGCCGGCCATGGACGAATTACATAGCTATTAAATCATCACCGAAATCTGAAACCTAAGTCCTATATTTATAGGTACAAAATAGGCTGGGCTGTCAAATTCGTACAAAATGGGTTGGGCCTTACGAACTTATTAGTTCTTACGAACTTAAAGTTCGTAAGGCATATATGTACGAACTTATTAGTTCTTACGAACTTAAAGTTCGTAAGGCATATATGTACGAATTTCTCAGCCTTTTAGAATTATTGCATCGGACAACAATTTGTTCACTTTATGTGCACCAACACTCCATAGAAGATTGGAAAAGCACGTTCTTCCAAGTATCTAGACTTCTTAGCAGCTTCTTTCGGCTTCACTCCTAAAGCAACCATTCTTTCTCTATCTCTTAGAAAGTATCCCCTGTTAATGAACTTCAATTGTTCTTCAGTCCATTTAGTTGGGAAATAGTCCGGAAGCACTGCTTCAGAATGTATTACTTTACGCAAGATCTGTTTAAAGGTTGAATTTCTGAAGTTCTGAGCAGCAGCTTCTGGGGTATTTCTAAGATTCTCAAAACTTTGGAAATTATCAAAAGTGTAAGGCTATGGAGTAGTGACAACAGGTGTAGAGGATTCACCAACTTCTGTTACACTTGGAATAGATGTAGTCTCAAATCCACCTATATCATCAAAAACCTCGAATATTGGCTCATCTGCATTCTCCACATTATCAGGCACCTCTACAATCTCAGGTTCATTGTTATTTACTCCTACAAGATCAGCCTCAACTTCTACTTCTCCTTTAACAAAATCAATATCTTCCATTTCAATGTTCTCTTCGTTTCTTTCAACACTTTCTTCTTCTTCCTCTTCTCCATCATCACCAAAGAGTCCATCAAATTTCTTACTGACTTGTGCAATTCTTTCAAGCTCTTGTGGATCTTCAATACTATCAATGGTAAGTTTATTCCACATCTCATCAGATTTTGCTCTAATTGCTGCCAGTCTATCAATTTTTGCTTGATCTTCTTGAAACTCTTGGTTTCCACCTTCAACCCTTTCTCTTGTTTCTACATTTTCACTAACGTTTCCTTCAACTCTTGCCGATGTTTTATGAGAATTAAGTTGACCAACTCCTTGGTTCTCCCCCTCGGGGTGATCATCAGAATCAGGATCATCCCGTCTGGTAGAAACCGAGGCCGGTCGGCAAGATTCTAGAGCAACCAACCTCTTCTCGAATGCAACAAGCTTGGCATCATATTCCCTATGTTGGTCAGTTACTTATTTCTTTAAGTCTTGAACTTCTTTGGTCATGTGCAAGTTACGAACTTCTCAATTCCAAAGCATGAAGTACCCCCCTATCGTACATATTGATTGAATCACCCTCGGATAGTAAGATACCCATGAGAAACTGGCAAGCTTCGTCATTGGTTTGAATTGGTTGTTGAGTAGGAATTTGGGAAGGTGTTGGTGTTCTTTGTGTTTGAGATGGTGGAATATGTGATGAAAGATGGGGAGGTGATGGTATATGTGGTGGAGAATCAACTGGTGGTGGCAAATCTGATTGATCAACCAACCCGAAGGTTGTTTCCACACCATAAGTGTGACCTAAGTCCAGGTTAACTGAATCAGGATTTCCTACGGATCCTCGGGTTAAACCCTCACCAGTAGTTTCGGATTCAGTGGCTTTGCAACCAGAATCGTTTATAGTCCTAGACTGTGATAAATCACTGTCCGAGACTTGTTGTAGGGTAACACCACTAACAACACCGGGGTCACTGAAAATGCCCGTTAATAGAGTTTCAGGTTGATCCTGAGAAGCAGCAGTGTCACAACGGCGTTCATACTGCTCCTCAGTCTCGGTTTGAGAACTGTTGCCTACGGCTAAAGCTAGCGTGATGTTAGCTAAGGTAGGACTTCCAAGCTGTCTTGAGGGTCACACAAAGTGGGTTCCTCTCCGCTTATTCCGGCATCAATACGCAACTAAGCTTGCAGGTCCATGTCCCTAGGTGTTCTAGACTCTTGTGCACGAAATCAAGGCGAGGGATGAGGCTGATCCTCCCTTATTTCAACACTCTCATCCTCCAAATGAGGAGATGTGGTGAGCGTGGCTTATCCCTGTGCTTTTCTGAGACTAACTCCTGTTTTGAGGAGTCAGAATGGCGAAGAGAGTTTGGTGCATGCGAGAATTGGGAGTTCTCGACTTCTACCCGGCTAGACACAATGTTTTCAACTATCAGAGGGACATCGTTTTCTTTTTGCCCTTGTCCTAACCCGGACCTCTCAACCTCTCTAACATTTTCAACTCCTCCCTCAGTCCTGCCTTGTTCCTCTGGCACTTCTCCATCTCCAGTGCCAACAGTCTCAGAGTCCATCTCAGAAATTACTAATCAAATAGTATTTGTTGCTTGATCAGTATCCATTGCGGTTTCATTGCCAAAAATATCATCAAACTCATCTGTGTCAGGCTCAATTGGAGTTTGCACATCACTGGAAGAAGCATGCTTCTTTCTCAAGCGCTTCTTAGAAACTTTCAAAACTCCAGATGGTGCATGAGCATGTTTTGACTTTCGGGCTCTCATCTTTAACCTAGTTCCCGGAGGTGGAACTGGTTCATTTGGTAAGGCGGATGAAATAGGTGTCGGTGAAAGTACCTGTGATGAAGTTTGATATTGCGTGAAAGTAGGTGTAAAAGTTGGTGGATTAGGTAAGACGACGGATGGAAGTGGTGTAGAAGGTGATTGTTGGGTGATTTGTACGGCTGGTGTAGATTGTGTTGATTGTGAAGGAATTTCAGGTGTGGATTGTGTTGTAAACGGTGAAGTTAGATTATCAGAAGGAACTTCTCTGTCAGAATCATCTTTCTTTGATTTTCTTCGAGACTTACTCTTGTGCCCTGATGTACCCTCTTCACTATCCACTCTTTTTCTTTTTGTACTCCTAAGACCCTCACCAGGCGACCTATGCACAGTTTGGGTAGGAATCTGTCAGCTTTCAGATCCCGTAACTGTGGCTAACCACTCTCTATATTGTCCTAAGCAGGGATTATCATAAGGCACAAGTCTTAACAAAAATGGTGGTATCGGCATTGCTTGAATTCTTTCATTCCCAAAACTTCTCATGTTGTAATTGCATATTGCAATTGAGCATGGATAAGCATCGTCCAACTCAGGGACGTTATCATTAGAATCTATCGCATGTTGCACCAAGAGAGTGAAAAGTCGAACATAAGGTATGTAGTTTCTCTTGTAGATCTTTTCCCTTTACTACCTGAATCATCTTTTCCCACGCAATCTTGGCAAAGTCACACATTACGTTGTAAGTGATGGCATAGAAGGAAGACAAGGAATGCTTTGTCATGAAATCTGTTCCCCGTTGAGATGGCATTAAACATTGGTTGATGACATTATATAAAGTATGCCACAATAATGCAACCCTAGATATCTTGAAATCTTTCATGGCTGCAAGTTCTCCCTCATAACCAAGAGCATGTATACCAGTCAACATCTCTTCAACTGGAGGCAATTCCTCAAATTCTTTTGCCTCGGGGAATCCAATGATTCTTCGGAAATCATCAAGATCAATTTTGAATTCAAAAGATTGATCTTCAGCGGTGAGATGAAATATGAATCTTTCAGGTGTTTGTCGTTTCTTTCTGGCTATAACAAAGGTGATTGATTCCCATAGATCAAAAACATAAGTTTCTGGCACAATTGCTCCAACGGTTAAAGCGACATTGATTGGATGGTGAGAGGATTTCGTGATTATTGGGAATTTGGATCGGAAATGGTAATTGAAGGGCATGGTTGGCTTTAATTTTCATGGTGGCACCTTCTTCGAACAAAGCCATTATTTTTCTTTTTACACTGTTATCTGAAAAGTTTATAGAAAATTTTGACAAAGACAAAATTAATACAAACACAAATTTATTCCACACATTTAACTCAACAAACAATGTTTCGCATATATATTAAAAATGAGATAACAAAGGTAGTACACAAATGCGTTCGATACCTTGCTTCTCACCCTAACACTTATGAAAAACTATGTTGGTGCATGTTTCTCGGTGACAAAAGCATTCTAGATGTGTTACATATATTTATATATTCAAGTCTTGTAATTTATCTTGTAATTACCGTTTGTCAATAATATTACCTTGGCATATATTGTTGATCATATTGGGATCCATTTATGTTTATATGTTTGTTTATTATTTGTGTTTTACAGGTTCTAGACATAACATATAGAGAGTCATTAAGTTAATATTGTTTCTGCGTTTAACAGCAGTTGAAATATTAACTTAATGTACTTCCAAAGGGAAGTTAAGTTAACTGTGTTTCTGCGTATTTACAGCAGGAGAAACATTAACTTAATGAATACTTCCAATAGGTAATATAGACAATGTTGTTTCTGCGTATCCACAGCAGTAGAAACATTGTCGTAAGCTAATGTTGGTTCTGCGTATATTTACAGCAGTTTAAACATTGGCTGAGTTAATGTTAGTTCTGCGTCTTGACAGCAGTTGAAACATTAACTCAAATATTCCTAAGTGTTATTTGAATGTTCTCGGGAACTTGCAATTAGTTGCTTGTGGAGAGAACACTCAAAAGGTTATTTGAGTGTTCTCGGGAACTTGCAATTAGTTGCTTGTGGAGAGAACACTCAAAAGGTCATTTAAGGGTTCTTGGGAACGAGCAAAAGTTTGCTTGTGGAAAGAACACTCAAATGGTCATTTGAGAGTTTCTGAGGAACAAGCAAAAGTTTGCTTGTTCATAAGAACTATCAAATGATTTGAGAGTTTATGTGGAAACAAGCAAAAATATGCTTGTACACAAGAACTCTCAAACCAGGCCAAAACCCTTATGGGCTTGACATGAGAACACTCAAACCCAATGGATTTGAGAGTTCTTGTCACTTGCCTATAAATAGAGGGTGTGTGTATGCGTGATTCAACAAGAGTGTAGAGAGAGAAACGAGCAAATCCTAGAGAGAGAAAGCCTAAGAACACGCACGGTTTATCTTGTGGGAACTCGACTCACGCACGAACCGCAAACACACACCCGGTTTGGACGGCTCGTAGACTTAGATTACCACGGTTGTTGGTAAAGTTTGTCCGGAGAGCCGTTTCACTATATAACCAAATACGGGTGTTTATATTCACGCAAAAAGATATATATATATATATATATATATAGTGATATATATATATATCATAAAAGGTAGATATAGAAACTGTGGGTTATCTCGAGGAATTCCGCACCTCGACATATCCTTAAGTCAATCTCGGTTCGGTAAGACCCGGGGGACTTACAACTGGTATCAGAGCCATAGGTTATTAACAACCTTGGTTCGAGATTGATCACGGTTTGGATATCCCGTTTTTGCGTGTTTTTAGGTGGAGAAGTGTTTTCGGGTTCGTTTGAAATAAAGGTTCAAACTTGATACCAAAATAAGACATATCTCATTCCTAAAATCATTTTCTCAAGGTTTCATTGATCAAGGAACAATATTGGGTTCGGGATCTAAGAAATTGTGAGAAATTGGTGTTTTGCGTGTTCTTAGGTGTGTACTTTGCGTGTTTGTAAGGTACAGTACCTTTTGCGTGTTTCGATACTTCCTAGGCAGTTTGCGTGTTCTTGTTTGCGCATTCTGTTTGTGTGTTCTTAAATTTAGAGAGTTCTTGTGGTTTGCTTGTTTAGTACACTTTTGCTCGTTTCATTTGCGTGTTCCCATTTGCGTGTTCTTGTGTTTGCGTGTTCTTATATTGAACATAATACACAATGGCCGCAAATTATCTTAACCAATTAATACTAATGGACCATGAGACCGGTAAGGGTAATTCACCACCTAAACTGATGATCATAGACCAATACTTTTCTTGGAAAGGTCGATTCGAATCCTTTATGCAATTCACGGACATTAGAATGTGGACTTGTATGACTGAAGGATATAGTGCCCCAACATATGAGGATAGTGGTGTTAACAAAGTTTATGCTTACCAAGATATGACTGAATCTAATAAAAAATTGTATGAGGCAGAGAAAAAGGCACTATCATGTTTAAAAATGTCATTGCCACAAGAGATATTACATTTATTTAATGGATTCAGTACATCAAAAGAACTTTGGTTAGCATTAAAAAATCATTGTGAAGGGGATGAAACACTTAAAAAGAATCGTAGAGACCTTCTAAAGCATCAGTATAATGTATTTAATGGGTTAAGAAGTGAAAACTTAGATCAACTAATTACACAGTATTATCATTTGTTAGAAGAGTTGCAAGCATTTGAAGTTACCTATCTAAGGAAGAAAAAGTCGAGAAATTTTTGAGTTCTTTGCCGGAAAAGTGGAGCAATTATATTACCACTTTGCAGGAAAAAGCAGATTTCTCTGATATGTCTTTGACTCAGATAGTTGCTAAGTTTAAGGGACAAGAAATGAAACTAAAAAGGAGGGAAACAGGATATAATAATGCTCAGATTCCCGAGCTTTATTACGGTAGGCCTACGATCAATGTAAGTCCAGGTTCCCCTGAAGGAAGCACAAGGGCATTCCTGAGTGAAGATGTTGACTTACAAAAGATCTCGTTTGACTCTGAAGGGAACATATGTCTTGTTTCAAGTCAGAGTGACAATGTAGGCAATCGTGGTTATCCTACCTCCAGTGCTTGTTCCACCGTGCCTATAAGTGTCAAATGTGCGGAAAGTCACTTATCCGTTCTTGCGTCATTTGTGACATCATATGAACAGTTTATCCAAGGAAAGGTTCAAGATCCTAGTCTTATAGATGAAGACTATGAGCAGATTGATCCTTTGGACTTAGAAAAGATGGATCTGCAATGGCAAATGGCTATGCTAACTCTTCGGGCTAAACGGTTCTTATCAAGAACAGGGTGAAAGGTCGTGGGTTCCAAGCTTGGCTTTGATAAGTCAAAGATAAAGTGTTACAATTGCGAAGGCTTTGGACACTTTGCTAGGGAATGCCAGAGACCTAAGAAGGATGATAGGTCTATTGTGACTCGTCAGAACTTTAACCAAGGTGGATCAGCAACTCCTTCAGGTGCTTCACAACGAAGATTTTTTCAAGGGTCAAGTTCGAATGCTAGTAGCTCTTCTCAACAAACAGTTATCAAGGTTCCAAGGTTGAAAGTCAAAGCTCTAATAACCAAAATGGGTGAAGAGCTTTGGTGGTTCAACAACAGGAAGGTTCATATGACTGGGGCACAATTGTTGAAGAAGCCAACAATGCCTACCTGGTTGAGATCAGTTCAGATGTGTCATCAGATTCAGAATCAGAGATTTCAGAAAGTGATGACACTAGATCATTCAAAAAACCTGAAAAATCAATAGTTGTAAGCAGTTCAAACAAAGTCGAAGATCAAAAGACAATATCGGGTCTGGTGAACTTCATGACAAACTTGACTATCACAAAGTGTCCAGTTTCAGTAGAAAGGACTGACAACATGTGGAATATCGATACTGGATGTTCTATTCATGCCACTGGAGATAGTAGTGTTCTGTCAGACTTTGTTAAGATTTCTGATGTTCAGGTGAATTTGTCGGACCTGCTCAGGGAATCACAACTGGTCACTGTAAAGTGAGCATCACTAATCTTCATCTTGACAAGGTGTATCATATTGAACATCTTAGTCAAAACCCTTTGAGTGTCAGTCGAATGCATGATGTATGTCATGAGTGGGACAAGGATCATAAAAATGCTCCTCGTCTGATTCCTGAAGCCTCCAGGGTTGATGAGTCATCAACAAGCAGAGGAGTAATTCTGGAAGAAAACGAGACATTACATTTGAGACACTCAAAGTCAACTCCATTAATTCTTGTGAAAACAATGGATGAAGTTTTGGAAAGACTTTCGTGCATTGAAGAGATGACTGAGTATGAAATTCCTATTACAGAAGAAAAACTCAGAAGATTCAATAAAAAGAAAAATTTCAAGAGGATTTCCTGCTTCATATGTCATACGAAGGGTCATGCTGCTAGTAAGTGTCCAAGTAAAGGAATGAATAGAGATTTGACTCATGCAAGGTCAAAACCTTCAGATACTGGGATATGCTCAAGCAGTGATGGTCACTCATCAGACAATTTATCCAGGAATGATGAGAGAAATCTGAGAAATAATTCTCAGAAAGAAAAGGGAAAAGATATGATGGAAGAACAATACAAGAAATCAGTAGGAAATCTTGTTGGCTCTTCTCAAAGACTTCCCATACATGCTTTATCCACTCAAAGATCAAGAGATTCAGTGAAGAAATCAGTTGGAGAATGTCATTCCAGACAAGTGTTTAATCATACGGCTTCTTCAAATCACTCTTCTCAAAAAAGGAGATCAAAGAATTCTGGCAATGCGTATTCTTCATACTCATATGAAGTGAAATCATCAGCAAAGCCTACAGAATATCACAGTACTTATTATGATCGATTTGCTGGAAGAAGTGGTGATGATTTCAGATCAACATCTCAGAGTTACAATGTTGGTGAGTCATCTAATGCCTTTCATAAGAAACAACATCAAGATAACTCAAATCAATTGAACAAGATTTTGGGTAAAGGAGGATGGGGAGAATTTGCATATCGGGATGATTTGGGAAGAATCCGGACAAAGAAGGTCTGGGTTCTTGACGAAGAAAACTAATTTCCCTTTATTCGTGCGGAGGACACAGTCAAGGATGAACCATATATGTTTATCGGTGACTGAGTCCTAGGCACATTTTCTTTAGATAACATATTGGGTTATCGTACTTCTATTGTATTTACTTCATTATAAATCATTGTGCAATTCCTATGTATGTTATTTATAATTTGTTTATAAAGGAACGTATTTGGGAAAAATGAGTATATATAAAGTGCTACTTTACTCTATGCTTGTTAATAAATCATTTGAGATAGCATGATTATTCATATAATGGTTGCTATCCTATGATGAATATGCAAAGTTTATTGATTTATGATGGTTACACTAAGGCCTTTGATCGATCGCATTTCGAGTTGCTAATCCAGTTGACTGGAATGAGTAACCCTTAGTTACCATCTCTCAAGAACCATCTTTTATTCAGACATTGCACACAAATAATAATGGTTTAAAGGGGAGTCGTTACTGCAGGAGAAATGAAGATAACATGTGGCATTTAAGTTTACTCATTTGCTACATCCGATCTACTTTGTAAGTAATTGTTCCTTCTAAAGCCTCTTCAGTGTATCAAAACAGTTTAAGGGGGAGTCGTTACCGCAAGAGACATGAAGAAAACATATGGCATTTAAGTTTACTCATTTGCTAATATACCGGATTAAGCATGACTATTTTAAGATAGGTTAGAGTAATTTTGATTCTAAAATTACTGTGATCGATTTTTCAATTTTATGCTTCGTAAGGTATATTGCAAGGACAGTATTAAGCATGACTATTACAAATTACTGTGATCGATTTTTCAATTCTAAAATTACTGTGATCGATTTTGTAACTTTATGCTCCGTAAGGTTCTTGCTAATAATAAAAGGGTTCTATTGCACGAGAGATAATGTTAGTTAGGGTATCTAGTTTCCAGGGGGAGTTAGCTGTGTTCTGTGTGAACATTGAGTAAATGTGTATCGTAATAAGGGTGTAGTGTAAATAAAGACAAATTTGAGTGTGTTTGGTACACCTCGAATTAGGTCTTGTTTGTAAATTGTTCGAAAGATTAAGTTAAATACTTAAGGTTTCGGTCAAAATAGGTCAAGTGGAGTCACTAAGTTGATGTACTTGACAGATATTTTGATTTACAATTTACTTGGAATAATTGAATTGAACATACTTAATATGTGAGCTAACATGATAATGGCTTTGATTCTAATCTTAAGTGGGAGAATCAGTCATTATTCATCTGTTATATATCGGTTTAAGTGTTTTCAAGTTCAATTATTTACCATTGAGATGAATACATGTGTTGTATAGATCTCATGAGCTTGCTGATGTGGTCGCAGAATTATTTATCTTAAATGGATGTGTGTCAACCATTAAGATAAAGGATCTCCAAAGTGCATGAAAATTGGGTCTATCCAGTCCGGAATGGAGAAAACTCAAGCTTAAAATGGAAGCAGAATACACTTACACGTCAACAACTCAGCTAAATTCAAACGGAGACAAAAATATAGATGGAGAGATTGTTTATTGTGTTATTCAATCTTATGTCTTTATTTTTGTTGTATTTGAATTTGCTAAACAGCATTGATTGTGTCCAATGTCTGTTAATGTCAAATACTTAACAATTGTGCTTTGTAATTCATTAATTAGTGACATATCGGGTCTTAATTTAATGATCGTACATTGTAAGATTGTTCAAGTTGTGACATCTATTGAGAATTTCTTTATTGAGAAAAATACGATAAATTATAATACAAAAAGTGTTTGTATTTGTCTTTATCGTGTTCTCTGAAGAATTCTCTTCGTTAATCATATCGGGTTCAAGAAAATTCTGTGTGAATTTTCAAAGTGTTAATCAAGCTCATGAACGTTGACTTTTTAGAAAAGTCAAGATTCCTTTGAATCGAAATTTAAGCTAAGTGTTATGTGCGTGTTTAACAAAATGGGTTGGATATGCGTGTTTCATTTTGGGCTTAAATTTGCGTGTTCTGGCATAATGGGCCAGATATGCGTGTTCTGGCACAATGGGCCGGATATGCGCGTTTCTACACAGTGACTAGGGTTTTGCGTGTTGTGATGAGTATAAAAGGAAGAAAATACGCATTTAATGATAAATTTTAAATCATTTGCGTGTTCTTCATAAAACTCTCCACATTTGCGTGTTTCCATCCGAGCACTGTTCACGCATCCTCGATTCATAAAGCTTGATCATACGTGTTTTAGACACAAGAAACACTATCTTTAACACTTATTGAACAAAGGTATATGCTTAACAAGATTTCTAGATCCATATCTAGTGTTTAAATGGCCAAATATTTAGAATTTTATTTTCGGTTATAGAATTGCTAAATGGGACTATAAACACGTTTTGGATGGAGAAATGGAACCGATAAACGTTTAAATCGAACAAATACGAACCTAATCGTACCAGATTTAGAAGTTTTAGGGTTCAAAATCAACTGGTTAAGAACTAAGGGTGAAGTTTCTGGATATGCGTGTTCATGAGCAGCTTGCGCGTTCTTATGAACCCAGATAACTAAACGATTAGTCTTCCAGATTTTGCGTGTTCATGATGATGACATCATCATGAAGAACACGCATCTGACCAGCTTTGCGTGTTCTTTTGTCAAATACACCTTTTGCGTGTTGTGACATATGCGTGTTTCATGACTTAGAAGATTTTTAAATTGGAAAAAATTTTAACAAGTAAAATATGAAACATAACACGTATTGACTAGTCAAACCCGACACCATATGTGTGTAGTGTCACCATATGGGTGTGTATAAGGAATTCGCTTGTTCTAGGACTTCGGAAAATTTTCAAAATGGGAAAATTATCAAATGAGTCAAATTAGAAAGTACGAATTGCCTTATAACTTTGAACTTTAAAAATTTAAGAAAAACAAATGGTTTTAGTTAAATTTAGTAAAGTTCAAAGTGTCGTTTATTAAAACTAAATGTTTTGGAAGGTTATGAAACAAACGGTTTCGAGACCTTGGAAAACATTGAACGTTTTAATTTCGACGTGTTGATTCGATAAAATTGGTGACGTTTTGGAGGATTATGAAACAAATGGTTTCACTATCCTAGTAAATGTTAAGAATTTTATTATTCAACTTTATTGTTAGTGCATGTTTTGTGTCCGTTGCAATGCAATTATGTGAATTAATTAGATGGTCACCAACCGAATTTAGTCACACAGAAGATAAATGTACCAAATTTGCTAAGATGTGTCACAGAGAGTTTAATATATTGATTTTGGTCATTTAGTCAGCACCGAATTAACTAGCCCATATTGTGATGACACCGAAGTTAATTGGCCCATCTTAATACCGAAGTTAATTGGTGGCCTAGTTGGTTAATATGTTTGTAAATTCGGTCTTGAAGTTAAATGTACAGAATTTAGTAAATTCGGTACTCACTAAATCAAGTCACACAGAGTTTAATGATTATGGAAACGAAACAGAGAAGGTCCATTGGGCTTAGAGTTTCGCTGGGCCTGTACCGAATTTATATGTAACTATATAAACTAAATACCCTAAAGATTAAAGGGGTTTTTTGCCGTAGATACTAAAAGAGGGTTTTCCAACCGTGAGAGTTTTGAGCAGAGAGTTTATTCATTGGTTTGTTCGATCTCTATAGCCTAGAAATAAAGTGCATCTTGCAGATTGTTTGAAGGCTATTCGTTTGTGTTATTTCGTATTGATAATATTGATTAAACAAATATAATCAAAGTTATCTTGAGAGGATAACCATACAATCTCGTTAACGATTGTTATAACTCATATAATTCGTGTTAGGGTGCGGAAGTTAAGATTTCAACAATGGTGGAATAGTGTGTGTTCTTGAGAGAGAAAGTAATGTGTGTGGAAAGTCTGATTTGATTGATCATCAGAAATGGGAAAAAGGTTTTAAAGATTAAAGGTTTGAGGGGTATTTATACTCTAAGTATATTACAAAAGCTCCCCCTCAACCAAACAATATTTACACAAAATACAATATTTTCAAATACAACTAAGCACTAATTTATATTTCTAACATTCTCCCCCTTAGTGCTTTTGTTGTCCATCATCTTTTCCATTGTTGTCTCCTTCTCTTATTTGCACGTCTTTGTTTGTTCTTCCTTTTCTTATATCTTTGTGCAGCAGAGGAAGTTGATGGCTTATCAATCTTTGAACTCCAGAAAGCTCTTTTCTTATAACTGTTCCATGAGTCATTCCAAAACTTCTTAGGAATGAAGTGCCAGTTATCACCTACAGGACGTTCATCAGGTAATTTGATATTGTCTTGGAAGTTTACAGGAGGTATGTTATGAGGACCACGTTCATGGCTAGGATTCCAATGAACCCATGAACCTGTCTTTGTATGAATAATTCCTTCCCGTGACTTGGGAGTTCTGGTAATAATAAGATCTCTAATCCTCTGTCTCATATCAAGAGTATCTTTGATACGTCTTATATGATCTTCTCTTTGAGACTTTATTTGCTCATCTTCTTCATTGTCAGAGTCTTCATCTATTGCATTCAGAATTGATTGACAATATTTCAAGGTACCATCTGAATATTTGGCAAAATCAGAGGCACGAATGAAAATCTTTCTCTTGAGTCTATTGATGAAGACAAATCCATCCAGGCTTTCAATTGGATCTCCAATCTGAAATGAATCTAGCTCATAACCTTCGGCTTTGATTTGGTCTTGTAAGGTTAATCCTGCTAGTTCTTCTTTCCAAACCAATCTGGAAGTCATTGAATTCATAGAATCTAATCAAGGCTTGAATATGGCTTTTCAATACTTCATAAGCTAGAAGTTGATCTTGATTCTTGATTATCAGATAAGCATATTGATTGTAGAGGAATAGGATGTCTGAGATCGTCATATGTTGAAAAGATTCTTCTTGAACAACATAGATATTGCCATCAGCTCGACGAACTCTGAATCGAACAAGTCTGAGATTGTGATTCTTGAGAGGAGTAAACAACTGAAGGACTTTTGTGATTGGAATCTTAAATTGTTGGTACCACCATTCAGCTCTTACAGAACTTTCAGCATTCATCAGTTCCATGTATGCATCTCTTTGACCTTGATGTCTGAACAGGAAGAATGCTCTCAATCGGTTCAATGTCATGTTAAGTCTTTCACTTGGTGAGCAATAAATTTGAAAGGCTCTTTCTTCAAGGTATCTTGCTCTACACACAATTTCTTCAGGTCTTTTGCTCAAATCCAAAATCTGTTCATAATTCTCAGCAAAGTATCCCTCATTAATCTGCCATATCTTATCTCTTGAGATCCTTGGATGTCTAACTCCTCGTCCAAGTTCATTGGGAGTCTCAAGATTTTCAGTTTGTGAAATGATGAACTATCTCTTCAAAGATATCTTCTCCATATTCTTCTTGAGTAGAATGCTGAGATTGAGAATCAGCATCAGTCTCATAATCAATATCATTTTCTGGTTGAAATGGATCAGGATCAATTGACTCATCAGAACTTGAAGTGGAAGAATAATAATGAGAAATATTTCTGATGAGTGGAGGTAAATCATCTGAATCTTCTTGAATTTGAGTTCCTCCTTGATCTCCTTGACTTTGAGTTTCTTTTTCAACTTCTTGAGCAACACTTTCTTGATCAACTTGAGTTTGTGTTTCATGACCTTCTCTAATATCTCTAATATTCTCCCCCTCGGGTTGATCATCAGGATCTTGATCATCCCGACGCCTTGAGATATTAGCCAGTCTACATTGTTGATCAAGCTCTTGAACTCGCTTTTGAAGAGCTTCAATTTCAGCCTGTTGTGCAAGTTGAGTACCTTTGGCTGACAAATATGCAAGAAGTGAGTAAAAAATAGATCTTTTATGCGACGACAGATTTGGTTCTTCAGATCTTAACCGATTCATAAGAGCGACAATTAGAGTATCGGTAGATAAACCACTGGTAGCAATTCGGTTTGGTGAGCAATCACTTAAATATTCAGATGAATCAGAATCAGATGAGGAACTGGAAGAATGATGTGGTGAATTAGGATCAGGAAAAGATTGGGTTCTTGATGTTGGTGGTATTGTTGTTGATATATGTGGGGGTGTTGGTGTTGTATGTGTTGGTGTTGAAGTTTCTTCTGGAGAACGAATGCGTAAAGTACCTCCAGTATACAATCTTGGTGGTTGAAAAGTTGATGGTGAAGCAGGAAGTTTACCAGTAATTGTGTTTCTTGATATAAGTAGTTCACTCCTTTGTCCCTCTTCAATCCCTTCAACAAATTGAGCAATTATTCTTTGAGCCTCAGGTGGTAATGGAATATCAGAAATTGGCACATCAGTAGTCTCAAGTGATTCTACTGATTGACCTGAAGACATCATGACTGTCTCAGGATTTCCTGTTGGTTCAAAAGTATGAACAACAGTTGAATGATTCGGCTTTGCAACCAGAATCGGGTTGTTGTTGGGCAACACCACTAACAGTACCGGGGTCACTGAGAATGCCCGTTAATACAGTCTCAGGTTGATCCTGAGGAACAGCAGTGTCACAACGGCGTTCATACTGCTCCCCAGTCTCTGTCTGAGGACTGTTACCTGCGGCTAAAGCTGGCATGATGTTAGCTAAGGCAGGATTTCCAAGCTGTCCTTGAGGGTCACACAAAGTGGTCCCTCTCCGCTTGTTCCGGCACCAGTACTCAACTGGGCTTGTGATTCCGTGTGCCTAGGAGATCTAGACTCGTGTGCATGAACTGAAGGCGAGAGGTGGGGCTGGTCCTCTCTATTTTCAACACTCTCATCCTCCAAATGAGGAGAGTGTGGTGAGCGTGGCTGTTCCCCGTGAATTTCTGAGACTAACTCCTGTTGTGAGGAGTCAGAATGGCTGGGAGAGTTTGGTGCAAGCGAGAATGGGTAGTTCTCGACTTCTACTCTAGGGTAAACCCGGCGTTGATATTGATTTAAGACTAATTGGAGGCCAACTTTTTCTTTTTGCCTTTCACCTATCCCGGACCTCTCAACCTCTCTGGTATTTTCAACCCCTCCCTCATTCCTTCCTTGTTCCTCCGGGATGTCTATGACATCATCAGCAAACTGATTTGCATCATCATCAGATGCATCATTATCAGAAGTATCTTCTGGTTCGGGTTCTTGAAATCGGTCATACTCAAAGCGAGATCTTTTAAAAGTTTTGCGAATATTTACAGGAATTGATTTCTTTCGGCCTTGAGTATATGTTGGTGGAGGTGATCGAACAAAGGATGATGAAGGTATGGTGGAAATTGATTGAGGTATGATAGGTTGTTCAGGTGTAGTTATTTCAGGAAGTGGTGAAGATTGATGAATTGGTGATAAGGATGATTGAGGTAATTTAGGTGAAGATGGAGATGATGGTGTTTGAGGTGTTTGTGTTCTGGGGGGTGGTGATCGGATTGGTTTTGGAGAACCAGAAGCAGATATTGTCTCTTCAGAAGAAGGTTCAGCTTGAGCTTTGCTTTTGAGTTTCTTTGAAGAACTCTTTTTCTTCTTCTTTTGGTGCACTTGTTTACTCAGCCTTAACACAAACATTTTGCCTTTTTGTTTCTTTCTTTTAGGCTTACTGGAACTGGATTCACCCTCACGCTCTTTTCTTTTTCTACTTGACCCCTCACCAGGTGTCCTATGTACAGCTTGGGTAGAAACCGGGAGGCTTTCCGATTCCAGTGCTGTTCTAATCCAGTCCAGATAAGCAATCTTATCTTCATCAAAATCTGAAACCATGTCTAACAGGAATGATGGAATCAGAAAATTATAATTAACAGCTCCTGAATCTCTGACATATTTGTAAAAATGTATTGTCACTTGGCTGCTGTTTAGAAGCCTTGGAATGCTTCTTTCCTGTCTGACGGCACTGTAGACAATTGCTGTTAGAAATCTAATGAATGGAATATACTTCTTGGGAGCAGAGATTTTGCCATTTACTAATACTATCAACTGATCCCACAGAAGTTGAGCAATGTCATAGTGTCTGTTGAAAACAACACCATAAAATATGTGCAGCATCGGCTGTGACAGATTGTCCATCCCTCTTGTGTAAGGGGTTAAGCAGTTGCTTAGGATGGAATACACATAATACCAAATCTTTGGTAGATTTTTCAACTTGAAATCTCTTGTCCTGGATAAAGGACCTTCATAGCCAATTGAAATCAAGGCAGCAAACATTTCTTCATTGGACTCAAAATCATCATAATCAACATGTCCATTGAAGTCTGCTTCAGGTAGTCTTAAAATCCTTCTGAAGTCATCAATATTAAACTCAAACTCATATGTTGTTTCTCCTGAAGTCAACTGATACTGAAAGTAGCCTTGACGACGAAGTTCAGGAGATTTTGATTTGGCTTTGGCTCTTGGATTTGTTGGATCATAAGGTTGAACAAAAGTAATGGATCTCCACATTCAAAAAGATAGACTTCAGCTAAGTCTTGTTCAACAGTAAGTACATATGTGAGAGGATGATTATGAAGAATTCTCGGAACTATTTGAAAGCCGGGAGCAATGAATGGATCATATAATGCTCTGTTATTTCTCATATTTCTTGTGTTTCCGGCAATGAGAATTTCTTCAATTGATTCATTTAGAGCAATCTCTTCATCATATTCAATAACTTCTTGATGATCCATTTTTTTTATTTTTCTGTTTTAAGACAAAAAAGAAAATTTAACGCACACATAAAATAATGTTTGAATAGCAAATAACAAGTTTCACTCAAATGATTTATATAAAATACAAAGAGGTTCACAAAGGCGATCAACTCAGTGTATTCTTTATAAGTCATTTGAAATGAGAAGATAAACTCAGAAAATAAAGTATAATCATATAAGTACAATATATTAAAAAATAGCAAGGAAGTACACAAAGGCGTTCAATTCCTCGTATTTCAAATATATTGTGATTATATGATAATACAAAGCACTTTGTCATACCACACAAAATTTAAAAAAATAAAAAATTTGAAAATTTTTCTAAGTATGGAAACTAGAACGATCTTGACAAGATCGTCCTGAGGTTGAACTCAGGTTTTGGAAGAAACAAAACGATCATAAGAAAGATCGTTTTAACTTTGTTATTGAAAATGGTTAAGGATAAAAACTGAAACGATCTTGTTCAAGATCGTTTTAGCATTAATTATTGAAAAAAAATGTTAAGTATGGAAAAATGAACATGGGACGATCTTGATCAAGATCGTCTCAACATTCAATATGTTGACAAAAAGGTTTTAAGTAAAGGAAAATGAGACGATCTTGTACAAGATCGTCTTAAGGTTTTATTACTTAAAAAAAATTAAGTGAAGGAAAATGGAACGATCTTGTACAAGATCGTTTTAATAATATTTCACTTAAAAAAAATTCTACCACTTTGAAATCTAAAGTAAAATCATCTCAACGATTTCCCTTTAAATTTAAAAGTATTAGAATTGAGCAAACCGATCTCTTACGAGGTCAGTTACCCATCCATTTGTTTTTCAACTCAAATCATCAACCACACAGCGTTCAGACCCTAGAACGATCTTTGACAAGATCGTCCTGGTCTTGGTCTAAAGGGTTACAAGTGAAAAGAATGGAAAAAAAATTGAAACTAAGACGGTCTTGGCAAGATCGTCTTATTTCCAAGTCGTTCTGGAACTAAGACGGTCTTGTGCAAGATCGTCTTAGAGACAAAATGACTTCGAAAATAATACGACTTTGCCAAAATCGTTTTACTTCCAACCAGGTTTAACATACCACAACTTGATTCATTTAGAGCAATCTCTTCATCATATTCAATAACTTCTTGATGATCCATTTTTTTTATTTTTCTGTTTTAAGACAAAAAAGAAAATTTAACGCACACATAAAATAATGTTTGAATAGCAAATAACAAGTTTCACTCAAATGATTTATATAAAATACAAAGAGGTTCACAAAGGCGATCAACTCAGTGTATTCTTTATAAGTCATTTGAAATGAGAAGATAAACTCAGAAAATAAAGTATAATCATATAAGTACAATATATTTAAAAATAGCAAGGAAGTACACAAAGGCGTTCAATTCCTCGTATTTCAAATATATTGTGATTATATGATAATACAAAGCACTTTGTCATACCACACAAAATTTTAAAAAAATAAAAAATTTGAAAATTTTTCTAAGTATGGAAACTAGAACGATCTTGACAAGATCGTCCTGAGGTTGAACTCAGGTTTTGGAAGAAACAAAACGATCATAAGAAAGATCGTTTTAACTTTGTTATTGAAAATGGTTAAGGATAAAAACTGAAACGATCTTGTTCAAGATCGTTTTAGCATTAATTATTGAAAAAAAATGTTAAGTATGGAAAAATGAACATGGGACGATCTTGATCAAGATCGTCTCAACATTCAATATGTTGACAAAAAGGTTTTAAGTAAAGGAAAATGAGACGATCTTGTACAAGATCGTCTTAAGGTTTTATTACTTAAAAAAAATTAAGTGAAGGAAAATGGAACGATCTTGTACAAGATCGTTTTAATAACATTTCACTTAAAAAAAATTCTACCACTTTGAAATCTAAAGTAAAATCATCTCAACGATTTCCCTTTAAATTTAAAAGTATTAGAATTGAGCAAACCGATCTCTTACGAGGTCAGTTACCCATCCATTTGTTTTTCAACTCAAATCATCAACCACACAGCGTTCAGACCCTAGAACGATCTTTGACAAGATCGTCCTGGTCTTGGTCTAAAGGGTTACAAGTGAAAAGAATGAAAAAAAAATTGAAACTAAGACGGTCTTGGCAAGATCGTCTTATTTCCAAGTCGTTCTGGAACTAAGACGGTCTTGTGCAAGATCGTCTTAGAGACAAAATGACTTCGAAAATAATACGACTTTGCCAAAATCGTTTTACTTCCAACCAGGTTTAACATACCACAACTTGATTCATTTTTACTTCTAAGCATGGAAATACATTTGTTTGAATCATACTGAACAAGATTGAACTACTTACAACTCTTAAATCAAACAAAATAACCTAAACAAATCTAAGATCGTCTTAGGTCATCTTCTTCACAAAAAAATATCAGGTTTTTGAATTTTCGAAATCACAATACTAAGCATAAAAACATGTAATAAACATACACATATAACCTAAACATGCATCTAAATCATTCCAACATCACATATGCATTACCAGTCGATCAAAATTCAAGAAATGAAAAAAAATAAGTTCATCATTTAAGATCAGTTTCTTACTTGAATAAGTGATCTGAAGACAATGTGATTATGGAATAAAATGCTTAGAATGAGATTACCAACAAAACCCTTATCCTTTTTCAATGATCAGCCAACAATTAAATTTGAAGTGATTTGAGAGAGTTTATGGGAAACTGGAATAAAATAAAGAAATGAAAAGAAAGAAAAATAATCGTTTTCCCTCTTCCTTAAGGAAGAGGAAACCCGATTAGTAGGGTCGGGTGGGTTTTGACCCGTTTTGAAATTTATGGACTTTTTGAAATTGGGCCTTTTAACAAAAAAATGGGCTTAATCTGAAAAAAAATAAAAACAATTGAAAAAAAATTTTATTTTTGGTTTTTCTAAATGAAAAAAAATCCTTTTTGGTTTTTCTAAAATAAACAATGAGTTTCTCTTCAAATAGTGCAAATACACAAACTCCCCCTAGATTCATGAATTATCCTTTTTCTCCCCTCAAACATTGCATGATATTTAAGCACATTGCACATAAGCATAGCATCAATGTTTGACAGATAATGAATGAAAGAGAAAGAGATGAAGGATTTGTACAGAACATGCAGAGGCAAGTAAGCGCATTGGTAATGAGCACTTATTTGAGATTGTTTCTTGAAAAGAAACTCATTCCAGGATCATGTGTTAAAAAGTATCCGAGATTTGAATACTAAACACAGACCTTTATTACCTGCAAAACAAAATTAGGTTTTTCTAGGTACCCACCTTTGAATGGGTCCTTTGGGGTTAGTGGAATCATTCAAAGTATATAAATGAGGTTTTCGAACAAGAGGTTTATTCTTTAGATTCACCACAATCCCATTAGAATCAACAATCAAAGGTTTAGAAATCACAGTAGAAGGTTTAGAATTTCTTACTGACCATGGTTTAGCTAGATTACTCAAATTTGAATTAATTTTCCTATCAGGAATTTCCTTCTTGTAATCATTAGCCATCCAATTTCTTCTAACTGATGATTTAGAAATCCACTTATGGGTACTAGCTGATGTCTTCTCTCCTGTATCAGATAAATTCTTGGAATTAGTTCGAGGAGATAAAAACATATTCTGATTTTGTGTTTTCTTGGTGGAAGATTTGTTATGCTGTTTCTTTTGATTTGTAACAGTGAACCAACCATACTGATCTCTATAACTAGTTATACCATTGGATGTATCTTTAATTAGCAAATCTTGGCTAGTTTTAGATATCTTAGGTAAAGAACTAGATTGAGAGATAGCCTTAGAAGCATAGGTTCTAGAAACAGATGAAGTATCAACTTTGAGCTTTGATTTAGCAGAAATAGTTTTCTTACCTTTGACAGTTGTTGCATATTGACCTTTGGGTAAATAAAATGAAGTTGGAGCAAACTTAGATTTAGATTCCTTCTTTGGTTTAGGCTTTTTGGGTGAGAGTTTTTCAAGCTCTTTTTCAACTTCTGGTGCAAAAACATGATCAGTTTTCAAAAACTTATCAAATTCTTCAATAGAAAAATCTGGATAAGTAAATTGTGATCCTTTGGTTTGAACTTCTGATTTGAAAACATTTTTGTTTGTCAATTTTTCAATTAATGCTTTTGCTTTAGCCTTATTATCAGTAGGGATCTCAATCTTTTGCTCTAAGTTCACTTTATTTTGGTCAACAGGGGTGATCACAGGGGTATCAAAAGAAAGTATTTTCTTGACAGAAGCACGATGTTTAGCTTTCAAAGCTTGAACTTTCTCTTCAATTTGGAAGAATGATGATAGCATGGATGTGGACATATCATGAATTTCTTCAGGAGAGATGCTATCAACCTGCATATCTTTAAAATTCTCACTCCCTTTGACTGGAGTGGAGCAATCAACAGAAGTTAGATCATGCATCATTTGAATCTTGGTGGTCTCACTTACCTTTGGAGTATGATTTTGAGTTTTCAGATGTTCAATGACTTGTTGTTGAGACTCAATCTTTTGTTTTAAACCTTCAATTTCTTTTTCCAATATGGTAGTTGGAATGTAAAATCTTTCAGAAATTTGTTTTGAACAATCATTTTGAGACTCATTTTCAGGAATTGAAATATTGTCTATTTCTTCTAACTCATAGATGGATCTTTTATGAGTTTTCCTGTATGTGTCATTAATAGCAACATAATCAATCTGAAATCTGTTTGGTTTTTGTCTTTCAACATCATCTGACTCAAAGTCATCCTTAGATGGTCTAATAAACTCTTGAATCATGCCAAGTCTGAGACATTTTTCATTGTAAAGTGGACCAAGGTCTTCTTTTTGGATTTTTTCTAAATGTGTTGGATTCTCATAACCCAACCCAAGGAGAAGTTCTGATCTATCAATCTTTGACTTATTGTAATAAGCAGTGAAATTCAGAAGAGGATTTTGTTCAACTTTATAGATTTTTTCTTGATAGAACAAAATGTTTGTTTTCAAATCCTCAACTTGTTTTTGAAGAGTTTCAATTTCAACTCCTTTGAGAAAACAAGTACTGTTTAGATCAGAAATCTGTCTTTCATGTTTTTCACAGTTGGGTCTAAAATCTTTCATTTTATTTGTGAGAAACTCAACATCAGCTTGTCTTGCATTTGCTCTTAACCATTCATTGGTTTTCTCAAGCTTTAAGGTCTCAATGGTTTGCTTGAGTGAATGGACAGTCTTTTCAAGGTCTTGACATTTGTTGGTTAACTTAGCATTGGGTGAAACAACTTGAGAACTGTTACTTGACAAATGCATTTCTTTTAAAGAATCATAGTTCACTTTGAGAGCTTCATGAGCTATTGAGAGTTCTGAAAAATTTTCATTGATTTTATCAAACTCTTGTTTAGCCATTTTCAAATTGTTTTTCAAAGTGAGATTTTGCTTTGTCAAAGTATCAGCAGTTTTTTGGACATACAAGTAATCATCTTTGGAAATGGATTGTACCTCACTTGTTGTTGTTTGTGAAGTAGTTTGTGAATGATTGGTTGTTGAAGTGACAGATGTCATCAAGCATGTGAGATCTTCAGAATCAGCATCAATATCCCCGAATAGCCATGGTTTCATCTTTTGTTGTTTGGCTAAGAAATTCTTTCTGATCTCAAGCTCTGAAATCATCATTGTTGTCCCTGAAACGAACGAACAAAGATTTGTAATTATTTTTGTTAAAAAAAATTTTGGAATTTAAAACGATCTTGAAGAAGATCGTCTTAAGATTTGATTAGGACGATCTTGATTGAAGATCGTCTTAAAAAATTATGTTGAAAAGTAAGACGGTCTTGGATGAAGATCGTCTTAAAAATTGTTGAGAAAAGGTAAGACGGTCTTGGTTTAAGATCGTCTTAAAATTGGTTGAGAAAAGGTAAGACGGTCTTGGTTTAAGATCGTCTTAAAATTGGTTGAGAAAAGGTAAGACGGTCTTGGTTTAAGATCGTCTTAAAATTGTTGAGAAAAGGTAAGACGGTCTTGGTTTAAGATCGTCTTAAAATTGGTTGAGAAGCAAAACCAATCTCAATGAGATTAGTTACCCAAGGAATCCACAACACACAGTTCACACAGAACCAAAAATATTAGGACGATCTTGGGAAGATCGTCTTAATACCAAAACAAAGTAAACACTAGGACGATCTTGAAGAAGATCGTCTTAGAGTCATGAAGATCGTCTTGAAAGAAAAACTGTAAGAACACCAGAAAAAGACAAAATAGTCGATTATTTCACTAATTTGCTTATAATTCACTCAATTTTGAGAGTTAGAATTCGATTCAAACCCAGAAACACTCAAAATACGATCGCGCACAACCCTAGAAACAATTCCATGGATTAAATCAACTCAAATTGAAAAATCAAAATCTCATCAACTTTCCAAAAAATTTGGATTTTGATCAATTCTGTGAATTGGATTCTGAAACTTGACAGGATGTTTTTAGAGGTGATTTAGAATGTATTTGTAAACAAAAACAGGAAAATTGAGTGAAAATTGATTGTGAATTGATGAAAAACCAGTAACAGTTTCAAAACGGTTATGGTGAAGAACACGAATTCAATTTTGAACAAAATTAGCATCAATCTGCATGAAATTTGTTCTGGATCGTCAACAGATTGTTGTTTTTCTCTGATACCACTTGTTATAACTCATATAATTCGTGTTAGGGTGCGGAAGTTAAGATTTCAACAATGGTGGAATAGTGTGTGTTCTTGAGAGAGAAAGTAATGTGTGTGGAAAGTCTGATTTGATTGATCATCAGAAATGGGAAAAAGGTTTTAAAGATTAAAGGTTTGAGGGGTATTTATACTCTAAGTATATTACAAAAGCTCCCCCTCAACCAAACAATATTTACACAAAATACAATATTTTCAAATACAACTAAGCACTAATTTATATTTCTAACAACGATCTACGTTACCGGGACTTTCAAGTGGTATCAGAGCCACCAGGGGCGAGATTGTTTGATCATATTTTTGATATTATTGTTTAGATTTGGTGTTTTTCGATCAGAATTGTAAGCAGTTTTTGTTCGTTCTATTTTTTCGATCGGCCGTCGATTTTTGTTATTTCCACAGAAGTTATTTAGCGCCGAAGTTGTTCACTTATCTTGCACCGAGTTTATTCACCGAATCTATGCTGGACCGAATTGAATTGGGCTTGTTATATTGGACATAATTTGTACACCGAATTTAGTTCTTTTGTAGACCGAGTTTATTCCACAGAATTTAGTTCAGAGAAGCAATTGGACCGAATTTGTCCACAGAGATTTATTTGGAGAACTTATATGCACCGAATTTATTTCACAGAGTTTATCCGAAGAAGTTGTTGGATCAAAGTTGTCAAAGATTTATTTCACAGAACTTGTCCACAGAATTTGTTCAAGGAGTTTATTTGGAGAATTTAGTTCACAGAATCTGTCCAAATACTTCAACATAACTTGTTTGCAGAACTTAGTTGAGAAGTTATTTGGAGAACTTATTTGCACAGAATTAAGTTTCACAGAGTATATTCGGAGAACTTATTTGGAGAGGTTATCCACAGAACTTGTCCACAGAATTTAGAAATTCGAATAACTTATTTAGAGAGTTTATACAGAGAACTTGTTAGGACCGAATTTGCAAAGACATGTTTTGCACAGAATTTATCTTCAGAGAACTGAATTTGGATAACTCATTAGCACAGAACTTAATTCAGAGAATTTAATTCAGAGAATTTAATCCATAGAATTTAATCACACAGAATTTATTTCTCTTAGAATTATTCGAAATGGCTGCTAATAACAATGCTCCTAATACTGCACTTATCAACCAACTATCATGCACGACCATGAAGTCGGTCGTGGCAACTCTCCGCCAAAGTTGTTCCGTATGGAAAATTACTGGATGTGGAAAAGACGATTTGAAGATTACATTCGTCTGACTGATATAGATATGTGGTTGATGGTAACTCAGGGATATGATTGGCCAACTTTTGAGAAGAATGGAGTTATTGGAAAGTATACTTATACTGAAATGCCAGATGTGGAGAAAAAGAAGTATGCGGTTGAAGGTAAGGCCCTTTCTACTTTAACCATGGCTTTGCCTCAGGACAGCGTACATCTTTTTAAGAAGTATGCAACCTCGAAAGAGTTATGGGATGCTTTAGAGAAGTACTGTGAAGGAGATGCTACTCTGAAGAAAAATCGGATTAAGCTACTTAAGCGACAATATGAAGCTTTTAATGGATTGAAAGGGGAGACTTTGGATGATATCATTGTTCGTTTCAATCATTTGACAACCGAGTTAGCTTATTTTGAAGTTGTTTATCCCCAGTCAGAGATTGTTGACAAGTTTTTGGACTCACTACCAAAGGCTTGGACTGAGTATGTTCATGATCTTCAGGACGATAAAGATTATAGTACTTGGACTTTTGATACGGTTGTCTCGAAGTTACGTAATAGGGAAATGAAGAGGAAGATCAAAGAGACTCAGCCTGATTTTACTCAGGATCCATCTATGTATCATGCTTCTCCTGTGCCTTTAGCAAGTTCTAGTTCAGGAGTGAATGCATTTTTTAGTGGTAAGGTAGCTTCACCGATTGTTGATTCAGATGGACTTGCAGGTTATGTTGCATATGATAATACTTCTTCAAGTGCTAAAAGTGTTAAAAGTGCCTCTCCATCCTTTCATTCAATGCCTATGAGTATGAATTCCGCTGAAGGACGTATGAATGTGTATGCTGCTTTATGTTCTGTTCACGAGGCTTACATTAATGGGAAAGTGACGGATCCTGCACTAATTGATGAGGATTATAATCAGTTGGATCCAGATGACTTGGAAGAAATGGATCTTCAATGGCAGCTTGCTATGCTTACTATCAAAGTTAGGAGATTCACACAAAGGACTGGTAGATTTGTAGGTCAAGGTACAAAAGGCTTTGACAAATCTAAAGTTAAATGCTTTAATTGTGATGGATTTGGCCATTTTGCTAGGGAGTGTCAGCGTCCAAAGAGAAATGATAATACTGCTGTGGGACGTCAGAATTATAATCAGGGAGGAGTGACTACACCTAATCAAAAACAAGACAAAAGCTATGATTCTATATCAAGCGAATCCCTAACGGAATGGATCTCCACATTTAATGGAGTCAAAAGCGGTAGTTGTTCAAAATCCAGATGGTACATATCAGTGGGATACTCAATCAGAAGATACTTCAAATCATGCGTATTTTGCTGAGATATATGATGATTATGCACATGTTGCTGATGAGGTTGTGGATACCATTGATTATGTTGTCTATACTAGCGAGGATAGATCATTTGAGACTATTAGTGAAAGTGTTCAGAAGGTGACTGAGACAGTGAAGTCAGAGAGTGAATCCGTTTCGGTTGAGAAAGATGAGTCAGTTGCTGAGAAAACTGTTGAAAAGAGTATTGAAGAACAGATGAAAGAGTTTGAAATTCCTGATGGCATGACAACTGAAGACTTTGTTGCGTACATGGCTGACTGTCAAGCTGCTGATCAGAAGGTAAGTTGTTCTTTACTCTCTATTGTTAAGGTCTGTAAATTAGTTTCCCTTATGAATTATGAAATCTCTAGTCTTAATGAATCTGTAGATAGTTTAACTGCTAGGAATGAGAACTTTAGAAAAGAAAATGACTCCTACTTTGCTAAGAATTCAGGTTTAGTTCAACAAGAAAGCCTTTATAAAGATAAAATTCGAGCTTTAGATAAGGATATTCTTGCTTTGAAAGAGAAACTTAGAGAATCAGTTCTTATGGAAAAAGTAGGAAATGAACAGTATGCTAAACTGACTGCAGATTTTGCTCAAAAGGAAAAGGAATTAGCTGATGCTAAGCTTGAGATAGTTAATCTGAACACTAGACTTGAACAAATAAGAGGAATGGAACTTATTAGGTCCATGCAGTTAGTAACACCTGTTCATCGTGGTCCTAAAGATAAAAGTGGATTAGGGGTAGACTATAAAGAAGTTAGAGGTCCATTTAATGGTAATTATAGTGAATCTCTAGAGCATCTGACTGAGAAGGAAGAGATCTTTACTGGTCAACCTTTACCATCTCAGACAGAAGCTTCCCCAATGCCTCCTAAACCTTATGTAGGTTCAGTTAAGTCGAGTAAACCTGTGAATAAGAAAGTTGAGTCTGTTAAACCCTTTGTTAGACCATCAGATCCCAAAGATGCGACTTATAATGCTAGTGTACTTGTTGGGACAGTTAGTAGTAAAACTTCTGAAAGTCAAGTGTTGTCAGAAGAAGAGTCTGCTACCATTAAGTTGAAAGAATGTTTAGGTGTACCTTCAGAAGAGTCTAGTGATAAGGTTAAGAAGCTTCGGGCAAGTAGGTCTTGTTTTTATTGTTATGAAAGGGGACATGTTTATAGTTGTTGTCCAAATAGGAAGAAACGTTATGTTAAGAAAGATAGTTCTCCTCCTAAATCGTTGGATAGTTCAACTGGATCTAATGAAAAATCTAAGAATCATGTTCCCTCAGTTTCTGATAATAGACCTAAGACTCCTCAGAGACCTAGACAACCAAGGAATGTTTCATCTGGAAGTTACTCCAGTGGTAGTTCAAGTTAATTTCATACCCCCCGAGGAGTTCTCCACCTCGTAGAGTCTTTAATCACTCGTCTGGTAGGTCTCAACCTAGGAATGATCATGTGATTCATAATCGGTCTTCTATGAATAGAAATGAAAATACTAATAATTTTTATGATCGGTTACAGACTCAGTCTAGGTATGGTCCTCACTCTCCTAGGTCTTCTCCTCCAAGAGGTCATTTTACCTCGTTTGGTAAGAGACCTATGGTGAGTCAGCATGTATCCAAGGCACCTTCAAGGAGCGATGGATACTGGACTGAGCTGATTATGAAGGAGAAAGGTAAACCCAAACCTCAAAAGGTTTGGGTGCCCTATGGAAACTAACTTATTTTGGTTAGTGTGCAGGGACAACCAAGGAAGCCTATCAGTTTTTGGTATGTTGACAGTGGTTACTCCCGGCACATGACAGGGGACAAGAGACTCTTGTCCAATTTTGTTGATATAATGTTTTTTTTTTGTTTGTTTGAGTGCCAGGTTTCAGCAAGTTCGAAAGAGTCACATATGATAGCTGTCAAACGTATCTTACGTTACTTACGAGGTCACCAAGGGCTTAGTCTATGGTATCCTCTAGGTGGCACATTTGACTTCGTATCTTATACTGATTCGGATTTTGGAGGATGTAACAATGACAGGAAGTCTACTACTGGCGGGTGTCAGTTCTTAGGGGGAGACTAGTCTCGTGGCAATGTAAGAAGCAGACATCTGTTGCACAGTCTTCTTGTGAGGCAGAGTATATGGCTGCTGGTAGTTGTTGTTCTCAGGTTCTCTGGATACAACAACAATTGCGTGACTACGGTATGGATTTTCTAGATACTCCTATTAGAATAGATAATAAGTCTGCCATAGATATTACTAATAATCCTGTCATGCATAAAGTCACCAAACATATTGATATTAGACATCATTTTTTACGTGACTGTGCTCAAAAGAAGTTAATTCATTTGGAAAAGGTTACATCTGATGATAACTTAGCTGATATATATACTAAAGCATTAGATAAGTCTCGCTTTGAAACGCTAATTCTTCTTAATGGTATGAAGAATGCTGAATAGATCTCTCAAAGAACTTCATTTTTATTTTTATTTTTGTTAGAGTCTTAGTTTAAGTTGTAAATAGCTAGAGTCATAAAAAATACAAAAAGAGTTGTCTAGTTTAAGTTTGTATATAGTTAGTGTCAGAAAATTAAAAAAAATAGAAAAATCAGAAAAATAGAAAAAATCGAAAAATCGAAAACAAAAGAAATAGATGAAGAGAGATAAGTTGATGCATTCAGAAGATTAGACGTGACGATAATTTTAGCTTTTAAGCCTGCTTAATCGTAATATAACTGCTCAGTTCAGTGATTACAATTTAGGATGTATCGGTAGGCACAAAGTACCAAGGTTTCCTTAAATCTGAACTTAATTATATACAATGTTCTTATGGGAAACATATTTAGATATATGGCTAAGAATGCCTGCTTTTCAAATGATTAGATCTGGTCCTTAAATCTTACGAAAGATCTAGCATTGTAATTTTGTATATTTGGTCTTTATATAGAAGGTCTCGGGTACATAGAAACTATGTATTGCTTTTCGGATGTATATTTGTGACAAGATATGTAATATCTAATTAATCCTTTGAAAATTATGGAGCTAATGTGGCCTTTGAGATTCGGACAAGTAAGTCCTTGGGGTGTCTTTGTGTACCTAGCCTACCTAAAGCTTCCAACTTGGGATAGGTTGTCAGAAAGTTCGTTACATGGATCTCATAGAAAGTCACGGGTTTTCATAAGCGCGTTAAATGATGTCACAAATATGCAAGTACTTAGCATTATGCAATGTTGGGTATGTTTCCGTACGTGAGTCAAGTTAAGTCGCTTTGCGTGTGACGAATCACCGACCTGTCACCGCTGACTTGATTCTTAAAGACTTTCTTCCTATACTCACCAAATGTCTTAATCGTAGTGTTTGTGTCGATTGTGAGAGTATATCTGAATGTGGGTCACTTAAGTTTCGCAAACAATAATGTGGTATGAGTAACTTACTAGGTTACATGGTGACTGTCCTTGGCTCAAGTAATACGAAAGTGTCACATCTAAAGGAAACTGGAAGTACCGAGTGTTTAAGAGGACAAACATACCGGTAATCGTTGTTGGGTCACTGTTCATAACTAATAATAAGAGGATCAATTCCTCACCCGCAGGCTTATGTAATTGCTAAACTGATCTAATCAGCAGAAACTTAAATCTCTTAATTAATAAATTGTACAGTTGTAGTTCTAGATTTAAAGTTTTTATTCAATTTTTATCTTTAATTATGTTCTATCATTTTAATCATTTTAGTGTCAGTCAGTTGTGTCAAAAAGGGTTCTTATTGCACGAGAGATCTGTATAGCATCTGATGATTACATTGTCGGTTATATGGTCCTTAATTGGATTGTACGAGACTTTGTTGCTTAAAGTATCTTGTTAAAAGAAGATTTTCTAATATGGACATTAATTTGTTTAAGTTTAGAAAATGATCTTTTTGGTTCTTGAAAAAGTCAAACATTTTGAAATTTCCAACAGTATTGAAACTTGTTCTATGCCTGACAGTGATAATGACTCTACCTTAGATCTTTCATTAGATTGTTGGTTTTAAGACTGTTGAAGTATGTCTTGTTTGTTGATTATAAATTCTTAATTGAATTTTTGATGCGTTAATCAGTTTGTTAAGTGTGCAGATTAAGCTTTAGATGGAATTTGTTTGTTTCCAAGAAAGCTTTTTCGTTCTATGTCACTTGATATTAAGTGATGGATTTTGAGCTGAAGATATGACACAATGAACAAGAAAGACGAAAAAGCGTTTGTCTCTCCATGATTTTAATTTTGTGATTCTTGTTCATTAGATGATTTCTATATTATCTTGTGTGGATATTACACTTTTTGTGTTGTTGCAGATTTGTACGTAAGAAGTCAAGAGATGAAAGTATTTGTTGGTTCGTACTTTTTATTTTATGACTTCAGTATAGGTTTTGAAGGTTTGGAAACGTGCAAGACACTGTGCCCAGGTTTTGTATATTTCCAGAATAATTAGTGATCTTAATTTGTTACAACTTGACAGTTTTTCCAAGTGTACAGGTTCACCGAGTTTTGGAGTTCCCTGCAGAATGTTTGTTTGCATTTGGGTTATGTTAAATTCATGTTAAAAGGTTCTTTGGGTTGTTGAATTTAATCGTTTTGCGGCCCAGCAGGATTTTAGTCCATTCGGTCTCTATTAATTCTCCAAATCTTTATAGAGTTTATTTTGTATGGAGAATTTAATTCTACAGAATTTGTCGAAAGTTGTTGCTTTTACTCAGGGGGAGTTAAAGAAGGCTAGGCCGAGTACAGTGACTCCTACAGGTGAGTAGATACAGGTTTGCTATAACGGGTATCTACAGGTTTATGTTTTCTGGGATCACAGTTGTTGGATTTGATGACCAAGTACAGGTGTCAGATTCGTGGAGAAGTGCAATATACTATAATCCAGTTTATCTAGTATACTTGTAGATTTCCATAATTATTGTGTTAGAATTTTTCGAATCTGATCAAACTTTTGAAGTGTACAGGTTGAACAAGTGTGCAGGTTTGATATGTGTGCAGTACCATTGAGGTTGTTTGTTTCAGGGAATCGACCTTGTCAGAATAATTTGATATCATTAGTTAAGGGGGAGTCTGTTAATACAGGTTCTTTTATAACTAATGTATATCAAAGCTTAATAGAATTGATTGCAACGGTCAAGGGGGAGTCTGTTAGTGCATGTTTTGTGTCCGTTGCAATGCAATTATGTGAATTAATTAGATGGTCACCAACCGAATTTAGTCACACAGAAGATAAATGTACCAAATTTGCTAAGATGTGTCACAGAGAGTTTAATATATTGATTTTGGTCATTTAGTCAGCACCGAATTAACTAGCCCATATTGTGATGACACCGAAGTTAATTGGCCCATCTTAATACCGAAGTTAATTGGTGGCCCAGTTGGTTAATATGTTTGTAAATTCGGTCTTGAAGTTAAATGTACAGAATTTAGTAAATTCGGTACTCACTAAATCAAGTCACACAGAGTTTAATGATTATGGAAACGAAACAGAGAAGGTCCATTGGGCTTAGAGTTTCGCTGGGCCTGTACCGAATTTATATGTAACTATATAAACTAAATACCCTAAAGATTAAAGGGGTTTTTTGCCGTAGATACTAAAAGAGGGTTTTCCAACCGTGAGAGTTTTGAGCAGAGAGTTTATTCATTGGTGTATTCGATCTCTATAGCCTAGAAACAAAGTGCATCTTGCAGATTGTTTGAAGGCTATTCGTTTGTGTTATTGCGTATTGATAATATTGATTAAACAAATATAATCAAAGTTATCTTGAGAGGATTCCGCACTCTCAACATAACCATACAATCTCGTTAATGATCTACGTTACCGGGACTTACATTTATCAATGGTCAAAGTTTATAATATTTTTAAACTTCATGAACTACAGGGTTTAAGGAGCTTAAAATGTCAGGACTTACCAGAGATAATGAAGATGGTTCGTCTCAACAGCTCAAAAGGAGGAAAGTAGCTAAAGGAGGTGAACCATCTGTGACTTCTTCTCAACCAAGAAGCTCAACATCCAAAGAAGACATTGTGTCTTGATTGGAGAAAGAACTAGAAGATATGAGAGTCTTGATTGTAAGCTTGACGGAAAGATTTTCCAAGCAAGAAGAGTCACACCATCAAATGCTTGAAGAGTTGAAGGAAGAAAATACTCAACTTCAGACAAGACACGAGGCTCTACAAAAGATTCAGTCTGAGACAATGGTGCATCTGAAAAGAGTTGTCAAGAAGCTGAATAAGCATAAAGAGGCAATAGAGAGCCAAACTGAGGGTCTGGCAAGCTTTGATGTGGATTATAAGGAGCTAAATGAGATAGTTGATAATCTTGGATCTCAGGGGGAGATAGATCCTATCTGCACAGATAGTGTTCTCAGGAAGCAAAGGAGAGAGGATGAGAATGATGATCTAAGCAGACAAGAAGAAGATATCACAAGATTATCAAGGGGTATTCGGATTGGCACTCCGATTGCTACATCTCAGGGGGAGCAAAGCCAACATGATGCTGCTGGTACCTCTCAGGCTCCCACAGCTCAAGACAAAGGGAAGCGTATCGTTGAAGATACTTTCCCGTTACCGACTGGAGATGTAGATGTCGGTTTCCAGACTCATGCCTATGAATCCGAGAGTGATGAGGAGCTCATTGCCATTGATGCTATCAAAGACTTGGATGACTTGGCTGAAGATGATTCGGAAGGCTCAGAGGAGGGGGAATGGATACCTCGCTCAGATTGGCAAGGAGTGATGGTATCACCTGAGCATAGGTTTGAATTTGAAGATGCTATTACTACAAACCCGAATCTCTTGGAGTCTGAAGGTCAGAAGGAACGTAAGATCAAATCCTTTTATGAGCTTCCTGCTCAGGGTTTGACCTTCTCAGTCTACTACAAGAAAGGTACAGGAAGAGATGCTAAGCTTGTAGTTAGAAATCTCACGGATGAACAAGGCAGAGAGATTGATGATGCTTTTGCTTCTGATGATGAAGATGAGTATTATCATGTCATACCAAATGTTTATCGTGGAGATCCAAATCATCCATATTGCCAATTGGATGTTCCTCTTCCTCATAGGTATTTCGAATATGTCAAAGATCCTCGTGCATCAAGTCTAAAAGAACTCATCCTCAGTTGGACATATGTTAGGTCCAGATTTACTGGACTCGCTCCAGACTCGACTACTGAAGCCTTACTGAAGATCTGTCCAGAAACGTGTTCTACTGGACCTACTCCAGACTTGGAATCTGGAGTCCCTCTAAAGATTTCTAAGACTGTTCTTCGAACTCTTCAAGATGGGCTGTTACCCCAAGTAGAGAAGTTGATGGAAGAGAAATTGCCAAAGCACTTGCCTCAAGAACTTGATTTTGTTAAAAAGGAAGTGCAGGCACTCAAGAAAGTTGTGACTGATACAACTCCAGTGGCTGGAAGAACCTTTGGTGCACTAGACAGACACATGCTAGAATAATTATGGAATGATCTCAAGTCCAGAACTGGTGATCATTCCAAGGGGGAAAAGTTGTCTGGTGACTAAGAAAGTTTGATAAGGAAGAAGAAGGATGTTGTTGCCAGTGCTGTTGAAAGGGCCTTTGCTAGTGAAAGCATTGTGCAAGAAAAACAAGTGACTGGTACTGATGCCAGTGCACGATTAGCAAGAAGAGCATTTGGCACTGAAGCCACTATGCTGACTGAAGAGGCTGCTGGTACTGAAGCCAGTGAGCCCCAGTTTGAGTTTTTCCCAGATATACCAACTACTCTGAAGGCTGTTAAAGGAAAAGAACAAAGGGTATCTGGAGAAGAATCATCAGAGTATCCTACTGCTGATGATGAAACTTCTAAAAAGCTTGAACAAGAATGCATCATGATTGAAATCTTCAAGAGAAATCAAAAAGATGAACTGCTGGCCCATCAAAGGGAGATGGCAAGTATGGGGACTCTGGACTCTTACAATGCTGGCAGACGAAGAGCACCTGGTGAAGGAAGATGTCACATCTGGACGATGGGTGGACATTGTTATTAAAAAGGTTAGTGATTATGATATTGCAACTGACCAAGAATTAAAACTGGACATCGCTGAAGCTCTTAATTCTGATTTGATATTTGTAGAAACTGTTAGATCTGATTGTGTAAATGGTCTAGAAACAGATTTTTCTGAAATAACTGTTTTAAAATCAAAATTGAAAGAACTTCAAGACATTGAACTGGCATTTCAAACCCAGGTTCTGGTAACTGAACAATTGATTCAAGAAAAACAAGATCTTGAAGTCATTTTAGAGAAAGAAAAACTGGTGATTAAATCATGGCTAGAAACCAGAAAGCCATATGATGCTGGAGTAAATCAATTTCCTGCTCAAAAAACGTGCATATTTAGATGGAAATACTCATGTAGCATCATTAATACCAGTAATCGATCGATTACCAGAGGGGTTCAGTCCCACCACTGTTTATGATGAGCCTGTAACTCCCAAGGCCAATATTTCCCAGTTCAATCCCCAGAGGTTAAGACTGGAGCATTCCAGATGACTGCTCCAGTTAAAGAGGTTTATCGGAATAAACCTTTGCCTCAGACCAATCCCCTACCTAAGCCTAGAACTGGAAAGGCTAAGGTATCATCTGATGAAAATGTTTTGTCCATGTTAGAGAGCCAGATTCAAATACTGACTCGTCAATTTCAAAGTTTTAATGCAAGATTAAACTTTATTGAGGGTACTACATCTGGCCCTAGACAAAATACAAAACCTTTTGCAAAGAAAGTTAAATCTATTTCTCCAGATGAGAAAAAGAAAAAGGTTTCAAAACTATCAATCCCAGTGGTCTTTTCAACTAAGACCACTGTTGAAGAAAGTGAACTAAACCAGATTGCCCCAGGGACCTATAAGGGAGGGTCCAGTGAACCCATCAGTCGATGGGTTCTCAAATCTAACTGATAATATCTGGTGGATGTGCAGGGCGATCGAAAGAAATATATCTGGTATCTTGACAGTGCAGCTGGCAGGACGATGACCGGATGTAAGACCCTGCTGAAGGAGTTCACCATTTCTAATGGACCCTCCATTACTTTTGGAAATGATGGTTGTGGAAAGACTGAGGGATACGGTGTTCTGAATGGTTTGAAATATAACCTGATCAGTGTAAGCCAACTGTGTGATGATAGCTATCAAGTTTTATTCAATATTGCTCAGGGTATCGTATTCAAAAAGGACTGGAAGGTAGTGTTGATTGCTCCCAGAAAAGGGAATGTGTACGTGATGGATATGGAAAGCTCTCCTTCAGAGCAGTGTTTCTATACCCAAGCTGATGAAGACACAAACTGGTTATGGCACAAAAGGTTATCCCATTTAAATTTCAAGAATATTAATAAGTTGTCCAGAAAACAACTTGCAGATGGGATACCTTCAGTTTCCTTTAAAAAGGAAAGGCCATGTCCAGGATGTGAGATGGGTAATCAAAAACGTACCAGTTTCAAGACCAGACAGAATTTCAGCATATCTGAACCTCTTCATATGCTTCATATGGACCTATTTGGTCCAGTGAATGTTCAGACTCGTGCTGGTAAAAGATACACCCTGGTGATCGTAGATGAATTCTCCAGATATTGTTGGGTTATCTTTCTCAGGTCTAAAAGTGAAGCTGCTACTGAAATCATCAGTCTCATCAAGCAAATTGAGCTCAAGTACAGTCGAAAGGTGTGTCAGTTAAGAAGTGACAATGGAACAGAATTTCAGAATGCAACTCTGGAGTCATTCTGTACTGACACTGGCATCTCCCAGAATTTCTCATCAGCCTACTCTCCAGAACAGAATGGAGTTGTGGAAAGGAATAATCGAATGCTGATAGAAGTTGCCAGGAGTATGCTTGCTGAATCTGGCCTGTCTACCAGTTTCTGGGCTGAAGCAATTGCTACTGCATGCCACACCCAGAACCGGTCAGTGTATGTGAATCGACACAAAAAGACAGCCTATGAAGTCTTAAGAAATAGAAAACCAAATATTGGTTATTTTCACGTTTTTGGATGTCCAGTTTACATCCTGAACGACTCCAGTCAGTTAGGCAAATTTGATGCCAAAGCTGATGAAGGGTATTTCTTAGGCTATTCAGCCATTCGCAAGGCCTTCATAGTCTACAACAAGAGACTGGAGAAGGTCCATGAGTCAATTCATGTAACATTTGATGAATCAAATGCTGCAATCAACAAGAAGCCAGCCCTTGACACTCCCCCAGTAACTCCAATTGTCTTTTGTGAATCTGATCCTATCAACTACAATAAAGAAGATTCAGAAGACACAGTTTCCAGTCATCCTGATCTGGAACCTGTTCAGAAAAAGAAACGCTCCAGTGGTAGTCCATTCTATCCTTCTATTATTTTCAAACTACCCTCTGAAATTAATATTGGATCAGATGTTCGTACTGCTCCCCCAGTATCAGTGTCAGTTGAGCATATACCAGAAATGTCTTTTATGAAGAATTCCAAACTGAACCAGTACTTCAAGAAATGCCTTCAAATGAAGAATTTCATGATGCAAATCGTGATTTAAATGACTCAGATGAAGATGCTGAAGTAGTCTGGCAAGATCCTCCTCCTGAAGCAACTCCAGAGGAGACTCAACTGAATTCTTGCACTGATATTGTTGTCAGTAACAATCCTGGTCAGTACTCCAGATGGACAAAAGCTCATCCTATTGATCAGATCATAGGTGACTCCAGTAGAGGAGTTCAGACCAGAAGATCCTCCAGTAATCAATGCTTATATGTTAGTTTTCTATCATTGATGGAACCAAAGAGGATTGACGAGGCTATGGAAGATCCAAGCTGGGTGACTGCTATGCAAGAAGAGCTTCACCAGTTTGAAAGGAACAAGGCCTGGTATCTGGTTCCTTTCCCAGTTTGAAAGAAAGAACCAATTGGAACAAGATGGGTTCAGGAACAAGGTAGATGAAGATAGCCACGTAATCAGAAACAAGGCCAGACTGGTAGCACAAGGCTACTGCCAGTCAGATGTCTATTTTGATGAATCGTTTGCTCCAGTTGCTAGACTTGAAGCGATCAGAATATTCTTAGCATTCGCTGCTTATCATCAGTTCAAGGTCTACCAGATGGATGTAAAGAGAGCTTTCTTGAATGGAAAGCTTGAAGAAGAAGTTTATGTCAGACAACCACCAGGTTTAGTTGATGAAAAGCATCCACATTGGGTATATCGTCTGGACAAAGCGCTTATGGCCTCAGACAAGCCCCACGTGCCTGGTATGACACTCTGACTAAACATTTATTGAAAAATGGTTTCAAAAGAGGTGCAATTGACAATACCTAATTTATTCTTCATGAAAAAGGTAATCTGTTAATGGTACAAATTTATGTTGATGATATTATTTTTGGGTCTACTGATGAAAACATGTGCAAGAAATTTTCGAAAATAATGTCAACTGAATATGAAATGAGTTTGATGGGTGAATTAACATATTTTCTTGGAGTCCAGATTAAACAAAACAAAGATGGCATTTTTATTAATCAGGAAAAATATGTTAGAGATCTTTTAAAGAAATATGATATGAACTCTTCACCATCTAAACCAACTCCAATTTCTGCACCACTGAAACTGGACTCCGATCCAGATGGTAAACCAGTGAACATCACTGTCTACAGAGGCATGGTTGGTTCACTGATGTATTTAACTGCCAGTAGACCAGATATTATGTTTTCAGCATGTTTATGTGCCAGATATCAGTCTAATCCAAAGGAATCTCATATGCTTGCTGTAAAGCGCATACTGAAGTACCTTAAAGGTGTCCCCAGTCTAGGTCTTTGGTACCCCAAAGGCTCAGGCATGGATCTTATGGGTTATTCAGATTCAGATCATGCAGGTTGTAAGATAGACAGGAAATCCACTACTGGTGGATGTCATTTTCTTGGTGGCAAACTGGTCAGCTGGACCAGTAAGAAGCAAACTTCAGTTTCAGTGTCCACTGCTGAAGCTGAATACGTGTCTGCAGCCAGTTGTTGTGCTCAGATACTCTGGATGAAGAACCAGTTGCTTGATTATGGTATTAAGTACTCAAAGACCCCAATCTTTTGTGATAATACCAGTGCCATTGCTATCTCGAACAATCAGTCATGCACTCCAAAACAAAGCACATTGATCTCAGGTATCATTTTATCCGTGATCATATTATGAAAAACAACATTGAACTCCATTTTATTCCCACTGACAAACAACTCGCTGACATTTTTACTAAACCTTTGGATGTCAAAACTTTTGAATATCTTGTTGGTGAGTTGGGAATGTTAAACCCTTAAATCTGGAACCTTGGTATTGAACGCCATTGTGTACTACTGAGGATCTTTGATTTAAAGATTTCTGGATCAACATTCCAGGGGGAAAGACTTGAAAGATATTTTTGTTCTTAAAATGTTTTAAGTTCAGGGGGAATTTATTAATTTATTTTCTCACTGGACAAATTTTTCAGAAAATATTACTGGTGCTTTGTAAATGTGTCCCTCTCACTGGTAATTGGACAGGTTGAAGTGCGTGTTTGAGGTGACTTTTGTCTCCTTGTAAATGTGTCCCTCTCATTTGTCTGTATTAGTTGACGTGCACGTTTGAGGTTACCAGTCTTTCAAAAAATGGTTTTCAAAAGAGGTGCAATTGACAATACCTTATTTATTCTTCATGAAAAAGGTAATTTGTTAATGGTACAAATTTATGTTGATGATATTATTTTTGGGTCTACTGATGAAAACATGTGCAAGAAATTTTCGAAAATAATGTCAACTGAATATGAAATGAGTTTGATGGGTGAATTAACATATTTTCTTGGAGTCCAGATTAAACAAAACAAAGATGGCATTTTTATTAATCAGGAAAAATATGTTAGAGATCTTTTAAAGAAATATGATATGAACTCTTCACCATCTAAACCAACTCCAATTTCTGCACCACTGAAACTGGACTCCGATCCAGATGGTAAACCAGTGAACATCACTGTCTACAGAGGCATGGTTGGTTCACTGATGTATTTAACTGCCAGTAGACCAGATATTATGTTTTCAGCATGTTTATGTGCCAGATATCAGTCTAATCCAAAGGAATCTCATATGTTTGCTGTAAAGCGCATACTGAAGTACCTTAAAGGTGTCCCCAGTCTAGGTCTTTGGTACCCCAAAGGCTCAGGCATGGATCTTATGGGTTATTCAGATTCAGATCATGCAGGTTGTAAGATAGACAGGAAATCCACTACTGGTGGATGTCATTTTCTTGGTGGCAAACTGGTCAGCTGGACTAGTAAGAAGCAAACTTCAGTTTCAGTGTCCACTGCTGAAGCTGAATACGTGTCTGCAGCCAGTTGTTGTGCTCAGATACTCTGGATGAAGAACCAGTTGCTTGATTATGGTATTAAGTACTCAAAGACCCCAATCTTTTGTGATAATACCAGTGCCATTGCTATCTCGAACAATCTAGTCATGCACTCCAAAACAAAGCACATTGATCTCAGGTATCATTTTATCCGTGATCATATTATGAAAAACAACATTGAACTCCATTTTATTCCCACTGACAAACAACTCGCTGACATTTTTACTAAACCTTTGGATGTCAAAACTTTTGAACATCTTGTTGGTGAGTTGGGAATGTTAAACCCTTAAATCTGGAACCTTGGTATTGAACGCCATTGTGTACTACTGAGGATCTTTGATTTAAAGATTTCTGGATCAACATTCCAGGGGGAAAGACTTGAAAGATATTTTTGTTCTTAAAATGTTTTAAGTTCAGGGGGAATTTATTAATTTATTTTCTCACTGGACAAATTTTTCAGAAAATATTACTGGTGCTTTGTAAATGTGTCCCTCTCACTGGTAATTGGACAGGTTGAAGTGCGTGTTTGAGGTGACTTTTGTCTCCTTGTAAATGTGTCCCTCTCACTGGTAATTGGACAGGTTGAAGTGCGTGTTTGAGGTGACTTTTGTCTCCTTGTAAATGTGTCCCTCTCACTGGTAATTGGACAGGTTGAAGTGCGTGTTTGAGGTGACTTTTGTCTCCTTGTAAATGTGTCCCTCTCATTTGTCTGTATTAGTTGACGTGCACGTTTGAGGTTACCAGTCTTTCAAAATGGTTTTCACTGGTACTTTACTGGAGTGTCCCTCTAGTGTACCATCAGTACATACTTCACTGGACTAATCCACCAGTGATACTGGAGTGTCCAGTCAACCTCCAGATGCACTAAAATAAGTCATAATATTTTTTTTAAATACTTGGTCATTATGCGTGCCACGTAAGCAAACCTTTTTAAAGATATTTTAATCCTACGTGGCATGTAAATTTTTCAACGTAATGATGGTATTTTTACCTTGGGAAAACAAAAAGTGCAACTTGTTACTGTTTGTGGGCTGTAAACCGTCACACATTTATGTGTGATGTGATGTAATTAATGCGGATCTCAGAACCTCGATCAAAATTATATTTGATAATTTCAAATTAAACCGTTTGAGTTCCACATTCTCTCTCCTATATATACCCACTTTCACTTTCAATTACATTTACTTCGAACATATTTACTCCCAAATCTTTCAAATTCCTTCATTTATTTCTTCATTCAATTTCCAATCATAATCATCTCTCATATTTACTCCCAAATCTTTCAAATTCCTTCATTTATTCCTTCATTCAATTTCCAATCATAATCATCTCTCATATTTACTCCATTTCCATTCTATTCTTCATCATTTCTTCATCAAAACCCTAAATTTTCAATTTCATCTTCATCTATTCATCATTCAAATGGCACCAAGACAATCCAAATCGCTTAAAAATCTGCTCGCTGCTGAATATGCTCCAACTGAAAATGTTGAAAGGGCACCCCATATCACTCTTGAGGCTAAAGCCATAAGAATAAACATGAATAACTGGATGGCCAGACTTTCACTTTCCAGTGTTCATGATGCCCAATCTGTTATTGGGAGATTAAACACATTTTTTCTCTCATGTCCATTATATGGTGCTCTAACATTAAATCCAGGAAGGATGTACCACGATTACCTTTGTGAATTCTGGTACACTGCACAATATGATGATACAACTTCCTCAATCACTTACTCTCTGAAGCAAGGTACCAGACACTTGGGTTTCACTGCTAGTTTACTCAGGTCTGTTCTACAGTTGAACTATTTTGAACAGAATGAGTTGCCCATTGAACTTCCCTCTGGTATCAATACAAGGGAAGTGTGCAGACTGATGGGGCACACAGATATTATGGATGAGCATGGCCAGCTATCCAGGAAGGGAACAATCTACATGAGCAAACTGACAGACTCATGGAGATACTTCTTCACCCACATTGTTGAATGTCTGGGAGGCAGTTCTGGAGGGTTAGACCAGATAAATCAAACCCATCTCTAGATTGCCTACTGCCTCTGGTTTGGACTAAGAGTGGATTTCGCTCAGATCCTATTTGATGATCTGGTAGAGCGTCTTAAGGTGAAAGGAAGAAAAGCTTTTGTTCCATATATTCGCTTTCTTTCACTGATGTTTAAAAGAGCTCTTGGAGACCAGTACGATTATGAAACTACTCACTTTTCTGTGAGTGAGTATATGAGGGATCTGACCAACTAAGATCTCCACTGAATGAGGTAGATATTCCTCAGTCCATGCTTTCCTTTCAAAGAGAAGAAGTTGAAGTGGCTCCAGGAATAGAGGTCAAGTTGGTGAAGGACCCTCTGGTGACCAAGATGTACAGATCATAGAAGTTGTACAACCAATTAGACAAGTGGCTCCTGAAGGTCAAGGACCATAAATTGTTGAACCTTCCAGACGACCTAGATCAAACAGGCGTCTGATGAGAGCTGAAGTTCAGGTGAATCCAGAAAGACATCCTGGTGATGTAATGAATTTGGATGGGTCACCAATTTTTGAACCTGAAGAGAATGTTGAACAAGGTAGTGAGCAAGAAAATGTACAAGTCATTGGGCAGGTGACTGATGAACAGATAGAAAATGTGGCTCAGATTATTGAGCAGGTTGTTGAGCAGGTCGAACAAGATGTTTAGACTGATGAGCAAGTATCTGGTGAGCAAGAGGCTCAAATAGATTTGAATGTTGAAGCAAGTGAACCGGCTGGTGAACCGGTTAGTGCTCAGGCTGGTGAAATGTTTTGGGATGAGGCTGATTCTCCCATGTCAGAAGATCAAAATTTTGATGTAAATATGAACTTTCTGGGTGAAGATGTTGTACAAGAAGAAGAAAGTCTACCAGAAATGCCACCACCTCCACCAGAAATAAATATTCCTCCACCAGAATCAGAAATGCCACCACCCCCATCAAACATGCCACCACCACCACCACCTTCAATTCCACAATCCACTTCTTACTTTAATCCTTTCACAATCCAAACTTCACAAACTCAACCTCCACCAATTGAAACTCCAGTCGAGATATCTAAACCTCGTGCGCTGGACTCAACAGTTGTAACATCTGAAGCTGCAACTGAAGAGGTCTGGGCACAAGTACCTCTTATGACCAGATTGCCTTCCACTCTTGAACCTCCCAGTGGTCTCTCCACTTCATCTTCTGCCGAGGTCCAAGGCCTTCTTAGTAAGGTGGCGGACCTGGAGAGATCACTCCAGACTTCATCGCAGGTTATTTCAGACTTTAAATCTTTATTATCAAATAACCTTACATCTGAGATGAATGTGTTTGCTGGGAATGAGAAGCTTGTTTATGAGAAGCTTGATGAACTGGTACTGGCCACAAACAACAATACTGAAAATTTCAAAGTGGCAGTACAGGGATTGGAGACAAGGCTGGTGAACTCTGTTCAGACTGCAGTGACTGGTGAACTTATTGAACCACTGGCAGGTCTGAAAGAAGAGGTTCAGAAGTTGGTTACTAGGGTTAGTTCTCTGGAGAGCAGGTCCACACTTGATCAGGCTGATGTTGTTAGCACAATTAGTGATGAATGTACAAAGAAGTTCAGAATCAGTATGCTGAAAGAATTATCTAAAGAAATTTCTAAGACTGTTCTTCGAACTCTTCAAGATGGGCTGTTACCCCAAGTAGAGAAGTTGATGGAAGAGAAATTGCCAAAGCACTTGCCTCAAGAACTTGATTTTGTTAAAAAGGAAGTGCAGGCACTCAAGAAAGTTGTGACTGATACAACTCCAGTGGCTGAAAGAACCTTTGGTGCACTGGACAGACACATGCTAGAACAATTATGGAATGATCTCAAGTCCAGAACTGGTAATCATTCCAAGGGGGAAAAGTTGTCTGGTGACTTAGAAAGTTTGATAAGGAAGAAGAAGGATGTTGTTGCCAGTGCTGTTGAAAGGGCCTTTGCTAGTGAAAGCATTGTGCAAGAAAAACAAGTGACTGGTACTGATGCCAGTGCACGATTAGCAAGAAGAGCATTTGGCACTGAAGCCACTATGCTGACTGAAGAGGCTGCTGGTACTGAAGCCAGTGAGCCCCAGTTTGAGTCTTTCCCAGATATACCAACTACTCTGAAGGCTGTTAAAGGAAAAGAACAAAGGGTATCTGGAGAAGAATCATCAGAGTATCCTACTGCTGATGATGAAACTTCTAAAAAGCTTGAACAAGAATGCATCATGATTGAAATCTTCAAGAGAAATCAAAAAGATGAACTGCTGGCCCATCAAAGGGAGATGGCAAGTATGGGGACTCTAGACTCTTACAATGCTGGCAGGTTAGGCATAAATATTGTTAGGACAAGTTCACCTGGAACTGGCCAGTCACCAGTTCACACTGACCAGTCACCAGTTGCATCTGGTGACCCAGTAAACTGGTGACCAAGATGATTTGTCGAGAAATATATTGAAGTCCAGTTGCACCGTACAGTTAACGCAACTGAAGACTTCCTCCAGTTGAGAACTGACCAAGTTGAAGAAGCATTCCAGTTGAAGTCAAAGACAACAAATGGAAGATAGAGAATGGCAATGGCAGCGAAGCCCAGTTGGCATTCTAGTCAGTTACAAACTGGAGACCATCAGTGGAAAGCCCTTACAAAGCTTTACACTGATTACGAGGAATTGACTTGTATGCTTTATGTACCTTTACCCAGATAATAAGCCTTATCTTATTATTTAAGTATTAAAAGGTACATAAAGGTGGTTATGTAAAGTCACTTTAACATGCGACTTTACACTGCTTTTTAAGGAATTAAATGCTATTCCTTAAATGCTCCCAACCACATTTGTATGGCTAAAGTTAACATCCCAATGTTAACTTTGCCTATAAATACAAGTCATTGCACCACCAAGAATTTAAGTATTCGATCTTACAAAGTTATTTCACAAAGACGAATAACTTCACACTTTGCAAACCTGCAATATTCTTGGTGAACTTGTGCAATCTTCTCTCAATCGCTAAAAGGAACATTTCACAACTTTAAGTGTTTCGATTGTCTTGAGAAATTCCGAGTATAAATCAATTGTATTTCATAGGTTGTTAGGATATTTACATTCGTGTATTATCTTGGTTCCGCATGAACCTTGTAATTTGTTTAATATCAATAAATAAATTACACATTGAAAAATACATATTGTCTCATCAAGTTATCTTACAAGTTATTTGTATTATTGCATTGTTCTTTACTTATTGTCATTTATATAAGTAATCTATCTAGAACTTGGTATATACACACTGCAACTGGTAGTCTCCAGTTCAGTGCATATATTGCAAAGTAACTCCACCATCGACATAGAGGTGTCTTCAGTAGTACCATCTAACGAGTTGGGACTTACAAGTGGTATCAGAGCAGAAGGCTAATAAACTTGCCTAGATCTGCTAAGATGAACACTACTGAAGGTGGAGATGGTTCTGGTTCAGGTGAAAACCCCTCGAATACTAATGCACAACCTTTTCAAAATGTTAACACCAACCCTCCTCCTCATACTGCCCCAAACCATGTCCATGTACACTACTCTAACACTCCTGTTCCAAAATTTGATGGAAACAGTGAGACATTCGGTACATGGAAGGCTAGAATGCTTTTGCATTTTGGTGGGATTGAAAGGTATATGTTGAAAATCCTTAAGGATGGACCATATATACCCATGTCCCTTGGGGTCAGTCCTCTTCTTGATCCAACTGGAAGAAGAGGTTCAAGGGAAAAGCCAGAAGACCATTGGTCTGATGAGGATCGCAGACTGGTGGACTTGGACACCAGACTGAAAAACATGATCCTTGGGGCTGTCCCTGAAGACCTAATTCCAACACTTGTGTTGTTTCCCAGTGCCAAGTCTATGTGGGATGAATTAGTGATTCAATTTGAAGGAGGTGATGACACTATTGTCACCAGAAAAGTTGCTTTGAACAAGAAGTATGAATCCTTCTTTGCCTTGCCCAATGAAAGTCTAACTGGTACATACACCAGATTTTCTAGTCTCATCAATCAGTTGAGAGGTTTGGGTGTAGAGAAGGATAAGGATATTCTTCTTGAGAAGTTTTGTGATATTCTTCCTTCCAAATGGGAAAACATGGTTCTTGTCTTAAGACAAGGTAAAACCTTGCACACTCATACTCTTGCATCGCTCTATGGAGCCTTCAGATTCACTGAAGATAATAATGCTGCAAGACTTGTGGCTGAGCAAGATGCCATGAACCATGCCCAGAGTCCCAAGGTTGCTAGTGTAACTGAGCGACCTTGTGCTGCTTTAATGTCTGCTGAGAGTGTCCAGGTACACTCAATGAAGGAGATGTTGAACAGTTTCTTAAACTCTGGACTGACCACTGAAAACAGTGATGGTTGTAATGAAACTGACGATGATGATCTGGTCGCCATGATTGCAAAAACCTTTAATAGGTTTAAGCATAAATCCAAAAGATTTAATGGCCCCAACAATGCTTCCAGCTCCAGCTCTCTGGATAAGACCAATCTTACATGCTATAAGTGTGGTAAGAAAGGTCATTTTATGAAGGAATGCAGATCTAGTCAGTTGAACAACCAAACTGGCCCCTCTGTCCCTAATTTCAATCGGCCTGATGATAGCTACAAAGCTAAATACAAGAAGCTTAAGGCCCAGATTGCCCTCCTGTCCATGGAAAAGAAAAAGGATCAGTGCTTAATGGCACAAACTGAGGGAAAATGGGAGTACTCTGATGACTCATCTGATGATGAAGAAGAGGAAAGGGACATGTGCTTCATGGCCTTGGAAGATCAACAGCAGCAACACGTGGTGAAAGAAGATGTCATCTCTGAAAGATGGGTGGACATCATACTGAAGAAGGTATGTGACTATGATAACCAGGTTGACCCTGAACTAAAACTGGACCTAGCTGAATCATTAAGTGGTGATTTGGCATTTGTGGAAATTGTAAGAGCTGATAGTGAAAGATATCTTGACACTATCCTAATTGAACTGAACAATGTTAAACCACAACTAAATGATTTGCAAAGTGTCCAGTTGGCTCTCAAGGAGTCAGTTTTAAAGATTGAGGCTTTAGAACTTGATAATCAAAAACTATTTTCTGATCTTGAAAAAGAACAAAAGATTATCAAGTCATGGGTAAAGCATCTGGCAAAAACTATGATGCATTTTCAAGAACTATTGATGCCCAGAAGAATGCATGGAAATCTGGAGATCTGGAGATGGCAGCTCTCATACCAGATCTTCATGCATTGCCTCCAGCTCTCAAGGTTGAAACACCTTATGATCAACCTGAAGCTGTTGAAACTGAAACCTTTGAGACCACCCCCTTTGAGGTTAAAACTGGAGCCGAACAGGCTAAAGCTCCAGTCAAAAAGGCCACTGGTAACAAGCCTTTACCTCAAAAGTCTAAGGTGCCCAAGACCCGACAGACTAAAGCACCAGTTGAACCTAGGTCCAAGGTTCAACTGCCTGAAGAAAATAGTATTTTGGTTAATCTGGAAAGTCAACTCCAACTTTTGTCTTGGCAGGTTCAGAGTTGTACTGCCCGGATTAACAATCTGGAAGGAGGTTTATTACCTCCAGTTTTCAAACAAAATATTAATCCACTCTCTTTAATACCTAAACAAAAGAATGTTCTTCTGGAACAAAATCTGGTAAAAATAAAGGGAGTAAGTATCAAATACCAATTGTTTTTACTCATGCACCTGGAGCTGGTGATAAAGCTCCAGATGCAGCCTCCAGTTCAACACCACAACTGTCAACTTTGGCTTCTGTAGAGAAGTCCAGTGGACCCATCAAGAAAAGATGGGTTCACAAAAGAACTAATGATTTTTGTGTGTGTGTAGGGCGATCGAAAGAAGAATATCTGGTATCTGGACAGCGCTGCTGGCCGGACTATGACCGGATGTAAGCCCCTACTGGAAGAGTTCACTGTCCATGATGGACCGACAGTGACATTTGGTAACGATCAATCTGGAAAGACTGAAGGATATGGTGTGCTCAATAATGGACAAGTCGAATTCAAAAGAGTTGCATTTGTGAATGGTTTGAAATACAACCTGATCAGTGTCAGCCAACTTTGCGATGATGGCTTCAGAGTATTGTTCGATATTGCACAAGGCACCATATTTAACAAGGATTGGAAAGTGGTGATGATTGCACCAAGAAAAGGAAATGTGTACATCATGGATATGGAACCAGCTCCAAAAGAGCAATGTTTCTATACCAAAGCTGATGAGGACACCAACTGGCTATGGCATAAAAGGTTATCCCACCTTAATTTCAAAAACATTAACAAGTTGTCTCGCAAACAACTGGTTGATGGGATACCTCAGATTTCTTTCAATAAAGAAAAACCATGTCCAGGGTGTGAGATGGGCAAGCAGAAGAGAGCCAGTTTTAAACCTAGGCAAAATTTTAGCATCACTGAACCTCTTCACATGCTACATATGGATCTCTTTGGTCCAGTGAATGTTTAAACTAGAGCTGGAAAGAAGTACACTCTAGTTGTGGTTGATGAATTCACCAGATACAGATGGGTGGTATTCATCAGATCCAAAAGTGATGCATCTGCTGAAATCATCTCTCTCATTAAAAGAATTGAGCTCAAGTATACTCGAAAACTTTGTCAGTTGCGAAGTGATAATGGTACTGAATTCCAAAACAAAGTACTTGAAACATTTTGCAATGACACTGGCATCTCTCAAAACTTCTCATCAGTTCACTCTCCAGAGCAAAATGGAGTTGTGGAAAGAAAGAATCGTACACTGATAGAAGCCGCCAGAAGTATGCTATCTGAATCTGGTCTTCCCACCAGTTTTTGGGCTGAGGCAGTTGCAACTGCTTGTCACACCCAAAACCGGTCAGTCTACATCAAGAGACATAAGAAGACTGCCTACGAAGTACTCAGGAATCGTAAACCAAATATTGGATATTTCCATGTATTTGGTTGTCCAGTTTATATACTGAACGATTCCAGTCAGCTTGGAAAGTTTGATGCAAAAGCTGATGAAGGGGTATTTTTAGGCTATTCAGATATTCGAAAGTCCTTTAGAGTTTATAATTATAGACTCAAAAAGGTGCATGAGACAATTCATGTCACATTCGATGAATCAACTGAAGCATTCAACAAGAGACCAAGCCTTGATATTTCTCCAGTCATTCCAATCAATTTTGGTGAAACTGACCAAGTTCATCGGTCAGTTGTTTCACCAGAAGATGCTTCCAGTTACAACAAACTGGAACCAGTTAAGAAGAAGAACACCACCAGTGACACATCATTCTATCCCTCCATCAATTTCAACTTACCACAAGAATTGGTGATTGGATCTGATGTACGTGCCACTCCAATATCAGCACCAGTTCAAACATCTACTTCTCCAGTTCTTCATGAAATGCCTTCTAATGAGGAATTTCATGATGCTAATCGAGACCTCATTGACTCTGATGAGGATGTAGAAGTTGTTTGGACTGATCCTTCTCCAGACGCTGTTGCAACTGAAGAAGATCGCCAGGTGACTTGCACTGATATTGTAGTTCACCAGCCTAGTCAATACACTAGATGGACTCGAGCCCATCCAATTGAACAGATTGTGGGTGATCCAACTAGTGGGGTTCAGACTAGAAGAGCCACCAGTGAGCAATGCTTAAATGTCACCTTCTTATCTTTAATTGAACCGAAGAAGATTGACGAGGCTATGGCAGACCCAAGATGGGTGGAAGCTATGCAAGAAGAGCTCCTCCAGTTTGAAAGGAACAATGTTTGGGAGCTTGTTCCTTGTCCACCAGGGTTAAAGAAAGAACCTATTGGTACCAGATGGGTCTACCGAAATAAAATGGATGAAGATGGCCATGTTGTAAGAAACAAGGCCAGACTAGTTGCCCAGGGTTATTGTCAAGCAGAGGGCGTTGACTTTGATGAAACTTTTGCTCCAGTTGCAAGACTTGAAGCCATAAGAATATTCTTGGCTTATGCAGCCCATCTGCAGTTCAAGGTCTTCCAGATGGATGTCAAAAGTGCGTTCCTTAATGGAACATTGGAAGAAGAAGTTTATGTTAAGCAGACTCCAGGTTTCATCGATGAGAAGCATCCTCATTGGGTTTATAGACTGAACAAAGCATTGTATGGTCTAAGACAAGCCCCAAGAGCCTGGTATGATACTTTAACTAAACATCTTCTTAAAAATGGCTTTCAAAGAGGTGCAATAGATAATACCTTGTTATCTTGAAAGAAAGAGGTAATATCTTATTGGTACAAATTTATGTTGATGACATTATTTTTGGTTCAACTGATGATGCAATGTGTAAAAAGTTTTCTAAAATCATGTCATCTGAGTATGAGATGAGTTTAATGGGTGAATTAACATTTTTCTTAGGTCTTCAGATTAAGCAAACTGAAAATGGAATTTTCATAAACCAAGGAAAATATGTCAGAGATTTGTTAAGAAAATACAAATATGATTGAATCCCATCGAAAAACACACCTATTGCAGCACCATTGAATTTGGACTCTGACCCAACTGGCAAACCAGTTAACATAACTGACTATAGAGGTATGGTTGGTTCACTGATGTACTTAACTGCCAGTCGATCAGATATAATGTTTGCAACATGTTTATGTGCCAGGTTTCAGGCTAACCCTAAAGAATCACATTTGCACGCTGTAAAGTGTATCTTTAGATACCTGAAAGGGTGTCCTAATCTTGGTCTTTGGTACCCCAAAGGCTCAGGATTAGATCTAATAGGTTATTCAGATTCTGATCATGCAGGTTGTAAGATAGATAGAAAATCAACAACTGGTGGTTGTCATTTCCTTGGAGGAAAACTGGTAAGTTAGACCAGCAAGAAGCAGACTTCGGTCTCTATGTCCATTGCTGAGGCAGAGTACATTTCTGCGGCCAGTTGCTGTGCCCAGATTCTCTGGATCAAGAACCAGTTACTAGATTATGGTCAAAAGTTTACTAAGACCCCAATCTTTTGTGACAACACCAGTGCAATTTCTATATCTCACAACCCAGTGATGCACTCCAAAACAAAGCATATTGACATCAGGTATCATTTCATTCGAGATCATGTTATGAAAGGAGATATTGAAATTCATTTCATCCCCACTGACAAACAGTTAGCTGATGTTTTTACTAAACCTCTCGATGAGAAAACCTTTAAACATCTCATCAGCGAACTGGGAATGTTAAATCCTTAACTGGAGCTTCCTTTGTTATTGAACGCGTCAGTGACACTGATGAAGTTCTCCAGTTGAGGAGGTCCAGATAATCTTTGCTCGCCAGGCTATCGAACGCCTTTGTGATACTATCTTGGCACTAATTGATTACTGGATCATCATTTTAGGGGGAAAGACTCAAAATAAATTTCTGACTAAAATTCGTTTTTGTTTGAAAATGCAACTGGAGAACTCTCCAGTTGGAAACTGGTATTGGACTGATCCTCCAGTTACCAGGTTCAGTCTTGTCTTATTTTTATAACGTTACAAATACTTGGTCAATATGTGTTACACGTGATGATACTCGAGTGTTTTAAACCACTTGATATCATGATCTGACGTGTTTAAAACCATTTTAGTACTTGACAACTGTTTGTATTGGGAAAACAAAAAGTGAGTGGGCGCGTGGGTAAGATAAGCCGTCGTAGCATTTAATGCTGACATGGAAGCATTTAATGTTACATGGCAAATTATTATTTTATTTCAAAATTCAAACCAACTTTTGTGAAAATATCTTCAAAAAGGGATTTTGTTTATTAAAATATAATTTGGTGTTTCATTGGGATCTTGAATCCTTATAAATACCCGTATTTACTCCGAACTCATTTACTTCCTTCTCTTACATTCTTTCATTTACTTCCAATCATCAAAATCGCTTCATTATTCTCTTTGCTTCATAAATCAAGAACCCTAAATCCCAAATTTCATTTTCATTCTTCTATGGCTCCTAGATCATCTCGTTCAAGAGATGTAAATCTCTTGACTGTTCCATACAATCCCTCACCAGATGTCACACAGGCACCTGGTGCCCCTAGTAGTGCTTCGGTCATAAAACTAAATCCAAATAATCCTATGGCCAGCCTACGAGGATCTCAAGGTCCGATACCCTTATTGGTAGAATTCAAAAGTTTTTGAAGAATTCTCCAATAGGACCCTCATTCTCTCTAAACCCACGTAAGTTGCTTCACAACTACTTATGTGAGTTTTGGTACACTGCCGTTCTTTCTTTCGATTGTTCCTCCATCAGTTTCACATTAAAGGATGGAACAATCCAGTGTACCTTGTCAGCTGATATATTGAGGGACGCCTTACGCCTCAATTACTGGAGAGAGGGTGAATCTCCAGTCGTCTTGCCCCCAAATATAAACTTTCGCCAAGTACTTCTTGAAATGGGACACAGGGAGTGTTTGGAGAATGGGGTGTTGAAGACAAAGGTGCGATGACCATGAAGGGCCTTACACCTTCATGGAGGTATTTTTTCATCCACCTGGTGGAGAGCATGGGTGGGAGTTCTGGTGGACTTGACCAGATCAACTCCTCACAAGCAGAGATGGCTTATTGCTTGTGGAACGGATTGAGAGTGGACTTTGCAGATATTCTGTATAGAAGCCTAGTTCAAAAGCTGAAGGGTACAAGGGGTGTTTGTATTCCCTTTTCAAGGTTCCTCTCACTTTGTTTTAAGCAAATTCTGGGCAGGGAAGCATATAATAGTACAGATTTGTTAGGTCCAGTTCACCTGGAACTGGCCAGTCACCAGTTCACACTGACCAGTTCACCAGTTGCACCTGGTGACCAGTAAACTGGTGACTAAGAAGATTTGTCGAGAAATATATTGAAGTCCAGTTGCACCGTACAGTTAACGCAACTGAAGACTTCCTCCAGTTGAGAACTGACCAAGTTGAAGAAACATTCCAGTTGAAGTCGAAGACAACAAATGGAAGAAAGAGAATGACAATGGCAGCGAAGCCCAGTTGACATTCTAGTCAGTTACAAACTGGAGACCATCAGTGGAAAGCCCTTACAAAGCTTTACACTGATTACGAGGAATTGACTTGTATACTTTATGTACCTTTACCCGGATAATAAGCCTTATCTTATTATTTAAGTATTAAAAGGTACATAAAGGTGGTTGTGTAAAGTCACTGTAACATGCGACTTTACAACACTTTTTAAGGAATTAAATGCTATTCCTTAAATGCTTCCAACCACATTTGTACGGCTAAAGTTAACATCCCATGTTAACTTTGCCTATAAATACAAGTCATTGCACAACCAAGAATCACAAGTATTCGTTCTCAGAAGTTACTTCACACACAAACGAATAACTTCATACTTTGCATACCTGCAATATTCTTGGTGAACTTGTGCAATATTCTCTCAATCGCTAAAAGGAACATTCACTACTTTAAGTGTTTCGATTGTTGAAGAGAAATTCCGAGTATAGATCAATTGTATTTCATAGGTTGTTAGGATATTTACATTCGTGTATTATCTTGGTTCCGCATCAACCTTGTAATTTGTTTAATATCAATAAATAAATTACACTTTGAAAACAACATATTGTCTCATCAAGATTGTTTACAAGTTATTTGTATTATTGCATTGTTCTTTACTTATTGTCTTTTATATAAGTAATCTATCTAGAACTTGGTATATACTTATCTAACTGGTCGTCTCCAGTTTAGCAAGTATATTGCAAAGTAACTCCACCATCGACATAGAGGTGTCTTCAGTAGTACCATCTAACAAGTTGGGACTTACAAGTGGTATCAGAGCAGAAGGCTAATAAACTTGCCTAGATATGCAAAGATGAACACTACTGAAGGTGGAGATGGTTCTGGTTCAGGTGAAAACCCGTCGAACACTAATGCACCACCTTTTCAAAACGTTAACACCAACCCTCCTCCTCCTTCTACCCCAAACCACGTCCATCTACATTACTCTAACACTCCTGTTCCAAAATTTGATGGAAACAGTGAGACTTTTGGTACATGGAAAGCTAGAATGCTGTTGCATTTTGTGGTATTGAGAGGTATATGTTGAAAATCCTTAAGGATGGACCATATATACCTATGTCTATTGGGGTGAGTCCTCTTCTTGATCCAACTGGAAGAAGAGGCTCAAGGGAAAAGCCAGAAGACCATTGGTCTGATGAGGATCGCAGACTGGTGGACTTGGACACCAGATTGAAAAACATGATCCTTGGGGCTGTCCCTGAAGACCTAATTCCAACACTTGTGTTGTTTCCCAGTGCCAAGTCTATGTGGGATGAATTAGTGATTCAATTTGAAGGAGGTGATGACACAATCGTCACCAGAAAAGTTGCTTTGAACAAGAAGTATGAATCCTTCTTTGCCTTGCCCAATGAAAGTTTAACTGGTACATATACCAGATTTTCTAGCCTCATCAATCAGTTGAGAGGTTTGGGTGTAGAGAAGGATAAGGATATTCTTCTTGAGAAGTTTTGTGATATTCTTCCTTCCAAATGGGAAAACATGGTTCTTGTCTTGAGACAAGGTAAAACCTTGCACTCTCACACTCTTGCATCGCTCTATGGAGCCTTCAGATTCACTGAAGATAATAATGCTGCAAGACTTGTGGCTGAGCAAGATGCCATGAACCATGCTCAGAGTCCCAAGGTTGCTAATGCAATTGAGTGACCTTGTGCTGCTTTAATGTCTGCTGAGAGTGTCCAGGCACACTCGATGAAGGAGATGTTGAACAGTTTCTTAAACTCTGGACTGACCACTGAAAACAGTGAAGGTTATGATGAAACTGACGATGATGATCTGGTCGCCATGATTGCTAAACCTTTAATAGGTTTAAGCATAAATCTAAAAGATTTAATGGCCCCAACAATGCTTCCAGCTCCAGCTCTCTGGATAAGACCAATCTTACATGCAATAAGTGTGGCAAGAAAGGTCATTTTATGAAGGAATGCAGATCTAGTCAGTTGAATAACCAAACTGGCCCCTCTGTCCCAAATTACAATCGGCCTGATGATAGCTACAAAGCTAAATACAAGCAGCTTAAGGCCCAGATTGCCCTCCTGTCCATGCAAAAGGAAAAGGATCAGTGCTTAATAGCACAAACTGAGGGAAAATGGGAGTACTCTGATGACTCATCTGAGGATGAAGAAGAGGAAAGGGACATGTGTTTCATGGCCTTGGAAGATCAACAACAGCAGCATGTGGTGAAAGATGATGTTGTCTCTGGAAGATGGGTGGACATCATACTGAAAAAGGTATGTGATTATGATCACCAGGTTGACCCTGAATTAAAACTGGACCTGGCTGAATCATTAAGTGGTGATTTGGCATTTGTAGAAACTGTTAGAGCTGATAGTGAAAGATATTTAGACACTATCTTAATTGAACTGAACAATGTCAAACCACAACTGAATGATTTGCAAAGTGTCCAGTTGGCTCTCAAGGAGTCAGTTTTAAAGATTGAGGCTTTAGAACTTGATAATCAAAAACTGTCTCATGATTTTGAAAAAGCTCAAATGATTATCAAGTCCTAGGTAAAAGCATCTGGCAAAAACTATGATGCATTTTCAAGAACTATCGATGCCCAGAAAAATGCATGGAAATCTGAAGATCTGGAGATGGCAGCTCTTATACCAGATCTTCATGCATTGCCTCCAGCTCTCCAGGTTGAAACACCTTATGATCAACCTAAAGCTGTTGAAACTGAAACCAATGAGACCACCCCCATTGGAGGTTAAAACTGGAGCCAAACAGGCTAAAGCTCCAGTCAAAAAGGCCACTGTTAACAAGCCTTTACCTCATAAGTCTAAGGAGCCCAAGACCCGAAAGACTAAATCTCCAGTTGAACCAATGTCCAAGGTTCAACTGCCTGAACAAAACAATGTTTTGGTTAATCTGGAAAGGCAACTCCAACTTTTGTCTCGGCAGGTTCAGAGTTGCACTGCCCGGATTAATAACCTGGAAGGAGGTTCACCACCTCCAGTTTTAAAACAAAACATTAAATCACTCCCTTCTGTACCTAAACAAAAGAATGTTCCATCTGGAACAAAATCTGGTAGACTTAAGGTGAGTAAATATCAAATACCAATCGTTTTTACTTCTGCACCTGGAGCTGGTGATAATGCTCCAGATGTAGCCTCCAGTTCAACACCTCAACAATCAACTGTGGCTTCTATAGAGAAGTCCAGTGGACCCATCAAGAAAAGATGGGTTCACAAAAATAACTAATGATTTTTGTGTGTGTGTAGGGCGATCGAAAGAAAAATATCTGGTATCTGGACAGCGCTGCTGGCCGGACTATGACCGGATGTAAGCCCCTACTGGAAGAGTTCACTGTCCAAGATGGACCGACAGTGACGTTTGGTAATGATCAATCTGGAAAAACTGAAGGATATGGTGTGCTCAATAATGGACAAGTCGAATTCAAAAGAGTTGCATTTGTGAATGGTTTGAAATATAACTTGATCAGTGTAAGCCAACTTTGCGATGATGGCTTCAGAGTATTGTTCGATATTGCACAAGGCACCATATTTAACAAGGATTGGAAAGTGGTGATGATTGCACCAAGAAAAGGGAATGTGTACATCATGGATATGGAACCAGCTCCAAAAGAGCAATGTTTCTATACCAAAGCTGATGAGGACACCAACTGGCTATGGCATAAAGGTTATCCCACCTTAATTTCAAGAACATTAACAAGTTGTCTCGCAAACAACTGGTTGATGGGATACCCCAGATTTCCTTCAATAAGGAAAAGCCATGTCCAGGGTGTGAGATGGGTAAGCAGAAGAGAGCCAGTTTCAAAACTAGGCAAAGTTTTAGCATCACTGAACCTCTTCACATGCTTCATATGGATCTTTTTGGTCCAGTGAATGTTCAAACTAGAGCTGGAAAGAAATACACTCTAGTTGTGGTTGATGAATTCACCAGATATTGCTGGATGGTATTCATCAGATCCAAAAGTGATGCACCTGCTGAAATCATCTCACTTATCAAAAGAATTGAGCTCAAGTACACTCGAAAAGTTTATCAGTTGCGAAGTGATAATGGTACTGAATTCCAAAATAAGGTACTTGAAACATTTTGCACTGACACTGGCATCTCTCAAAACTTCTCATCAGTTCACTCTCCAGAGCAAAATGGAGTTGTGGAAAGAAAGAATCGTACACTGATAGAAGCGGCCAGAAGCATGCTATCTGAATCTGGTCTTCCCACTAGTTTTTGGGCTGAGGCAGTTGCAACTGCTTGTCACACCCAAAACCGGTCAGTCTACATCAAGAGACATAAGAAGACTGCCTACGAAGTACTCAGGAATCGAAAACCAAATATTAGATACTTCCATGTATTTGGTTATCCAGTTTATATACTGAACGATTCCAGTCAGCTTGGAAAGTTTGATGCAAAAGCTGATGAAGGGGTATTTTTAGGCTATTCAGATATTCGAAAGGCCTTAGAGTTTATAATTATAGACTCCAAAAGGTCATGAGACAATTCATGTCACATTCGATGAATCTACTGAAGCAATCAACAAGAGACCAAGCCTTGATATTTCTCCAGTCATTCCAATCAATTTTGGTGAAACTGACCAAGTTCATCGGTCAGTTGTTTCACCAGAAGATGCTTCCAGTTACAACAAACTGGAACCAGTCAAGAAGAAGAAAAGCACCAGTGACACATCATTTTATCCCTCCATCAATTTTAACTTACCACAAGAATTGGTGATTGGATCAGATGTACGTGCCACTCCAATATCAGCACCAGTTCAAGCACCTACTTCTCCAGTTACTCGTGAAATACCTTCAACTGAGGAATTTCATGATGCCAATCGAGACCTCATTGACTCTGATGAGGATGTAGAAGTTGTTTGGACTGATCCTTCTCCAGATGCTGCTGCAACTGAATAAGATCGCCAGGTGACTTGCACTGATATTGTAGTTCACCAGCCTAGTCAATACACTAGATGGACTAAAGCCCACCCAATTGAACAAATTGTGGGTAATCCAACTAGTGGGGTTCAGACTAGAAGAGCCACCAGTGAGCAATGCTTAAACGTCACCTTCTTATCTTTAATTGAACCAAAGAAGATTGACGAGGCTATGGCAGACCCAAGCTGGGTGGAAGCTATGCAAGAAGAGCTCCTCCAGTTTGAAAGGAACAATGTTTGGGAGCTTGTTCCTTGTCCACCAGGGTTAAAGAAAGAACCTATTGGTACTAGATGGGTCTACCGAAACAAAATGGATGAAGATGGCCATGTTGTAAGAAACAAGGCCAGATTAGTTGCCCAGGGTTATTGTCAAGCAGAGGGCGTTGACTTTGATGAGACTTTTGCTCCAGTTGCAAGACTTGAAGCCATTAGAATATTCTTGGCTTATGCAGCCCATCTGCAGTTCAAGGTCTTCCAGATGGATGTCAAAAGTGCGTTCCTTAATGGAACATGGAAGAAGAAGTTTATGTTAAGCAGACTCCAGGTTTCATCGATGAGAAGCATCCTCATTGGGTTTATAGACTGAACAAAGCATTGTATGGTCTAAGACAAGCCCCAAGAGCCTGGTATGATACTTTAACTAAACATCTTCTTAAAAATGGCTTTCAAAGAGGTGCAATAGATAATACCTTGTTTATCTTGAAAGAAAGAGGTAATATCTTATTGGTACAAATTATGTTGATGACATTATTTTTGGTTCAACTGATGATGCAATGTGTAAAAAGTTTTCTAAAATCATGTCATCTGAGTATAAGATGAGTTTAATGGGTGAATTAACATTTTTCTTAGGTCTTCAGATTAAGCAAACTGAAAATGGAATTTTCATAAACCAAGGAAAATATGTCAGAGATTTGTTAAGAAAATACAAATATGATTCAATCCCATCGAAAAATACACCTATTGCAGCACCATTGAATTTGGACTCTGACCCAACTGGCAAACCAGTTAACATAACTGACTATAGAGGTATGGTTGGTTCACTGATGTACTTAACTGCCAGTCGACCAGATATAATGTTTGCAACATGTTTATGTGCCAGGTTTCAGGCTAACCCTAAAGAATCACATTTGCACGCTGTAAAGCGTATCTTTAGATACCTGAAAGGGTGTCCTAATCTTGGTCTTTGGTACCCCAAAGGCTCAGGATTAGATCTAATGGGTTATTCAGATTCTGATCATGCAGGTTGTAAGATTGATAGAAAATCCACAACTGGTGGTTGTCATTTCCTTGGAGGGAAACTGGTGAGTTGGACCAGCAAGAAGCAGACTTCAGTCTCTATGTCCACTGCTGAGGCAGAGTACATTTCTGCGGCCAGTTGTTGTGCCCAGATTCTCTGGATCAAAAACCAGTTACTAGATTATGGTCAGAAGTACACCAAGACCCCAATCTTTTGTGACAACACCAGTGCAATTGCTATCTCTCACAATCCAGTGATGCACTCAAAAACAAAGCATATTGACATCAGGTATCATTTCATTAGAGATCATGTTATGAAAGGTGATATTGAAATTCATTTCATCCCACTGACAAACAGTTAGCTGATGTTTTTACTAAACCTCTCGATGAGAAAACTTTTAAACATCTCATCAGCGAACTGGGAATGCTAAACCCTTAACTGGAGCTTTCTTTGTTATTGAACGCGTCAGTGACACTGATGAAGTTCTCCAGTTGAGGAGGTCCAGATTATCTTTGCTCGCCAGGCTATCGAACGCCTTTGTGATACTATCTTGGCACTAATTGATATCTGGATCATCATTTTAGGGGGAAAGACTCAAAACAATTTTTCTGACTAAAATTCGTTTTTGTTTGAAAATGCAACTGGAGAACTCTTCAGTTGGAACTGGAACTGGATTGATCCTCCAGTTACCAGGTTCGGTCTTTGTCTAATTTTCATAACGTTACAAATACTTGGTCAATTTATGTGACACGTGATGATACTCGAGTGTTTTTAAACTACTTGATATCGTGATCTGACGTGTTGAAACCATTTTTAGTACTTGACAACTGTTTTTATTGGGATAACAAAAAGCGAGTGGGGTCATGGGTAAAGTAAGCCGTCGTAGCATTTAATGCTGACATGGTAACATTTAATGCTTACATGGAAAATTATATTTTATTTTCAAAATATCTTCGAAAATGTTTTGGTTCAATAAAATATGATTTGTGGGTTTACATTGGGATCTTGAATCCCCTTATAAATACCCTTATTTACTTCATAACTCATTTACTTTCTTTTTCATTCTCTTCATTTACTCTCTTCATTTACTTCCAATCATAAATCACTGCTTCATTCTTCTCTTTGCTTCTCAATTCAAAACCCTAAAAATTCCTAAATTTCAATTTCATTCAATGGCTCCTAAATCTTCCCGTTCAAGAGATGTAAATCTCTTGACTGCTCCATACAATCCCTCACCAGATGTCTCCCAGGCACCTGGTGCTCCTTATAGTGCAGCCCTAAAATTAAACCCTAATAATCCTTTGGCTAGCCTACAAGGTTCTCAAGGGTCTAAAACCTTATTGGTAGAATCAGAAAATTTTTGAAGGATTCTCCAATAGGACCCTTATTCACCAGGAACCCACGCAAGATGTATCATGATTACTTGTGTGAGTTCTGGTTCACTGCCACACTTTCTTCTGATTGTTCCTCCATCAGTTTCACGTTAAAGGATGGAACAATCAAATGTACTTTGGATGTAGAAGTGTTGAGGGATGCTCTTCACCTCAATTACTGGAGAGAAGGTGAGTCTCCAGTTGTTTTAGCCTCGAATATAAATTTTCGTCAAGTACTCCTTGAGATGGGTCATAAGGAGTGCTTGGACAATGATGGTGTGTTAAAGACCAAGGGGGCTATGACCATGAAGGGCCTTACACCTTCATGGAGGTATTTTCTTTGTACATCTGGTTGAAAGTCTGGGTGGTAGTTCAGGTGGTCTTGACCAGATCAACTCTTCACAAGCTGAGATGGCTTACTGTTTGTGGAAGGGGTTGAGGGTGGATTTTGCTGATATACTGTATAGGAGTCTTGTGCAAAAGCTGAAAGGCTCAAGGGGTGTGTGTATCCCCTTTTCCAGATTTCTCTCTTTATGTTTCAAGCAAATTCTGGGTGAAGAAGAGTATAGAAATACAGACTCTCCGTTCACAAGGCCAGATGTTTTGAGGAATCTAGACTCACTAGTATCTGAAGCTGGTGAGGTTGAAATTCCTGAGCAGATGCAGCTGGCATTTGCTAAAACTGGTGTACCTTTGGAAAGTGAACCAGAAAGACAACTGGGCGGGCCTCAAAATAATGAGGGACCCTCCAGTTCGTCTCAAGTTGTGGTTGAGGATAGAACAACCATAACTGAAGCCATTCCTATCACGTCTATCCCTGGTGAAGATGTTCCGGCATCTGATCCTTCAACTGATGAAACCATCCAGGTAACTGGAACTGGTCATCAGGAGCCTGAACATGATGTTCAGCCATCCCTATCATTTATGGATCTAGGCATAAATGAGGATGAGTTTCATCTTTAATCTTCGGATTCAGAAGAAACACAAGCTGATCAAGAAATGGTTGATGCATCTGTACATGCTCAACTCCCTTCTTTCTTTGATCAACCCTAGAACACCAAGTTTCAGTTTCCCATCAAGATACTCCTACAAATATTTCCCCACAAAGAACTCAATCAACACCACCGTCGCCGTTGGTCATACCTGAGCATTCTCAGCCTGACCAACACATTGTTTCTCCTCAGCCTTCTTTTTCACCCCTATATTTCCTTCTTCTGCCACTGGAACAACTGGAGAGGCTTCCTTTGTTTTGCCTCCTCCAGTTGAACTGGTGCAGCCTGCTACTGGTCCAGTGACAACTGCTCCTTTGTCACTGGAAGCTCAATTTGTCTCTTTCTCAACCGATATCCAAAACCTGATCAAACGGGTGGAGGGTGTTCATAAGACAATCGAGCAAAATGCCAAATCCATTTCCAAATTCAACAAGGACACAATCATAAATTCTAAGGTTGTTGATTTGGGAATAAATAAGTTTGCTGCCAATGAGGACTTGGTATTTAGAAAGTTGAATGAGTTAGTCTCAAGCTGTAACAATTTGTCCACATCCTTAAAAGAAGCTTTTGACTTAACCCATTCCAATGTCAATACATCTATCTCCAACCTCTTAAGCAACACTGTTCGATCATCAGAGGTGGATCTGAAGGAGATAGAAAGGCAGGTCAAAGAGTTGTTTGAAAGACCTGGCCTTAATGTAGTTGATATTGGACAGCAGGTGGCCACTTCTGTTGGCCAGATGATTGATGAAAAACTGGCCAGTCGAGAAGATGAACTGGTTAAGAAGGTTATGGCTGAATTTGCCAAGCTCCCACCTCCTCAGATTAATCTGGAGCCTCTGGCACTTGAAGTTAGTCAGTTAAGGGGTGCAGTGAATGCAGTGAACACTCAGTTGGCCTCCCAACTACTTCTTCTATCAATAAATTGGCAACTGAAGTGGAGAACTTAAAGAAGAAAGATGATGAGGTGAAGGAACAAGTGGTTAAAGGTCTAGATGAAGACTCAAAATTATTGAAAGACTTGAAGACTGGACAGGACCAAACTGCAGCAAATGTATTGGTCCAGTCTCAAGAAATCAACCACTTGTGGAGATCCTTCCGAATGATATGCACTGTGTTTAGAGAGTGCAAGGATATGCAATCGTGGCAGCCTCTAGCCCGTTTGCCCTCAAGTAACGAAGACTGGGCAGCCATTCGTGCAGGTCTCGATGCTGCCAAGGGGGAAAGGGATAGAAGGAATATCCTTGCACCTGGACCAAGACTGCCAGGTCCAGTTAGTGCAAGACAACTGGTTGAAAGGACTGTGGTTGGGTCAGATGAAGGTGATGAGCAGGTGATTGAACAATTTGAAGATGTGGTTGATAGGGGGAATAAAGGCAAAGGAAAGGAAGTTGGGCCGGCCACTGGTGAACAAGCAAAAACAACTGGTACTGAAGCCAGTGTGTTAGAAACTGGCAACATTGATCAGCTCCCTCCAGTTTCAGAAGATGTTAGTAGGCAGCTGGCAAGGCTTGGAGATGCAATCAAGGAGAGAAAGAAACAAATGAGGGTGAATCAAGCAAAAGATAGAAATACTTTAGCCCCAACTCTTCTTGATATAAGTGATGGTCGTCTTCTGGGCATGACACTTGCAGAGTATGCCAAAGTCAAGGCTGATCCCAGAATTATTAATGCACTGAAAGAACAACTGGAGATTGAGCTTGACAAACATTATAGGGAGGATGAGGCTGAGTATGATGCCAGGTGTTTGAATATCACAGTGGAGAAGGCCAAAGAAGTTAGAACTGAAGGAATTCTCAAGAGAGCTGAACATGTTAAGAAGGTGGTCAAACAGGTGATGAATCCACCCAAGTCCAAAGGTAAACCTAAGATGTTGCCAAGAGATGCTGACCTTAGGACCTGGGTGGAAACAACTGAACCATCAAGTGAAGATATCAAAGCTGCAGTGCATAGTATGAGCACTGGCCAGATCAAACTGGCCAATGAATCTGAAGCTAGAGAGTATTTATCTGAAGTGCAGCAGCGGAGATATCACCCTGGTAAGATTGTTGATATGAAAGTTTTTATCAAACCAGGTACCAAACACTTCACAGTTGGGGTTCAACATCTGGATGGACCTTTAAGGCAAACTGAGAATCCTGACGTACTTTCTTATGGTTACTCGGAACTGGTGGAAATGGCAAAACTGTTGGAGGCCAAGCAACAAAGGAATAAGGTTGAAAGAGGATGGATGTTTGTTCTTCAAAGTCTGCTCAAGTTTAAGGAAAATATTGAAGAGAGACTGAATGTTGATCCTGAAGATAAACAGCCCATTTCTACAGTTGCCAAAAGAAGAAGAACTGGCGAAGGGCCATCTGTTTAAGTTCTTTCTTCATTTTTATCTTCTTGTAATTTGTTGTACATTCTGTTGTAACTTGTGTAAATTTCACTCCTTGTATAAATGAAGTTACCAGTTTGTAACCACAAGGTAGATAAAAGATTAAAATCTAACAAACACAAAAGAAAAACCTAAGGCATTTATTGATCTATAAAAATGCCCTAGATATCTTAGATAGATTTCAATCAAACAAGTCTCTATAGTTCACACTTGTATAGATACAAAAACTAGAAAAGACTTAGACTATATTTCTAGACAAATAGGGGGAATTTGTTAGGTCCAGTTCACCTGGAACTGGCCAGTCACCAGTTCACACTGACCAGTTCCACCAGTTGCACCTGGTGACCAGTAAACTGGTGACCAAGAAGATTTGTCGAGAAATATATTGAAGTCCAGTTGCACCGTACAGTTAACGCAACTGAAGACTTCCTCCAGTTGAGACTGACCAAGTTGAAGAAACATTCCAGTTGAAGTCGAAGACAACAAATGGAAGAAAGAGAATGACAATGGCAAGCGAAGCCCAGTTGACATTCTAGTCAGTTACAAACTGGAGACTTTCAGTGGAAAGCCCTTACAAAGCTTTACACTGATTACGAGGAATTGACTTGTATGCTTATGTACCTTTACCCGGATAATAAGCCTTATCTTATTATTTAAGTATTAAAAGGTACATAAAGGTGGTTGTGTAAAGTCACTGTAACATGCGACTTTACAACACTTTTTAAGGAATTAAATGCTATTCCTTAAATGCTTCCAACCACATTTGTACGGCTAAAGTTAACATCCCAATGTTAACTTTGCCTATAAATACAAGTCATTGCACAACCAAGAATCACAAGTATTCGTTCTCATAAGTTACTTCACACACAAACGAATAACTTCATACTTTGCATACCTGCAATATTCTTGGTGAACTTGTGCAATATTCTCTCAATCGCTAAAAGGAACATTTCACTACTTTAAGTGTTTCGATTGTCGAAGAGAAATTCCAAGTATAGATCAATTGTATTTCATAGGTTGTTAGGATATTTACATTCGTGTATTATCTTGTTTCCGCATCAACCTTGTAATTTGTTTAATATCAATAAATAAATTACACTTTGAAAACTACATATTGTCTCATCGAGATTGTTTACAAGTTATTTGTATTATTGCATTGTTCTTTACTTATTGTCTTTTATATAAGTAATCTATCTAGAACTTGGTATATACTTATCTAACTGGTCGTCTCCAGTTCAGTAAGTATATTGCAAAGTAACTCCACCATCGACATAGAGGTGTCTTCAGTAGTACCATCTAAAGTTGGGACTTACAAACAGCTGCTCCAGATATGCTAAGGAATCTAGACTCACTGGTATCTGAAGCTGGTGAGGTTGAAATTCCTGAACGAATGCAACTAGCATTCGCTTCAACTGATGCACCTTTTGTAGGTGAGTCAGAAAGGCAACTGGGCGGGCCTCAAAATAATGAGGGACCCTCCAGTGTGTCTAATGTTGTGGTTGAGGATAGAGAAACCATAACTGAAGCAACACCAATCTCATCTATCCCTGGTGAAGATACTTCGGTATCTGATCCTCCAACAGATGCACCCATCCAGGAAACTGGGGAAGGTCATCTGGAGACTGTCCAGGTAACTGAACAGCCCTCTGTCACATTCATGGATCTGGACATGAGTGTTAATGACGAGGAAATCCTTATAGAATCTTCGGATTCTGAAGGTACTGAAACAGACTTGGAGATTCTTGATGCTTCTGTACAAGCTCAAGACCCTTCATCTCCATTCTTACCTCCAGACGCATCAATTTCATTTTCACCACCACAAGTAAATGTGCCTATAGATATATCTTTACCAATATATTCGCTCCTTTACCAACTGGGCAATTCTCACTTGCTCGAGAAATGCCACCCCCACCGTCGCCGTTGTTCACACCTGAGCATTCTCAGCATGAACAATTTGATTTTCCAGTCCTTTCTTCAACCACCACTCCAATAATTTCTTCAACTGCTGGCCTGACAACTGGGGAGACTTCCATCAGTTTGCCTCCTCCAGTTGCTCCAGTAGTAACTGCTAGTGGCCCAGTGACACCTTCTCCTTTGTCACTGGACAGTCAAGTTGTCTCACTACAAGCCGATCTCCAAAACCTTCTTACCAGGGTGGAGGAGATTCAGAAGACACTTGACAAGAACACCAAGTCATTCTCCAGATACCACAAAGATCATTTGACAAACATTAAGGTGGTCGATCTGGGGATAAACAAGTTTTCATCTAATGAAGACTTGGTGTTCAGAAAGCTTAATGAGTTGGTCACTGGCTGCAACAATCTGGCTGTTACTCTAAAGGAAGCCTTTGACCTAACTCACTCCAAGGTCTCCAGTTCAATCTCCAACTTGCTAGGAAATACTGTCAGAACTTCAGAAGTTGACTTAAAAGAGATTGAAAGGCAGGTTAAGGAAATTATTGAAAGACCTGGCCTAGATGTAACTGGCCTTGGAGAGCAGTTGATGTTCAGTTGGTCAGAAAGATAGAGGATACGCTGGGTGCAAAGACATTGATTGAAAGGGTGATGTCTGAGATCACCAAGCTGGCCCCTCCTCAGGTTGATCTGGCCCCACTTACCAGTGAGATCAACCAGTTGAGAGGCAGCATAGAAAGTTTGAACACCCAGTATCTCTACATGCTCAATCTATAGAGAAACTGACAACTGAAGTGGAAAATCTGAAGAAGATGGATGATGAGGTTAAGGATAAGGTTGTCTCCGGTTTGGATGAGGACTCCAAGATCTTGAGTGAATTGAAAACTGGTCAAGACCAAGTTGTTGCAAATGTCTTGACCCAGTCCAAGGAGACGAACCATTTATGGAGGTCCTTCAGGATGATGTGTGGCATTTTCAAAGAGTGTAAGGACTTGCAGTCATGGCAGCCTCTTGACCGGTTGCCATGTAACACCCGTTTCGTAAAAATATGGATTTCCAAAAATTTTCGCCTAACGGCGTCAATAAAGCGGAAACAGTTTATTAAAAACCTCAACCATTGAAAACAGTTGAGAAACATAAGTGGTGTTACTAATAGCATCAAATCAGTAATAAAAGAAATCCATAAGATTGCCCAACATAAAGCAACCATAACATAGTCATTACAATAGTTCCATAAAGGAAATCATTAACATAAGGTCTATGCGAAGCTATTGGGTAAACTAAAGCCAGCTTGATCATCTACCCATCTCTCGCCAAAGCTTCACACGTCATCTCACTGCCTAACCTGAGGGATGTCAATATATTAAAAGAAACAAGTGTTAGCTATAAAGCTAAGTAAGATAACACCAGGTTTAAGCAAAACATTTCATCCATTTAAATCGTCACTTTAAAACTTTACGTCATTTTAATTAGGCATTCATATCATCATATAACAAAATCCACATCTCATATAAGCATAGAGTTCATGACCCTAAGCGTGCCTAATCAATTTCATCATTTCATCTCATTAAGTTGTGACTAGGTCACCGTTAAGTTGTAACCGAATTTACCGTTAAGGAAAGACAATGTCGATCCATGAGTAGCACGTTATGTTCATGACATTAGGTGGGTCATCAGGCCACCCGAACTACTCGCCACATATGACTTGTTGCAAGGAGCCACCCGAGCAACCATTTTAACGTACCCTCCCACATACGGGCACTACGTACTCTCCCACATACGAGCACGACGTACTCTCCCACATACGAGCACGATTTATACGTACCTATTACCACATCAGGCACGGGTTATGCATAACACTTAACATCTAATTAGCTCGAGCATTTTACCACGTTTAGTTTAGGTTTCCACATTAATCCTAAACTAATCCACATCTATCATCTTTTCACGTTATGGCCCTTAAAACGTGCACGTGTCATGGCAACCTAAAAAGGTCTAGTGTTCTAGATGAACAAGCCACATATACATGCACTTATCAACATTACAACATATCATTAACCACCGTTCATTATA
>CM067172.1:28150483-28206649 GCA_034093135.1 Erigeron breviscapus | reverse complement strand
AGTAGCTCATCCACAATTTTTCTCTATTTTCTCATTGTTTTGGAGGTAGCATATATAGATGAGTAATAGTCAAATATTTTCTTTCTTAGGTATAATATCAAATGGAACTACGGATTACTTCCACGAACCTAGGAAGATCCATCAAATGCAAACACCGTAATCGATAAGGCATTTACCCGGGTAACTTGGAATCTCATTGCATCATATTCCTTTAGTTAGAAATACATGTAAAATGAGTTAAAAATCATACTCAAATAAGAAGTAGGTTATGTGGTATGTGTGCAGGTCAGACGGTTTGGGTAATGCGGCAATGCTAGTTTTGGAAGATATCGGGTTGGTTGGAATGATCCAAAACGGTTCTTTTTTGACAAAAACTATGTGAATAGAGAGGTACTTATCGAAATGATTACTAAAATCCAAATATGCGATTTGTAACCCAACAAACTGTATAATTTGGATAGTAATTACAAGTATGTTGTATATAGTAATGAATACTACATGCATTTCATATATTATTATTCTACTATATGTCCATTATTAGGAAAGAAGCTGGGAGACATTGTAATAACGATTAGAATGGCTATGTTACATCAGACAAAAGTTGCATCTCTATCATGTAAGGTTGTTATTTCTATGTTTGTCATCCTTAGTTATATAATTGGTTGTTTTAAAGCATTATTTTGTTTGACTAACGTGTACAACCAATTGCCTCAACACCAACATCGATCAGGCTTTTGGCCCACCGATATCTTAAATACTCACTATAATCTGTATTATTTATATGCAGGATACTACTTTGATGATGAGGTTTTAGAGGTAACTCTGAAGTATATGCCAGATACATGATACATGATACATGATGCATGTCTGACCCCTATATCGCTATCACCTTCGATTACATTGAACTTGATACTCAGTTGCGTATTGATGCCGGAACAAGCGGAGAGGGACCCACTTTGTGTGACCCTCAAGGACAGCTTGGAAGTCCTACCTTAGCTAACATCATGCTAGCTTTAGCCGTAGGCAACAGTTCTCAAACCGAGACTGAGGAGCAGTATGAACGCTGTTGTGACACTGCTGCTTCTCAGGATCAACCTAAAACTGTATTAACGGGCCTTCTCAGTGACCCCGGTGTTGTTAGTGGTGTTACCCTAAACAAGCCTCGGACGGTGATTTATCAAAGTCTAGGACTCTAAACGATTCCGGTTGCAAAGCCAATGAATCCATAACTACTGGTGAGGGTTTAACCAGAGGATTCGTAGGAAATCCTGATTCAGTTAACCTGGACTTAGGTCACACTTCTGGTGTGCAAACAACCTTCGGGTTGGTTGATCAATCAGATTTAACACCACTAGTTGATTCTCCACCACATATGCCATCACCTCTGTAACACCCCAACTAAGGCGGAACAATGAGATGTACAGAAAGTCGAGTGTTCAAAACAAAGGATAATAGATAAACATTCACCATAGCTTTATTTGATAAAAATAGTTTTGCAATGCAAAGCATGTGAACCAATTCCCAAGTACAATGCGTCCACCATACTTGGATATTGAGTCCACGAAACAAATAACAAATACATGAGATGATATACTACAATGATCAAGGCGGATTCCATTGCCCATCACAAGGTTTGATCTTTGACTCCAAAATGCAATGCAAACAATCATGATGCATATAATTCCTCAAAGCTTACGCTAATTCCTGAAAAGCATGAAGAAAAAGTGTCAACTACGAAAACGTAGTTGGTGAGTGCATAGGTTTTCAAGTAAATCTCGTTCCATATCCATTTCAAAACTTAGAAAACACATTATTGCATATCAATACCACATGACCGACAAAATTCCCATATCAAACCTATCAAGTTTCCAAATACCATAACGTCACTTCAAAGCGTTGTAAGTCCATGGTTAATTATAAAGCTCTCATTGTCAAAATCATCATGAGAGAAAAATATAAATCAATCGATTAATCATATATCGTACCCAAACCATGCGGTCATTAATAATTTATTATTGCCAAGTTCCACAACTTTCAAGATTTCATATATAGTCCAACACCCAAACCGTATGTTCAATCAATAACAACCAACCATCAATAATATCAATAACACTTGGGCAAAGGCATATTTGATGAGTTTGGCTTGAGCCACTACTAAGACCTTTCACGTCAAAATAATAATAATGATAATATGTCCCGAAGATATGATAATAGAAGCACATGCTGTCAATCACGTGCAATAATAATAATGATTGGGTCGTGCCATGGAGACGACCAATAATATATAAAGTAGATTAGAGCACCCCTAGGCAGACCGGAGATGAGGGCGGCCACAGAGGCCAGTCAACCCGCTGCCATCTTGGTGAGTGAGGGGACGAATCCTAGTTGCGCAACCCTCTAACTACATGCCTCAATGAGTTAATAGTAGTGTACAGGGGACCACCGTTTGACAGTACTCAAGCTCATCATATAACACATAACACGTTGGACATACAATAACATTCCCATATAATCATCATTCGTTCAATATAGCATTTTCATAAAAGAAAGCCATTTTATTTATCATGTTTTTCACCCCGTAAGTAAAACACATAAAAGAGTTTGAAAGGGGGCTATGACTCACCTTGATATGCCGCACATTATATCCACATATCCAAAATGGGTACTTCCCATCTATCGCTTCCTTGATCATATATTCCTTACGCTCCTCATTCGCATTTCAAAGCCAAGACCATTCCTACGCGAAACTAAGGCGAATAAGGTCCTATCTTAGGTTATCATATAGAAATGCCATATTAAGTTATGTTATCCTTATTCATTATTGGATGTGTAACAAATTTTAAGATGAATTAACATTTGTGATATCACTTTATGGTTTGGTTAATGTAATTACTTATGTCCATCTACTTAATTATATTTTGTGTTACTTTGATTACACTTATCTTTTAACTCACATTTCTCGATATGTCTTATGATTATTCGGGTTTATGAAATTCGTTTATGTGTTATGGGTCATCACCAATTGAGCCTAAGTGTCATGGGCTTCTAAATGTTTTGGGCTCAAGTTAGTTGTTGGGCTTAACCTTATTTGGGCTATATGCTTGATGGGTCATATTGGTTATTGGGCTACATGGTTTATTAGGCCCAGTGGGCCTACTGATTTATGGTTCAAATGGGTTTATTATTTGGGCCGGGTTAGCCCATTATGGTCTTTAGTGCATCTTTTAGCCCATTATACAAATGGTTAGTTTCCTTTCAACTTTTCTGTTTTTATACATCAGATTTATGAAATGTTGGCCACTAATTTAAGGGTTAAATCTAATTATTTGGAACTTGGTGATTTTTATACAGTGATTATATGTGTCCACTTATTATGTGAATTTTGGCTTAATTTATAAAGAATGTTTACTACCTCTAAATATTTTTATAAATTGAAGTGGTCAAAACAGTCACTGTTTGTATCCCAAATGTTTTATAAAAGTTCTTTGGGTTATGCTCTTAATAAAAATTCCATGATTTTATTTTAAGTTTAGGACACATTGAACTTACTTTCCACCAAGTATGACCTCCTGGAACCTTATGGTTTAGGAGATAAAAATTGTTAAAGTTGATAAAATATTCAGACAAAAATGCAGTTTTGACCGGTTTTAGTAGAAAAATCATATCTTTTGTTTGGTTCAGTATTTTTGAGTGATTCCAGTTGGTGGTGAAACTAGACTCACGTATCTATATTTTCTAATTTATGGTCAATACCCAGTTCGTCCAACTTAAACCATTTTTACACGTTCCAAGTTCAATTACAGATTCTGTGAACTTTCTTGGTAACATAAAAGCATGTTTGCTTTATTTTAAATTACCCAACCACTTCTTTTGGTAACCCCAATACTTTTTATCCATCTTAATTCATCTCTTAAACTTTGCATTAGTGTTTTCTCCAGATTTCATATCATATTTTATGGACAAATTACTTGATTAAAGTGATGAAGGTTTATATTTGTTTTTGGTGATTTTCGGTTATGATTTTGAACATAGTTTTGCCTTGATTCATATAAAATCCATATTTCTTGTAATATTTCCTTTACATCCAGATTATTATCATGTATTTAACATCCAAGAATATATGAAATTATCATTCAAAGATCCATCTCAAATCCCATATCAAAAACAACTCTAGTAATCTAAGCATGCATGTTAAGATCTAACACTTTTAAACAAGATCAAGCTATAAACTTTAATCTAACTTTTGAAAATATCATTCTTGATGAAAAAATCACAGAAAACATAGCCTTATAACTTAAAAAGCCGGATCCATGATGATCCATATCACAACTTTACAAGCCTTTACACTAAACCAACACTTTCGGGTCTTACCAAGGTTGAATCCTTGAATCTTTCTTCTAGATCTCGACATGCATGAGCATGAGGAAGAAGATTCTATCTACTTTTCCCTCCTCAAGTGTGTTTTTCAAAGAAACATGAAGAAAACATAAACTTTTGATAAGATCTTTGAGTATAAGTAAAAAAAGATAGATTAAACAAAGAGATGGAGATTTATACCCTTGATGAACTCGATTTGAAGATGGTTTTTAGGCAGAATTTTCGTGGCTTTTTAGGCCCCTAATAACCCTTAAACCAAGCTTGAAACAACCTTTAATCCTTGCTTGAATCAACCCTTGTTTAATCTAGTACAAACCCTTATTATTGAGCCATGAACAAGAAGAAGAAAAAGGGAAGGAGGAGAGTTTTTGAGAGAGAAAATGGAATGGTGTGTGTATTGGAAGTGTAAAATGAAGTTAAGAGTGTGTAAGGGTTGAGTGTAATGTTGTATGGGCAGTGTAAAGAGATATTGTATTTTGATTGGGGGATGTATGTGGGAGAGAGGGAGGGCCGATTTTGGGAGGGTAGAAGGAAGGAGTTTTTAGTTTAATTTTTGTATTTTAAGTGTATGTAAATGTAAGTAATTATTTTTTTGTTAGTTGTTTAAGTGTATATATATAGGTTGTAAGTATATTGAAGTGTTATAAGTTATTTTATATTTCTAAAACATAATTTGGATTACATATATATGTATGGCCTGTATAATCATATATATATATACATATATATATGTATAATATATATATATATATGTATATGTATATATATATGTATATATATGTATTTTGTGTTTTAATTTGTTACATTAACTCATTGTTATAATTTGTATTTATATTAGACATATATATTCACTTATTATTATGCAACCTCATTTTGTGTACATAATAGTTTATAAATAACATTTTGAAATGGTAATTATATTTTTATGTTCAAATGTACTTTAATTAGCTTGGTGATTGAATTGTTGGATAATTATAAGGATTCTTGATTGTTTACGTTACCTTCTTATAAGGCCTTCATTACCTGGTCTTGAATAATTATAGTTATTGTATTTGGCATTTCTAAGATAACTAGTCACTATGGGCATTTCATCGAACTAGAGGGAAATTATTACTATGCCTTAATGTCTAGAAGGCAATTTCTCTTAATAAACCTCTAAAATAGATGTCTAGATAAGTCAAAGTAAATTGTTCTAGTAGGAATTTGATGGTTGTTACATCATTACCCCCTTAACGCTAACTTCGTCCTCGAAGTTCGATCAGTCACACGGTAGTAAAAAAAAACCGAGTAGACTGATAGTAAGGGTTTCTATATAGAGACGTAAAATGCATGAAAGTCAAACAAGATTTCATTACGATTCTTGGTTTCTTACGATCTTTTAACCTCCGTAGTTGGGGGCATCACTTGCTTGGTGCCCTAACATTTCTCGTGATAGAAACTTTGGAAATGTTACGAATTTCGCTCACTCCGTGAGACGACTTAGAGATTAAGCATGTAATCTCACATAGAAATGGTAATAATTGAGATGATGGTAAGAATATCAATACGGAGGGGTAAAATGAGCAAACGGTTCGTAATATGAGTTACAATAAAGACGGTAAGAAAGGTTGGAATATTGATTGTTTGTGGCTACTCATTTCCATTGGTCACTTGGTGTACTTCCTTTATCGTTTGCTTTCTCAATTAAAGAAACGCCCCAATGGCTTCTCGCCTACTTTCATCCTTCTTTAGTTTGACGTTGGACACGCTTGCCGCTACTTGAAAATATTGACTTCGTTTGTGACTAATCACTTGTTAAGGGATTACCCCCTTAACAAGAGTGATACTAACCCATTATGCATAGTTGCACTAAAATTGCAAAGGTACATCTTCATAGTACCTCACTTTAGGGTTTCTAGTGTTGTCTTTGTTGTTTTATACCGTGTGGGGGATTCATGGATCGTTCGTTGATAGTTCGATATTAATCCTCACACTTGCGTTTGTCCTTTAACTTCGCCCTTATTTTCCAAGGTCTCTTTGTCATCCGTTAAGTCGCATCGTTACCCAATTTCTCTTGCTTTTGCCGATATTGGCTCGTCAATCGTTTTATGGCACCTCTAATTCTTCCCTTTTATTGTAGAAGTACTATCATCTATGATATATTGCCGACTAAACTCCTTTTGGCATCGCACATATAAAATCTTCGCTTTCTTTGTTATACCTACGCATTCTTCATGAAAGGATTTACACAATCCTTATGCTCACCAATAATCATATCACCACCATCTTGGCAAGACAATCACTTCAAGTCCTCATTGGTATGAACTCCTTCTTAAGAGAAATCCTTCTTAGGTCCTTCTGACCTAGATCTACAAAACTTCCAATTACCTTGCCCTCCAAGGCCTCATGTCCATCCTCAGCTTTCTAAGCTAAGCTTCTTTTCAAATACACTAGCATAATGTTATTAGAATGGTGATGTAACATAGTTTAGGCGAAACATCAGTTACTTCGCCTCAACCATTTGATTCCCTCTGTTTTCCTTTCGTTTTCTTATGGGTCACCATACTCCTTACCGTTTCGAACTCGGATCCATCTCTTACTAGAGTAATACATCATCTTGAATGACACACGCGCAGTCGCTAGTCCTTGAAGTTATTCAGGGGTACTCGTCACATCATGTTGATACGGATCCTTTAATCCTAACTCATCACAGATGTATGTTATCATTATCACGCTTCCGTTCAAACGCTCCATAACTAGCTCTTCCCGGAGTTTGTAGTTTCTTGAAAATTAGTTCAACGACCAACTTCCTTGATCGTTGTGGTAGTATGTGCCTTGACTTCTAGCGTCGTATTCCTTATTTGCTTTCACTATTAACTAGCGATTCCATGTTGTTTTCCTTCTTCACTTTCCTTGAGCGCACTACTTCGTGGGTCGATGGTCCTTGACGGTTCACCAGGTGTTGCAAAATTTTTCTCACCCAAGTTCATCTTGTTTTAGCTTACCTCTATTTGACCGTTGACCTTGAGGGGATAACCATCACGGGTCATCGTCCTTCCTCTACTTATCGACCATACTTCTCCTTTTTAGTAAAGCTAGCTTCCATCGGTGTTGGGCGTATACTGCTTTCTCTTAGCTTAGTTGATATGTTGTACTAATAGCTTGCCTTTCGATAGAGGTTTTTTTTTCCATTGAGTTTCAAAGAATAATGCGTGGAGCGCCATAAAGATGAATACCTCTTGAACTACATCTCGCAGATGACGTCAATGCCTTCACTTTATCGTTTGGGTTAAATCGCCTACCTTTACTTTACTTTCTACTTCATATCTCTTTCAATGACGCTAGTGAATAACTCTTCTTGAGAGATAAAGTATAATCTTGCACTTCATACTCCTTGTTCGAGCATCTACCTTTGCTGTGATTAACCCCTTAACATTTTTCCTCTAGAAAAATGTAAGGGATTTCCTACTTTTCACTTTATCTCATCCTTGCGCTCTTGACATCTTAAGATCACCTTGCTTTCTTACGTTCTTTGGCAGTCTTCAATCCGCCAAATCTTCTCATCATTCTCGACGACTTTCAATTCGTCAGATTTCCTAATCCTACTTGTAACTACTATTGTCCTCCAGAGTAGTCCTAAATCATTTTTCATTTATCTTCAAATCGCGGGGGTCACATAATTCTTATATTACTTCTTATCCTCCTTAATTACATCTTCGCTCCAACGGTAACTTTGGGATTTCTTCTAATTGTCGTCGAGGCTCCATTTTTTACATGGATAGATGGACCTTCAATTCCTTCACCAATTTGAGGCCTCGGTTCAATTGCCTCTACACTCGCTCACATGTAAACCATATCCAGGCATCGCTTTCATTGGGTATACTAGTCTATAGTATATTCTATACTATACTTCTCTAACTCACTAGTTTTCTGAACTTCCTTGTATCGAGTGGGTCCTTCTCTTAACGTCGTTGCGAGTGGGTGGTGTTAGTTATTTGGTCTCACCACTTTCAGGTGTTGCGTCGAGTCATCCGTAGATCAAGGGAATCATAAATCTTTGGAAAAGAAGAAGAACCATGCTTTCATCATGTTTGGTCCTCAAGATTGTCGAAATTCACTTGGCTAAGTTTCAATGTGGAAGTGGGGAGTAAGAGTTCATAGCGAGAATAAGACGACAACTCAAATTAATATTCTTAGGTGAGTTAAACGGATTGCTTCAACGTCGCTTGTGAAAATTTGCTTCCTAGTACTCCGACTGACACACAACATAACTTTGACGTCCCACATTTCGTGATCCAATAACACCTTCTATTTTATAGAGTTATCCCAAGTCTTCAAATCATGACGACTGATGTCTGAAAGTCTTTCGCATCCCTTGACGTCGCAGCGAGAGCAGGGTACTACTTACTTCATTTCGCCATTGCTGAGTGTTGCGTAAGTGAATTGTATGTTGTTAGGTTACTGACTTTTGAAGAGAAGCGGTGGTGACCATTACTTTGAAAAATCAAGGATATAGAATTTGGTTTCGAATGAATGAAATAGGAAATATAAAAACAAAAGAATCATTAAGGCTCGAATCAGACTCCTTGCGCGAGTTAAAGAAAATCACTTCTATGTCTTTCGTTGCCCAATGGACTCCAACTTTCGATGACGTCGATATATGTCGCACCGACTTAGATAATATAGATAGTTGTTTGCGTACACGTGTTAGAATAGAAATATCGCACCAAATATTGGGGTTACAATCCTCAGGACGTGTCGTCTAGAATATATGGGAATGCGTCCTACTAGTGTCGTATCGTCATATGGCTTTAAAAACTGCTCGCCATTCATATGTCTCCAACTTCATTCGACGTTTACATATGTTTCGCACCATTTCAGATCGAATACCAAGGTTATGCGTAGTTTCTAAGAGGATAGAGTCGCGTCATATCTTGGGTCTACAATTCTCAGAGTATATCGTCCAACGTTCGTGGAAAGATGCTCCACCGATGATATCGCGTTGTCGTATGTCCATAATGAATAGTGGTGTCATAAGAAATAGGATGTGGGATAATTTCAAAAGGGCACGAGTGAACGAATATTGGATTGGAGGGGTACTTAATAACAACTTTCATACTTAGAAAATATCTAATTTCATAATGAATTTCTCAGGGACAATCACTAGTTCTCAAGCGTCAAACCTCAATACACAATATATTTTAATAGTAAGGACTAACCACATTATCATCATATCATGTAAATACTAGTTCTTAATATCAAATCTTAGAGCACAGTAATGATCTCGATAATTATAAGAATTCTTGATTGTTTAAGTTACCTTCTTATAAGGCCTTCATTACTTGGTTCACATGAGATTGTCTTGAATAATTATAGTTATTGTATTTGGCATTTCTAAGATAACTAGTCACTATGGGCATTTCATCGAACTAGAGGGAAATTATTACTATGCCTTAATGTCTAGAAGGCAATTTCTCTTAATAAACCTCTAAAATAGATGTCTAGATAAGTCAAAGTAAATTGTCCTAGTAGGAATTTGAGGGTTGTTACATCATTACCCCCTTAACGCTAACTTCGTCCTCGAAGTTCGATCATTCACACGGTAGTAAAAAACAAAAATGAGTAGACTGACACTAAGGGTTTCTATATAGAGACGTAAAATGCATGAAAGTCAAACAAGATTTCATTACGATTCTTGGTTTCTTACGATCTTTTAACCTCCGTAGTTGGGGGCATCACTTGCTTGGTGCCCTAAAATTTCTCGTGACTAGAAACTTTGGAAATGTTACGAATTTCGCTCACTCCGTGAGACGATTAGAGATTAAGCGTATGTATCCTCACATAGAGCAATGGAAATAATTGAGATGATGCTAAGAATATCAATACGGAGGGGTAAAATGAGCAAACGGTTCGTAATGTGAGTTACAATAAAGACGGTAAGAAATGTTGGAATATTGATTGTTTGTGGCTACTCATTTCCATTGGTCACTTGGTGTACTTTCCTTTATCGTTTGCTTTCTCAATTAAAGAAACGCCCCAATGGCTTCTCGCCTACTTTCATCCTTCTTTAGTTTGACGTTGGACACGCTTGCCGCTACTTGAAAATATTGACTTCGTTTGTGACTAATCACTTGTTAAGGGATTACCCCCTTAACAAGAGTGATACTAACCCATTATGCATAGTTGCACTAAAATTGCAAAGCTACATCTTCATAGTACCTCACTTTAGGGTTTCTAGTGTTGTCTTTGTTGTTTTATACCGTGCGGGGAATTCATGGATCGTTCGTTGATAGTTCGATATCAATCCTCACACTTGCGTTTGTCCTTCAACTTCGCCCTTATTTTCTAAGGTCACCTTCTTTGTTATTCATTAAGTCACATCATCACCCAGTTTCTCTTGCTTTTGCCGATATTGGCTCGCCAATCGTTTTATGGCACCTCTAATTCTTCCCTTTTATTGTAGAAGTACTATCATCTATGATATATTGCCGACTAAACTCCTTTTGGCATCGCACATATAAAATCTCCGCATTCTTTGTTATACCTACGCATTCTTCATGAAAGGATTTACACAATCCTTATGCTCACCAATAATCGTATCACCACCATCTTGGCAAGACAATCACTTCAAGTCCTCATTGGTATGAACTCCTTCTCAAGAGAAATCCTTCTTAGGTCCTTCCAATTACCTTGCCCTCCAAGGCCTCATGTCCATCCTCAGCTTTCTAAGCTAAGCTTCTTTTCAAATACACTAGCATAATGTTATTAGAATGGTGATGTAACATAGTTTAGGCGAAACATCAGTTACTTCGCCTCAACCATTTGATTCCCTCTGTTTTCCTTTCGTTTTCTTATGGGTCACCATACTCCTTACCGTTTCGACTCGGATCCATCTCTTACTAGAGTAATCGTCATCTTGAATGACACACGCGCAGTTGCTAGTCCTTGAAGTTAATTCAGGGGTACTCGTCACATCATGTTGATACGGATCCTTTTAATCCTAACTCATCACAGATGCATGTTATCATTATCACGCTTACGTTCAAACGCTCTATAACTAGCTCTTTCCCGGAGTTTGTAGTTCCTTTAAAATTAGTTCAACGACCAACTTCCTTGATCGTTGTGGGAGTATGTGCCTTGAGTTCTAGCGTCGTATTCCTTATTTGCTTTCACTATTAACCTAGCGATTCCATGTTGTTTTCCTTCTTCACTTTCCTTGAGCGCACTACTTCGTGGGTCGATGGTCCTTGACGGTTCACCAGGTGCTGCAAAATTTTTCTCACCCAAGTTCATCTTGTTTTAGCTTACCTCTATTTGACCGTTGACCTTGAGGGGATAACCATCACGGGTCATTGTCCTTCCTCTACTTATCTACCATACTTCTCCTTTTTAGTAAAGCTAGCTTCCATCGGTGTTGGGCGTATACTGCTTTCTCTTAGCTTAGTTGATATGCTGTACTAATAGCTTGCCTTTCGATAGAGGTTTTTTTTTCCATTGATTTTCAAAGAATAATGCGTGGAGCGCCATAAAGATGAATACCTCTTGAACTACATCTCGCAGATGACGTCAATGCCTTCACTTTATCGTTAGGGTTAAATCGCCTACCTTTACTTTACTTTCTACTTCATATCTCTTTCAATGACGCTAGTGAATAACTCTTCTTGAGAGATAAAGTGTAATCTTGCGTTTCATACTCCTTGTTCGAGTATCTTCCTTGTTGTGATTACCCCCTTAACATTTTCCTCTAGAAAAATGTAAGGGATTTCCTACTTTTCATTTCATCTCGCTTTCTCCTCTAATCAAGCTCATTAGCAACCTTCTTAACTTGGTTCCTTGAATCACCTTGCTTTCTTACGTTCTTTGGCAGTCTTCAATCCGCCAAATCTTCTCATCATTCTCGACGACTTTCAATTCGTCAGATTTCCTAATCCTACTTGTAACTACTATTGTCCTCCAGAGTAGTCCTAAATCATTTTTCATTTATCTTCAAATCGCGGGGGTCACATAATTCTTATATTACTTCTTATCCTCCTTAATTACATCTTCGCTCCAACGGTAACTTTGGGATTTCTTCTAATTGTCATCGAGGCTCCATTTTTTACATGAATAGATGGACCTTCAATTCCTTCACCAATTTGAGGCCTCGGTTCAATTGCCTCTACACTCGCTCACATGTAAACCATATCCAGGCATCGCTTTCATTGGGTATACTAGTCTATAGTATCTTCTATACTATACTTCTCTAACTCACTAGTTTTCTGAACTTCCTTGTATCCAGTGGGTCCTTCTCTTAACGTTGTTGCGAGTGGGTGGTGTTAGTTATTTGGTCTCACCACTTTCAGGTGTTGCGTCGAGTCATCCGTTGATCGAGGCATCGTAAATCTTTGGAAAAGAAGAACCATGCTTTCATCGTGTTTGGTCCTCAAGATTGTCGAAATTCACTTGGCTAGTTTCAATGTGGAAGTGGGGAGTAAGAGTTCATAGCGAGAATAAGACGACAACTCAAATTAATATTTAGGTGAGTTAAACGGATTGCTTCAACGTCGCTTGTGAAAATTTGCTTCCTAGTACTCCGACTGACACACAGCATAACTTTGACGTCCCACATTTCGTGATCCAATAACACCTTCTATTTTATAGAGTTATCTGTGAGGTCCCAAATACGATGGTTAACCCAGAAGTGTAAAATACAACAAGTCTAATTATCACTAGAATGGACTAGTATTACTTAAATATAAATGCAAGTATATAAATAAAGTAATACACGACTTAAAGCAATAAACAAGTAAATTGGAACATTATGTATTTTTCAAGGTGTATTTTATTTATGATGTTAAATAAAATACAAGGTTGTGCGGAATCAAGATAATACAAATAAGTATGTATCCTAACAACCTATGAATTACAAATGATCTATATTTGTCAAATAACTCTTTTGGATCGAGATACTTAAAGTTGTGAAGTATCCCTGTTTAAGATCGAGAGTATTTAGACAAATTCACTCTAATGCTAAATGTATGCTTTAAAGTAATTTTCTCAAAGAAATGACTTTGTATTTATAGGCAACAAAATCACCAGTGAATTTTGTGCCGTACAAATATGGTTGCATGCATTTAATGAACCGACAAGAACATTAAATGCATTGGTTAATGGTACAAGGATAAAGTCACATCAATATGACTTTATTCTTTTAACCAACCACCTTTACACACGTATAAACTTTGGTAAAGAACAAGTGGAGTGTTCTTTGGAAGTGTGTAAAGGCAAAAGTCAATTCCTCGATATCAGTGTTCAGACTTGTAAGGTCTAGAACACTGACAATCCTCCAGTGTACATATTTGGTAAGACTTCCAGTGGACTCCGCCATTTGTCAGTCTTCTTCATTCTGACTTCAGTCTTTGACTTTAGTAAGAACGTCTTCAGTAGAGTAGATCTGGACTGGGGTGAAGTCCAGTGAGCTAATCTGGAGAATACTCCAGATTTCCTATACAAGTATTTGCTCACTGGTCTTCCATTATTTCTGGACAAATCTTCAGAGGGACTCCAGATTCCAAGTCTGGAGTAGGTCCAGTAGAACACGTTTCTGGACAGATCTTCAGTAAGGCTCCAGTAGTCGAGTCTGGAGCGAGTCCAGTAAATCTGGACCTAACATTATCCCAAGTCTTCAAATCATGAACGACATATGTTTGAATGGCTTTCTCATCCCTTGATGTCGCAGCGAGAGGAGGGACTACTCATTCTATTTCGCCATTGCTGAGTATTGCGTAAGTGAGTTGTATGTTATTAGGTTACTAATTTTTGAAGAGAAGCGGTGGTAATCATTACTTCGAATCACCAAGAATATCAAGGATATAGAATGTGGTTTCGAATGAATGAAATAGGAATATATAAACAAGAGATTCATTAAGGCTCGAATTAGACTCCTTGCGCGAGTTAAAAAAATCACTTCTATGTCTTTCGTTGCCCAATGGACTCCAACTTTCGATGACGTCGATATATGTCGCACCGACTTAGATAATATAGATAGTTGTTTGCGTACACGTGTTAGAATAGAAATATCGCACCAAATATTGGGGTTACAATCCTCAGGACGTATCGTCTAGAATATATAGGAATGCGTCCTACTAGTGTCGTCGTATCGTCATATGGCCTTAAAACTGCTCACCATTCACATGTCTCCAACTTCATTCAACGTTTACATATGTTTCGCACCATTTCAGATCGAATACAAAGGTTATGCGTAGTTTCTAAGAGGATAGAGTCGCGTCATATCTTGGGACTACAATTCTCAGAGTATATCGTCCAACGTTCGTGGGAAGATGCTCCACCGATGATATCGCGTTGTCGTATGTCCATAATGAATAGTGGTGTCATAAGAAATAGGATGTGGGATAATTTCAAAAGGGCACGAGTGAACGAATATTGGATTGGAGGGGTACTTAATAACAACTTTCATACTTAGAAAATATCTAATTTTATAATGAATTTCTCAGGGATAATCACTAGTTCTCAAGCCGTCAAACCTCAATACGCAATATCTATTTTAATAGTAAGGACTAACCACATTATCATCATATCATGTAAATACTAGTTCTTAATATCAAATCTTAGAGCACAGTAACTATCTCGATACTAAGGCAAGACTATATAATCATTACATCATTCACGCACTAGTCCTCAAATAGCTCAACCTTAGGGCGCAATAACTATCTCAATAAAAGGCATGACTACTTATTCATCATGATATTCACGCGCTAGTTTTCAAGTAGCTCAATCTTATGGGTGAAAGCTTTCATATCTCTATCGTCCATAAAATTTCCTATCAACTCGTCATGCTCATATTCTCTTTCAAATCAATCATAAATAATCAACCACATTACCCAATAACTTAAACAAGTCATATCCCAAAATGATTTCATGCCTCATAGTAATCACATTATTTTAAAGTGCATATGCTACTTAAAGTTCAACATCATAAATCATAAAGCTTTTACGCATGCATTTCTCACATAATTTCCACATTGCACATTCCAAACTTTCATATTGACATTACAAGCTTTCACATTGCACATTACAATTTTCACATTTATATTACAAGCTTTCACATTGCACATATCAATTTTCACATTGCACATTATAAACTTTCATATTGCAATCAAATCATGCCCAAATTCACATGTTATAGCATAGAGTAGCACGTATCAACGAATATCTTTCAATCTTAGGTTCATTCCACTTCTAATGTGCAAAAAGGGAATCCTATTAAGTGCTTCGTAACTTCGAGACATCTAAAATTAATCCTTATATCAAACTAGCATAATCCTCTAGTAAGACAAGTCTCGAATTCCTATATGCTTAGGTGAATGTCTAAATGCAGCACGTGTTCTCATTAAAACACGTTTAATAAAGATTTCTCTTTTTTTTTTTTGAAAAGGAATCCTTTTGAACATAAGTCTAAGTGGCCGTTTGAGTTTTACATGGTCCTTTCATAATTAAACGTAGATTCATGACTCTACGTTTAATTATGGTCCTACCATGTAAAGCTCAAACTAATCCGCTTAACCTTATGCTCGACTCGACTATAAAAATTCATTTTGAAAAGTGGCTATAGTTTTGGGATTCCCGGGGAACCCCAATGTTCTCTATAACCTTAGGCTCTGATACCATTTTCTGTAACACCCCAACTAAGGCGGAACAATGAGATGTACAGAAAGTCGAGTATTCAAAACAAAGGATAATAGATAAACATTCACCATAGCTTTATTTGATAAAAATAATTTTACAATGTGCAAGCATGTGAACCAATTCCCAAGTACCATGCGTCCACCATACTTGGGTATTAAGTCTACGAAACAAATAACAAATACATGAGATGATATACTACAATGATCAAGGCGGATTCCATTGCCCATCACAAGGTTTTATCTTTGACTCCAAAATGCAATGCAACCAATCATGATGCATATATTTCCTCAAAGCTTATGCTAAATCCTAAAAAGCATGAAGAAAAAGTGTCAACTACGAAAACGTAGTTGGTGAGTGCATAGGTTTTCAAGTAAATCTCGTTCCATATCCATTTCAAAACTTAGAAAACACATTATTGCATATCAATAAACCCAAACCACATGACCGACAGAATTCCCATATCAAACTATCAAGTTTTCCAAATACCATAACGTCACTTCAAAGCGTTGTAAATCCATGGTTAATTATAAAGCTCTCATTGTCAAAATCATCATGAGAGAAAAATATAAATCAATCGATTAATCATATATCGTACCCAAACCATGCGGTCATTAATAATATGTACAACAACAACAACAACAAGGTACCCAATCCCGACATAAGCCGGGCTATGGGGGAGGTATGATGTAGACAGACCTTACCCCTACTCAAAGGTAGGGAGGCTGCTTCCGGTTCCACCGCAGTGGAAGGGACCTCCGGCCCGGGTGAAAAAAATAAGGTTAGATCCACCGGAGTGGAAGCTTAACCGGATAGGGATAATCTCGATCTCAAACTCTCAATCTCAATCTCAATCCCACTCTTCGGTTCACAAATTCAGATCTTAGATCTAGAAATTTGTTACCGTTAGGGAGAGGGAGAGGTTAGAGAGAGAGAGAAGAGAGAGAAACTCCCAGTATTATTATTGCCAAGTTCCACAACTTTCAAGATTTCATATATAGTCCAACACTCAAACCGTATGTTCAATCAATAACAACCAACCATCAATAATATCAATAACACTTGGGCAAAGGTATAATTTTATGAGTTTGTCTTGAGCCACTACTAAGACCATTTTACGTCAAATAATAATAATGATAATATGTCCCAAAGAAAAGATAAAAGAAGCACATGCTGTCAATCACGTGCAATAATAATAATAATTGGGTCGTGCCATGGAGACGACCGATAATATATATAAATGAAGTAGATTAGAGCACCCCTAGTCAACCCGCTGCCATCTTGGTGAGTAAGGGGACGAATCCTATTTGCGCAACCCTCTAACTACAGGCCTCAAAGAGTTAATAGTAGTGTACAGGGGACCACCGTTTGACAGTACTCAAGCTCATCATATAACATATAACACATTGAACATACAATAACATTCCCATATAATCATCATTCAAAATATCATTTCATATAAAGAAAACAATTTTATTTATCATGCTTTTCACCCCGTAAGTAAAACACATAAAAGAGTTTGAAAGGGGGTTATGACTCACTTGATATGCTGCACATTATATCCACATATCCAAAATGGGTACTTCCCATCTATCGCTTCCTTGATCATATATTCCTTACGCTCCTCATTCGCATTTCAAAGCCAAGACCATTCCTACGCAAAACTAATGCGAATAAGGTCCTATCTTAGGTTATCATATAGAAATGCCATATTAAGTTATGTTATCCTTATTCATTATTGGATGTGTAACAAATTTTAATATGAATTAACATTTGTGATATCACTTTATGGTTTGGTTAATGTAATTACTTATGTCCATCTTACTTAATTATATTTTGTGTTACTTTGATTACACTTATCTTTTAACTCACACATTTCTCGATATGTCTTATGATTATTCGGGTTTATGAAATTCGTTTATGTGTTATGGGTCATCACCAATTGAGCCTAAGTGTCATGGGCTTCTAAATGTTTTGGGCTCAAGTTAGTTGTTGGGCTTAACCTTGTTGGGCTATATGCTTGAATGGGTCATATTGGTTATTGGGCTATATGGGTTATTGGGCCAAGTGGGCCTGCTGATTTATGGTTCAATGGGTTTATTATTTGGGCCGGGTTAGCCCATTATGGTCCTTAGTGCATCTTTTAGCCCATTACCCAAATTGTTAGTTTCTTTGAAATTTTTCTGTTTTTATACATCATATTTATGAAATGTTGGCTACTATTTAAGGGTTAAATCTAATTATTTGGAACTTGGTGATTTTTATACAGTGATCTATATGTGTTCACTTGTTATATAAATTTTGGCTTAATTTTTAAATAGTGTTTACTACCTCTTAATATTTTTATAATGGAAGTGGTCAAAACAGTCACTGGTTTGCATACCCAAATTAGGAGATAAAAATTGTTAAAGTTGATATAATATTCAGACAAAAATGCAGTTTTGACCAGTTTTAGTAGAAAAATCATATCTTTTGTTTGGTTCAGTATTTTTGGGTGATTCCAGTTGGTGGTGAAACTAGACTCACGTATCTATATTTTCAATTTTATGGTCAATACCCAGTTCGTCCATCTTAAACCATTTTTACACGTTCCAAGTTCAATTACAGATTCTGTGAACTTTCTTGGTAACATAAAAGCATGTTTGCTTTATTTTAAATTACCCAACCACTTCTTTTGGTAACCCCAATACTTTTTTATCCATCATAATTCATCTCTTAAACCTTACATTAGTATTTTCTCCAGATTTCATATCATATTTTATGGACAAATTACTTGATTAAAGTGATGAAGGTTTATATTTGTTTTTGGTGATTTTCGGTTATGATTTTGAACATAGTTTTGCCTTGATTCATATAAAATCCATATTTCTTGTAATATTTCCTTTACATCCAGATTATTATCATGTATTTAACATCCAAGAATATATGAAATTATCATTCAAAGATCCATCTCAAATCCCATATCAAAAACAACTCAACTAGTGCAAATCTAAGCATGCATGTTAAGATCTAACACTTTTAAACAAGATCAAGCTATAAACTTTAATCCAACTTTTGAAAATATCATTCTTGATGAAAAATCACAGAAAACATAGCCTTATAACTTATAAAAATCGGATCCATGATGATCCATATCACAACTTTACAAGCCTTTACACTAAACCAACACTTTCGGGTCTTACCAAGGTTGAATCCTTGAATCTTTCTTCTAGATCTCGACATGCATGAGCATGAGGAAGAAGATTCTATCAACTTGCCTTCATCAAGTGTGTTTTTCAAAGAAAACATGAAGAAAATATAAACTTTTGATAAAGATCTTTGAGTATAAGTAAAAACAAGATAGATTAAACAAAGAGATGGAGATTTATACCCTTGATGAACTCGATTTGAAGATGGTTTTAGGCAGAATTTTCGTGGCTTTTTAGGCCCCTAATAACCCTTAATCCAAGCTTGAAACAACCCTAAATCCTTGCTTGAATCAACCCTTGTTTAATCTAGTACAAACCCTTATTATTGTTATAGCTTAAATTAGATTTAGTCTTGTTTTTCTCTCCCTCTTTGAGCCATGAACAAGAAGAAGAAAAAGGGAAGGAGGAGAGTTTTTGAGAGAGAAAATGGAATGGTGTGTGTATTGGAAGTGTAAAATGAAGTTAAGAGTGTGTAAGGGTTGAGTGTAATGTTGTATGGGCAGTGTAAAGAGATATTGTATTTTGATTGGGGGATGTATGTGGGAGAGAGGGAGGGCCGGTTTTGGGAGGGTAAAAGGAAGGAGTTTTTAGTTTAATTTTTGTATTTTAAGTGTATGTAAATGTAAGTAATTATTTTTTTGTTAGTTGTTTAAGTGTATATATATAGGTTGTAAGTATATTGAAGTGTTATAAGTTATTTTATCTTTCTAAAACATAATTTGGGTTTACATATTTATGTATGGCCGTATATATACATATATATATATATATATATATATATATATATATATATATATATATTTGTGTTTTAATTTGTTACTTAACTCATTGGTTTTAATCTTGTATTTATATTAGACATATATATTCACTTATTATTATGCAACCTCATTTTGTGTACATAATAGTTTATAAATAACATTTTGAAATGGTAATTATATTTTTATGTTCAAATGTACTTTAATTAGTTTGGTGATTGAATTGTTGGATAATTATAAGAATTCTTGATTGTTTAAGTTACCTTCTTATAAGGCCTTCATTACTTGGTTCACATGAGATTGTCTTGAATAATTATAGTTATTGTATTTGGCATTTCTAAGATAACTAGTCACTATGGGCATTTCATCGAACTAGAGGGAAATTATTACTATGCCTTAATGTCTAGAAGGCAATTTCTCTTAATAAACTCTAAAATAGATGTCTAGATAAGTCAAAGTAAATTGTTCTAGTAGGAATTTGACGGTTGTTACAACCTCCCCATCTTTCATCACATATTCCACCATCCCAAACACAAAGAACACCAACACCTTCCCAAATTCCTACTCAACAACCAATTCAAACCAAAGACGAAGCTTGCCAGTTTCTCATGGGTATCTTACTATCCGAGGGTGATTCGATCAATATGTACGATAGGGGGGTACTTCATGCTTTGGAATTGAGAAGTTCGCAGCTTGCACATGACCAATTGAGGGAATATGATGCCAAGCTTGCTGCATTCGAGAAGAGGTTGGTTGCTCTAGAATCTTGCCGACCGGCCTCGGTTTCTACCAGACGGGATGATCCTGATGCTGATGATCACCCTGAGGGGGAGAACCAAGGAGTTGGTCAACTTAATTCTCATAAAACATCGGCAAGAGTTTTAAAGAAAGGGTTGAAGGTGGAAACCAAGAGTTTCAAGAAAATCAAGCAAAAATTGATAGACTGGCAGCAATTAGAGCAAAATCTGATGAGATGTGGAATAAACTTACCATTGATAGTATTGAAGATCCACAAGAGCTTGAAAGAATTGCACAAGTCAGTAAGAAATTTGATGGACTCTTTGGTGATGATGGAGAAGAGGAAGAAGAAGAAAGTGTTGAAAGAAACGAAGATGTAACAACCCTCCTTTTTAATATTATATATATGTGTGATAGTTATGTTGTCTATGATCCCGCAAGCCATAGTTATACTAGAAGCTAGTAGATAATTCCCCTAAATTAGCAATCTAAAGCTATTGTTTAGTTCTAAGTTTAACTTAATAAAATTCTATTGAACAAAATTTTTATTGATGATTAATCAAGTTATAAATAATAAAGTAAGCCTCGCAAGTTGAGATATCCATCAAAATTCTTATGAATGTCCAACAAATTGATCACCAAGCCAATTTAAGTAAACATGACATGAGAATAAAAGTTTCTATCTCAAAATATATTTATAAACTAATATGTACCTAAAAGTGTTTAAATAATAATAAGTATATGTTTATATGTCTAAAATAAATACAAGATTTTGACTAATGGGTTTATGTAACAAATTAAAAACACAAAGTATGCATATACCCACATACACTCACACGACATACACATATACATGTACTAGGACAAACAATGCATTTACATTACAAATAAACCTATATTACACCTATAAAACAAATACCCACTTAAAATATATACATATACATACTTACATACACACTTTTTATAAAAAAAAAAGATAGAAACCCCTTCAAATACCCCCCATGAGGCCGGCCCCCTCCCCCTATGCACACACACACACATCCATTTCAAAATTTACTTTTCACTTAATCTTTCTTGTAACTCTCAATCTTCACACACACTTCACATACACACATTTACTCTTTCAAGAAAAACCTTTCTCTTCTCTTTTCTCTTCTTTTCGGCCTAGAAACAAGAAAAGGCAAAAATCAATCTAAACATATATAAATAATAAGGGTTTAAGTTAGTTGAAGCAAGGGTTATATTAAGCTAAGGTTTAAGGGGTTTTTCAAGCAAAGGAAGGGTTCTTTGAGGCTCTTTAGGCCACGATTTCTGCCCAATAATCTCATCAAAACCAAGTTCAAGAGGGTATAATCTTCATCCTTTTTACTAGATTTAATCTTGTTCTTGTTTATATTCAAAGGTTTTATCAAAAGTTCATGTTTTCTTCATGTTTTCTTTCAAATATACACTTGATGAGGGCAAAGTTGATAGGATCTTTCTTCCCATGCTCATGCATGTTAATCTATGAAGAAAAATCCAAGGATTCAACTAGTTAAAGACCCAAAAGTGTTGATATAGATTAAATAGCTTGTAAAGTGAGTTTTCCTTTGAGAGATGATTATATTTTTATGGATCTTGATGAATATATTTCTGGAGTTTTCCATAAAAATATGTTTTTTTATGTTGTTGGATCAAAGATGGATAAAGATTTGTTGTTAAAAAGATGAGATGATTACATGCATGATAGATTTAAGAAGGTTGGATTTGTTGTTGGATTATGAGATGAAGCTAGGTTTGTAATAAGTGGAAAGTATGGTAATCTTGATGTTAATAATCTGGAAAAATTTATAAAAATATGATGGATATAAAGATTGAAATAAAGCAAGTTGTTATAAGCTCGAAATCATGAACCGAAAGCAAGCAAAAATGCATTTTTAAGCACACACATGCACTATGATCAAATGACCATAAAAATATCATGAACCTACTGGAAATAAGTTATTTCAAAGGGATAAAACTCAAGTAATTTGATGCATGGCAAGATTAAACTCAAAAAGCACCTTTTCGGGTCAAATAATCACTAACCGGAAGCACTAAATTGCACATATCACACCACCACCACTATCACGACTTGGATTATCAAAATATGATAAACTTTCTGGAAATAATGAAACAAGGACAAAAATCCAATTTGAAGTACCTAAATTGCTTAAGAAATGAGGCTAAAAACACTATTCGGTAAACGATTTTCATGCTTTAAGTCCTCAATAAGCAAGGCACAAGAGAAGTTCAAATTATATGAACTTGATATGTTAAAAGTTGCCTAGAAAGGCCTGGGATTTTTGGACAAAAGCTTGTGTGGTGATTCCTAAGTATTTATATGATTTAATGAATTTAAATGATAATTAAAAGATATAAATAAATAAATAAATTATATAAATCATGAATTGGTTAAATATAACAACCAATGGTGAAAGTGACTAAAACCTCTGGAAATAATGATCATAAGTCAAGTAACAAGTGTGGAGAATTTCAAAGGCAAATAGGTAATTAAAAAATTACTAAATAATCATTATTGTTAAATTAATGGAAAATATACAAATAAAAATATATAAAACATAAAACTATAAGTTAAAATACATAAAAATCAGAATATGACCCAATTATAATTATTCATAATTTATAAAGACAAATATGACATTTAAAAGTATTTTAAGGAATTATTTAATTAATAAATCATAAAATGAATAAATAATTAATTAAATAATATTAAATTAAATAATAATATAAATCAGATATTCATAAATATCAAAATATTATAATATACTAATGTCAAATATTATGATTTAGCAAAGTATACAATGGAAATCATATAAATCAAAGCCAAACTACCGAAATTCCAATAAACGTACAAATACGTATAATGAGAAAACGACTCTTACCACCAAATATCTTATAACCAAATAATGAGAGCATCATAATGCACTTAATTCCATAATTAAGCAACAACCAAATATGGGCAAGTCTACTAGCAAACATCTCATGATCTAGCACACTAGTTCATGTCACGCGAACTTACGTCGTGAATTTATATATTATGGTTTAGGCTTGCTTGGGGAACAACACAACTAGGAAGATCTCGCTTTTGATCAGCCCCTAACACTCTCAATCAAGTGAGTCATAGCCCCCTTTCAAACTCTTTTATGTGTTTTACTTTCGGGGTGAAAAGCATGATAAATAAAATTGCTTTCTATATACGAAATGGTTCTTGAAAGAATGATTATGATATGGGATATTTGATGTATGTTCAATGTGATATATGTTATATGATGAGCTTGAGTACTGTCAAACGGTAGTCCCCTGTACACTACTATTAACTCTTTGAGGCCTGTAGTTAGAGAGTTGCGCAACTAGGATTCGTCCCCTCACTCACATCAGCGGCGACAGGTTGATTGGCCGCCTACGTGGCCGCCTTCAACGGTGTCGGTCGTGGGGTGCTCTAATCTACTTTATATTTGGTCGTCTCCTTGGCACGACCCCTTTATTATAATTATTATTATTGCACATGATTGACAGCATGTGCCTTTTTATTACAAATCCATCGGGGCAAAATATTATCAATGTTATTATTATTATGGACGGGAAATGGTCTTAGTAGTGGCTCAAGCATTTACTCATCAAATTATGCCTTTGGCTAAATGGAAATTGATATTGTTTTATGGATGGACATTATGATTTGAACATACGGTGTGGGTACGTTTATTATGATGGAAATTCTTGGAAACTTTATGATTTACTACTTCACATTTTGAATCGGTGGTATGTATTTGGTAGTATAAACCTATGAACTCACTCAACTCTCGTAGTTGACACTTTTCCTCATGCTTTTCAGGTCTAGAGCAGTAAGTTAGCACTATGGACCGCCTTTTATGTTGTTTTTGTTGCATGTTGGACTAGTAATGCAAACATTTGATCTTTTGATTATGAATTTGGTTATGTAATGTTTATTAAACGTCAACTTGAACTTGTAATCTTTTAATTTGAATGGCATTTGAAACTTTATGTTGATGTTTTATATTTAAATCTTTTGTACCATGTCGTTCTGTGGCATCTCGTGTTTCCGCCTTAGTCGGGGTGTTACAGAAAAATGGTATCAAAGCCAAGGTTATAGAGAATTTTTGCTATAACCTACGTATTTTCAAAACGAGTCGAATATTTCTTAAACAATTGAGTCGATCATAAAGTATTCTTGTTTTACTTATGCATAGCCTGATCAACTATGCCTAACTAAAAATCTAATATGGAATGATCGAAATGGTTGTCTAAGAATATTCAAAATGAGTCTTTTGAAAATAAGCTTTAAAAACGATTCTTGGTGCAAAAGACACATAACCAAATCCAATGTTTGCATTACCTATTAGAACCCTTAGTTAATACCCCCACTTGGCTAGCATTACTTTGTCCATTTAGATATAATACATGAGAGCTATGCACAAGTTGATTTTTAGTCACTACGTGATTATAAATGGTTATGTTGGTCGTGAGAGTCGAGTTGGTTGTTGGTAGTCATGTTAATCATTGTTGGGTACGACGGTTGTGGATGGTCATGTCGTTGTTCGGTTGTCAAGCTTGTGAGTCGTTGGTCGAGTTGGTTAGTTGTTGTCGAATGGTTAAGGTCGTCACGTGGTCCGTCAAGTCGTCTTGCTGTCCGTAAGTTGTCACGTGGGTCGTCAATGGTCAAGTCGGTCGTCCATCGGTCGTCTAAGCGTCAAGTCGAGTCGTCATCTCACACCTTGTGTAACTTGTGTAGGAACATCATGTCGCAAGCTAGCGGAACTTCCGGATCAGCCCCTATACCAAGGAACTTGTATGGATTTGTGGACCGAATGGAGGAGGAAGAAAGGAGACGACAAGAGCAAGAGCAACCGCCACAACCACTCCATGAAGAGGAAGAAGAAGAAACCGAGCCAACGGAGGACCCACCGGAGAGCGATGATGCTAGGAGTGTTGCCTCAAGCCAACCCGGACGCCGCTCGCCCTCGCCACCACCATCACCACCAGCCCCTAGAGCACCCGCTCCGCAAAGGCAAAATGTTGCCATGAACCTTAGTGATGGGCGCTTTCCAGCCCAAGACCCATACTTTCAGCCACGCCTTCCTCGTGATCATCCCTTATCCCATCTTGGACATAGGCGTCAGGGAGAGGAACCACATCGACCCGTTTATGGGGTACCCCCTCCACCTCCCATTGGTATGACTCGTGAAGAAAGGGAGAGAGTGTGGGGAATAGCAAATGGATTAAGGGATGCTAGACTAAGGGTAAGGACTCAAGAGGTGATGATGGAAAGAGCCTTGGGAATCATGGATCGAACGGGGGATTATGCGAGGATGGCGATATCGGAAGTTCGTCGAATTAACGAGGTGATATTTGTGATGGGTTGTGTGCTCACGGCTGTTTGCTCTATCGTGGTAGCTCTCATGCTTAGGAAGTGAACCTAAGGACTTCTTTAATTATGAACTTATTTGATGTATGAACATTTGTATTATGTTTTAGTTTCTTGAACCCTCTTGCTCATATGTGACGATGATCACATTGTATTTGGCATGTAGCAATTTTTGTAAACCTATCTTGAATGATATATATGTATGCTTGATGCCTCTCTATGGTTACATGATGTGTTACCCTCCTTGTATTATAGTTACTCCTATCACAAGGTTATAGTTGCAACAGGAAATCAGTTCTGACCACTTTTGGTATAACGGCCATATCTGGAGTTCTATTTCGTCTTTTGACCTGATTCCAGTTGGAGGTGAAACTTAACTCATAGGGCTACGTTTTATATTTTATAAGTTTTGCCCAGATCGTCCATCTTGAGCCACTTTTACGTGCTCCAAGTTCATATACAGATTCTGTAATTTTCTTAGCAACCTAAAAGCATGGTTGATAAATTTAAATTTACCTAACCACTTGTTTATTCGTAGTGACAAGTGTGTCGTGATTAAGAAAAAGAATATGAATCGGGATATATATATACACATGTGTGCAAACGAGACCTCTACGCACTAAGTAACTATAGATACACTCGTGTGAGGTCAAAGTCGTGAGTCGAATCTATGCCATAAAATTCTATACACGAATGACTAAACTATATTATCCTTTGTAGAGACATGGCACCACGAAGGACCGGCGGAGAAACAAGTGATGAGGCCCAGCGCCAAGAGGAAGAGGCCCGGCGAAGGACCGAGTTAGCTGAGCTTATCTCTCAACAAATCAATGCCGTCATGCCAAACATTGCCACCCAAATTGCACGGAGAATGTGACCGCTACACTTAACACGGCTAGGAGACAAGATGGAGGAGGCAATGCTAATGAAAGGAATGCTTACAAGACTTTCACGTCTTGCAACCCAAGGAGTTTTATGGGACGGAAGGTCCTGTTGGATTGCTCACATGGTTCCAAAGCATGGAAGCCACTTTGAACATCATCGATTGCGCACCGGCCGACCGTGTCAAGTTTGCGACTAGCAAGCTCCAAGGAAGGGCACTCACTTGGTGGAACCTCCAAGTCACTACGAGAGGTCGTGCTGTAGTGAATGCTTTGACTTGGGAGCAACTCAAGGAGGAAATGAAGCGAGAATATTGCCCTCGGGCAGCGGTGCAAAAGTTGGAGATTGAGTTTTGGGGCCATACCATGAAAGGAATGGAGCTGGAGGCATATGTCATTCGCTTCCACGAGCTGTGTGTACTAGTACCTGAGATGGTGAACTCCGAGGCTAAGAAGGTTGAGAGGTTTATTTATGGACTAGTACCTGAGGTCAGATTGATGATCACGGCCGCGAACCCCACCACATTGGAAGAAGCAATAAGTTTGGCAACCAAGTTGGTTAATGACATGGTTCAGAGTGGAAAGTATGCTCGAGGTGATTCAAGCTCAAGACAAGGAGGAGGAAACCGATTTGGAGATCGAAAAGGGAATGGGCCTGATAAGAGGCAAAAGATTGTGAGGAACTATGGTGTTGCCGAAGCTAACCCCAACCCGAACCGTGGGCAGCCTCCAAGGTGTAACCGTTGTGGGTATAACCATCTCGGTGAGTGTAGACATTGCACGACTTGTAACCGGATGGGGCATCTCTCCGCATATTACCGAAGTGGAGCAAGAGTTGGAGGAAATCCCGGGGGATGTCGTGAATGTGGAGTATGGATCACTGGAGGAATGCTTGTCCTAGGTTGGGGAGAGCTCAAGGAGGTCGTGGAAACATGAACAATACCGTGGAATCTTGAAACGTTGGCAACCGTGGGAATCAAGCTAATCGAGGCAACAATGGGAATCAAATGAATAGAGGTAATGGTGGGAATCAAGCAAATGGAGGAATTCAAGGTAACAACATTAACCAAGGAAACCGAGGAAATCAAGGAGGTCAAGCAAGAGGACGGGTGTACGCTATGGGCGTGAACGAAGCACGTGATGACCCTAATGTCATCGTAGGTACGTTTCTATTAAATAATGTTTATGCATCTATGTTGTTTGATTCTGGAGCTGAAAGAAGTTTTATTTCTTTTGAATTTAAAGAATTGATTGATAAGATACCTAGTGAGCTTGACGAAACTTATTATGTTGAGTATGCTAATGGAGATGAATATAGGACTAAGGAAATTATCTCTGATTGTAAGCTAACTTTAGATGAGAAAGATTATAGCATAGACTTGATTCCCATAGAAATAGGAAGTTTTGATGTGATAGTAGGAATGGATTGGTTGTCAAAAATGCGTGCTGAAATAATTTGCCATGAAAAGATCATTAAAATTCCTTTAGATAGCGGTGAGGTGCTAATAGTTCAAGGCCATAAGGCGGGAGTCCAACCCAAGATAGTGTCGTCTATGAAGGTGAGGAAGTATTTACGCAAGGAATACCACACGTACTTGGCACAAGTAGTGGATAAGCGAGTGAAAGTAAGGATCCTCTCAAGGTAACGGTGGTTAGAGATTTTCTGGATGTATTCCCTGACGAACTACCTGGACTTCCCCCTACGAGACAAGTAGAGTTTACGATCGATTTAGTTCCCGGGGCAGCCCCCGTGGCTAAAGCACCGTATAGACTAGCGCCCTCCGAAATGCGAGAACTCTCCGAGCAATTGCAAGAATTGCTTGATAAAGGTTTAATCCAACCTAGTTCTTCGCCATGGGGTGCGCCAATCCTCTTTGTCAAGAAGAAGGATGGGTCTTTGAGAATGTGCATCGATTATAGAGAATTGAATAAATTGACGATCAAGAATAGATACCCGCTGCCGCGAATAGACGATTTGTTCGATCAACTGCAAGGAGCGTCTCATTTCTCAAAAATTGACCTTAGATCCGGCTATCATCAGTTGAGGGTACGAGAAGAAGATGTACCTAAAACGGCTTTTAGAACTCGCTATGGGCATTATGAGTTTCTAGTGATGCCATTTGGTCTCACCAATGCGCCTGCCGTTTTCATGGACTTAATGAATCGAATATGTAGGTCGTACTTGGACAAATTCGTGATAGTATTCATCGATGATATTTTGATATACTCTAGAAGTAAGGAAGAGTACGAGAAACATCTGAGGATAATCTTGCAGTTACTTAGAGACGAGAAGCTATATGCTAAGTTTTCTAAGTGTGAATTTTGGCTCCGTCAAGTTCAATTTCTTGGGCACATTGTGGACGAAGAAGGAATCCATGTAGATCCGTCTAAGATAGAAGCGATCAAGAAATGGGAGACACCCAAAACACCAACGGAAGTGCGTAGCTTCCTAGGTTTGGCGGGCTATTATAGAAGGTTCATCCAAGGATTCTCTAAGATTACGGTACCTTTAACCCAATTGACCCAAAAGTCAAGAGAGTTCGTATGGGGTGAAGAACAAGAGCAAGCGTTCCAAACGCTTAAGAACATGTTGTGCGAAGCACCAATACTAGCTTGCCGGATGGAATGGAAGGATTTGTAGTATATTGTGATGCGTCGAATAAAGGGCTAGGTGCTTATGCAAAGGGATAAAGTCATTGCATACGCATCGAGACAATTGAAGCCACATGAGAAAAACTATTCGACACATGATTTGGAGTTAGGAGCCGTGGTGTTTGCCTTGAAGATATGGCGACATTATCTCTATGGCACTATGTGCACTATATTCACTGATCATAAGAGCTTGCAGCACATCTTCGATCAAAAGATGTTGAACATGAGGCAAAGAGATGGTGGAGCTACTCAATGACTATGAGTGCGAAATTAAGTATCATCCCGGGAAAAGGCAAATAGTTGCCGATGCACTTAGTAGGAAGGTGACACTAGGTCAAGGGCAAGAATTAGTCACTTACGAGTGAAGAATGTCTCTAAGAGACCGATTCTTAGAAGATCAAGCAAAGGCCTTTGAAGGTAAGAATATTGAGGAAGAGGCCTTAAGCGGAATAGAAACAAGGTTTGATAGGGATGATGAAGGCATTTTGTATTTTAAAGGAAGAGCTTGGGTACCGAAAGTGAATGGATTAAGAGACGTACTTTTGAATGAGGCTCATAATTCAAAGTATTCAATTCATCCGGGTGCGGATAAGATGTACCAAGGCCTAAAAAGGGACTTTTGGTGGCCTGGGATGAAAGGTGATGTAGCTCTATATGTGAGCCGATGCATGACTTGTGCGATGGTCAAAGCTGAGCACCAAAAGCCAGCTGGACTTTTAAAGCAACCAGAAATTCCCGAGTGGAAGTGGGAGCAAATAGCAATGGACCTAGTGACGAAATTGCCTCGAACAAAGAAAGGTCATGATGCTATATGGGTGATTGTTGATCGTCTTACGAAATCAGCCCATTTCATCCCCATCAAAGAAGATTGGAACACTGAGCGTCTAGCTCGCTTGTACGTTGAGAAGATTGTGATGTTACATGGTGTGCCTTTGTCCATAATATCCGATAGGGATGGTAGATTTACCTCACGTTTTTGGGGTCTTGTGCAAGAGGCGATGGGAACAACGTTAGCATTAAGCACGGCTTACCACCCACAAACGGATGGGCAAAGTGAGCGTACAATACAAACACTGGAGGATATGTTAAGGGCTTGTGCATTAGAATTTAGCGAAAGTTGGGATGAACACTTGCCATATGCGGAATTTACTTACAATAATAGTTATCATTCTAGCATTCAATGTGCACCGTTTGAAGCCTTGTACGGACGTAAATGTAGATCACCCATGTGTTGGATCGAAACGGGTGAAAGAATCCTAGCTACCGTTGATTTTGTCCAAGAGACAACGGACAAGGTAGCGATCATTAAAGAAAAGCTTAAGGCCGCAAGAGATCGGCAAAAGAGTTATACGGATCAAAGGAGGAAGCCCCTAGAATTTGAGGTTGGCGACAAGGTGCTATTAAAGGTGTCGCCATGGAAGGGAACCGTAAGGTTCGGCAAAAGAGGAAAGTTGAGCCCCGATACATTGGGCCATTTGAAATTGTTGCTAGAATAGGCCCCGTAGCCTATAAGTTGAAATTACCCCAAGAATTGGGAGATGTTCATGACACATTCCACGTGTCAAACTTAAAGAAATGTGTAGCGGATGATTCGAAAGTAGTCCCACTTGAAGAACTACGTGTGGAAGATAAGCTCCAATTTCGTGAGGAGCCAATAGAAGTTCTCGATCGCGATGAGAAGCGCCTAAAGAGAAGCAAGATCCCTATTGTTAAAGTTAGATGGGATACGAAACGCGGACCAGAGTTTACGTGGGAGCGCGAGGACTTTATACGCGAGAAATATCCGTACTTACTCCCTAAGCAAATTCAAATTCCGAGACGGAATTCTTCTAAGGGGGTAAGGATGTAACAACCCTCCTTTTTAATATTATATATGTGCTAGTTATGTTGTCTATGATCCCGCAAGCCATAGTTATACTGAAGCTAGTAGATAATGCCCCTAAATTAGCAATCTAAAGCTATTGTTTAGTTCTAAATTTAATTTATAAAATTATTGAACAAAAATTTTATTGATGATTAATCAAGTTATAAATAATAAAGTAAGCCTCGCAAGTTGAGATATCCATCAAAATTCTTATGAATGTCCAACAAATTGATCACCAAGCCAATTTAAGTAAACATGACATGAGAATAAAAATTTCTATCTCAAAATATATTTATAAACTAATATGTACCTAAAAGTGTTTAAATAATAATAAGTATATGTTTATATGTCTAAAATAAATACAAGATTATGACTAATGGGTTTATGTAACAAATTAAAAACACAAAGTATGCATATACCCACATACACTCACACGACATACACATATACATGTACTAGGACAAACAATGCATTTACATTACAAATAAACCTATATTACACCTATAAAACAAATACCCACTTAAAATATATACATATACATACTTACATACACACTTTTTATAAATAAAAAAAACCCCTTCAATACCCCCCATGAGGCCGGCCCCCCCTATGCACACACACACATCCATTTCAAAATTTACTTTTCACTTAATCTTTCTGTAACTCTCAATTTCTTCACACACACTTCACACACAAATTTCTCTCCTCAAGAAACTCCTTCTTCTTTTCTTCTCCATTTTCGGCCCTAGTAAACAAGAAAAAGGTAAACAAAAATCAATCTAAACATATATAAATAATAAGGGTTTAAGTTAGTTGAAGCAAGGGTTATATTAAGCTAAGGTTTAAGGGGTTTTTCAAGCAAAGGAAGGGTTCTTTGAGGCTCTTTAGGCCACGATTTTTCTGCCATAAATCCATCATCAAAACCAAGTTCAAGAGGGTATAATCTTCATCCTTTTTACTAGATTTAATCTTGTTCTTGTTTATATTCAAAGGTTTTATCAAAAGTTCATGTTTTCTTCATGTTTTCTTTCAAATATACACTTGATGAGGGCAAAGTTGATAGGATCTTTCTTTCCATGCTCATGCATGTCGAATCTATGAAGAAAAATCCAAGGATTCAACTAGTTTAAGACCCAAAAGTGTTGTTATAGATTAAATAGCTTGTAAAGTGAGTTTTCCTTTGAAAGATGACTATATTTTTATGTATCTTGATGAATATATTTCTGGAGTTTTTCATAAAAATATGTTTTTATGTTGTTGGATCAAAGATGGATAAAGATTTGTTGTTAAAAAAATGAGATGATTACATGCATGATAGATTTAAGAAGGTTGGATTTGTTGTTGGATTATGAGATGAAGCTAGGTTTGTAATAAGTGGAAAATATGTTAATCTTGATGTTAAAAATCTGGAAAAATTCATAAAAATATGATGGATATAAAGATTGAAATAAAGCAAGTTGTTATAAGCTCGAAATCATGAACCGAAAGCAAGCAAAAATGCATTTTTAAGCACACACATGCACTATGATCAAATGACCATAAAAATATCATGAACCTACTGGAAATAAGTTATTTCAAAGGGATAAAACTCAAGTAATTTGATGCATGGCAAGATTAAACTCAAAAATCACCTTTTCGGGTCAAATAATCACTAACCGGAAGCACTAAATTGCACATATCACACCACCACCACTATCACGACTTGGATTATCAAAATATGATAAACTTTCTGGAAATAATGAAACAAGGACAAAAATCCAATTTGAAGTACCTAAATTGCTTAAGAAATGAGGCTAAAAACACTATTTCGGTAAACGATTTTCATTCTTAAAGTCCTCAAATAAGCAAGGCACAAGAGAAGTTCAAATTATATGAACTTGATATGTTAAAAGTTGCCTAGAAAGGCCTGGGATTTTTGGACAAAAGCTTGTGTGGTGATTCCTAAGTATTTATATGATTTAATGAATTTAAATGATAATTAAAAAGAGAGATAAATAAATAAATAAATTATAAATCATGAATTGGTTAAATAATCATAACAAATGGTGAAAGTGACTAAAAACCTCTGGAAATAATGATCATAAGTCAAGTAACAAATGTCATAATTTAAAGGTAAATAACTAAGTGAAAATCACTAAATAATCATTATTGTTAAATTAATGGAAAATATACAAATAAAAATATATAAAACATAAAACTATAAGTTAAAATACATAAAAATCAGAATATGACCCAATTATAATTATTCATAATTTATAAAGACAAATATGACATTTAAAAGTATTTTTAAGGAATTATTTAATTAATAAATCAATAAAATGAATAAATAATTAATTAAATAATATTAAATTAATAAATAAGTATAAATCAGAAAATATTCATAAATATCAAAAATTATAATATTTCTAATGTCAAATATTATGATTTAGCAAAGCACACAATGGAAATCATATAAATCAAAGCCAAACTACCGAAATTCCAATAAACGTACAAATACGTATAATGAGAAAACGACTCTTACCACCAAATCTTTTAACCAAATAATGAGAGCATCATAATGCACTTGAATTCCATAATTAAGCAACAACCAAAGATGGGCAAAGTCTACTAGCAAACATCTCATGATCTAGCACACTAGTTCATGTCACGCGAACTTACGTCGTGAATTTATATATTATGGTTTAGGCTTGCTTGGGGAACAACACAACTAGGAGAAGAACTCGCTTTTGATCAGCCCCTAACACACTCAATTCAAGTGAGTCATAGCCCCCTTTCAAACTCTTTTATGTGTTTTACTTTCGGGGTGAAAAGCATGATAAATAAAATTGCTTTCTATATACGAAATGGTTCTTGAAAGAATGATTATGATATGGGATATTTGAGTATGTTCAATGTGATATATGTTATATGATGAGCTTGAGTACTGTCAAATGGTAGTCCCCTGTACACTACTATTAACTCTTTGAGGCCTGTAGTTAGAGGGTTGCGCAACTAGGATTCGTCCCCTCACTCACATCAGCGGCGACAGGTTGATTGGCCGCCTACGTGGCCGCCTTCAACGGTGTCGGTCGTGGGGTGCTCTAATCTACTTTATATTTGGTCGTCTCCATGGCACGACCCCTTTATTATTAATTATTATTACACATGATTGACAGCATGTGCCTTTTTATTATAAATCATCGGGGCAAAATATTATCAATGTTATTATTATTATGGACGGGAAATTGTCTTAGTAGTGGCTCAAGCATTTACTCATCAAATTATGCCTTTGGCTAAATGGAAATTGATATTGTTTTATGGATGGACATTATGTTTTGAACATACGGTGTGGGTACGTTTATTATGATGGAAATTCTTGGAAACTTTATGATTTACTACTTCACATTTTGAATCGGTGGTATGTATTTGGTAGTATAAACCTATGAACTCACTCAACTCTCGTAGTTGACACTTTTCCTTCATGCTTTTCAGGTCTAGAGCAGTAAGTTAGCACTATGGACCGCCTCTTGGATGTTGTGTTTGCTTGTTGCATGTTGGACTAGTAATGCAAACATTTGATCTTTTGATTATGAATTTGGGTTATGTAATGTTTATTAAACGTCAACTTGAACTTGTAATCTTTCAAATTTGAATGGCATTTGAAATTTTATGTTGATGTTTTATATTTAAATCTTTTGTACCATGTCCTTCTGTGGCACTTCGTGTTTCCGCCTTAGTCGGGGTGTTACAGAAGAGAACATTGAAATGGAAGATATTGATTTTGTTGAAGAAGAAGTAGAAGTTGAGGCTGATCTTGAAGGAGTAAATAACAATGAACCTGAGATTGTAGAGGTGCCTGATAATGTGGAGAATGCAGATGAGCCAATATTCGAGGTTTTTGATGATATAGGTGGATTTGAGACTACATCTATTCCAAGTGTAACAGAAGTTGGTGAATCCTCTACACCTGTTGTCACTACTCCATAGCCTTACACTTTTGATAATTTCCAAAGTTTTGAGAATCTTAGAAATACCCCAGAAGCTGCTGCTCAGAACTTCAATAATTCAACCTTTAAACAGATCTTGCGTAAAGCAATACATTCTGAAGCAGTGCTTCCGGACTATTTCCCAACTAAATGGACTGAAGAACAATTGAAGTTCATTAACAGGGGATACTTTCTAAGAGATAGAGAAAGAATGGTTGCTTTAGGAGTGCAGCCGAAAGAAGCTGCTAAGAAGTCTAGATACTTGGAAGAACGTGCTTTTCCAATCTTCTGTAGAGCAACTAAAATCTCCAGAGTAGAAAGGCCTAAAATTGCATCAATGTATAAGTTTAAGAAAGCACAACAAGTTGAAGATTACAAAGAGCTTCTGAAGCAAACAAAGAAATACAACCCAGAACTCCTCAAACAGCAAAAAGAATTCAGAATTTTTGTGCTCCTCAAAGTTAAACTTGTGAAAAGAAATTCCATTTCTGTTCCCTACTATCATGTGAAAAGAGAGAACAAAAGATACATCTCAAGTGTTATCCAGTATGCTTCATTAGAAGACTTTCAGATTGGTTTTGAAGTGGTGAAAAGAAAGATAAATGTTCCTTATCCTGATCAGAAACTGTATACAGCTGATATTGAACAACTCAAAATTGGTCAAGTACTTGAAACACCATGTTTTGGAGTTGTCTTCATCAACAGCAGAAAGAAGAAGATCTTCATTCGGTTCAGTGATCTTGCCTCTTATTCTGATGGAACATTGGAGTTTTGTAAGAATGTGTTGACTTGCTTGAAAGAAGATGAACAAGATGATGAGCAGAAAGAATTATTTGATAAAGCAATCACCAAGATCGACAAAAGACTCAGTCTCAGAGAAAGCATTATAGTGTTGAGAAATGCAAAGAACGTGAAGCAATATGAGTATATCGTTCGTCAGAGAGGTGGTTGCTGGATTAAATATGCTCCAAATCATATTCAAGGTCCACATAACATTTCTCCACCCAATTATGCCGATGGCGTGGTTGTTCCCAATAACAAGCCTGCCGGAGATAATTGGTTTTGGCATCCATACAAACCAAGACCAAACAAAAGACTCTGAAGATCTTCACAAGATGCAAGTTTTTGACAAATCACTACTAAGGGAAAGATTGTTAGAAATAAACTTTGTAGTAGTTGATTTGTAGTTAATATGTAATTTTGTACTTACTTTGTAATATTGTAAGTGTGGAAGGGGCATTATGGAAATTGTATAGATAGTATATAAACCCCCTCCAACACTATCTTTTGTAACCTTTCACCCATTTCATGCAATCTAATCTTTCACTTTCACCTACATTCTCTCTCAACACACACACACACAAACTCCATTAACACACTCTAAAACACACACATAAGCTCGATTTCTCTGTTTATCAATTTGACAAGTCTCAAGAGACCTGTTACAAGTGTGGAAAGAAAGGCCACTATCAAAAAGAATGTCGATCAGCTCCTTTGAGCATTTCAAAAGATGAAGACTCAAACTTTAAGACCAAATACTATAAGTTGAAAGCTCAAATTGCTACCACATCAGAACCCACTGAGAAGGGTTCTATTGCTGAAGAAAAGGACTCAGCTGATTCAGATGAAACATCAGATGATGATGAAGTCATACAAATGTGTCTCATGGCAACCGCTGATGAAACTGCTGTCAACAAGGAACAAGTCTCAAATGGACAACGGGAATTTGTTACTCTTAAAAAGGTAACAAAACATTCTGAATCTAGTGATGATAATAAAGAAAGTGTGTTAGAATCAATAAACTGTGATCTACAGTTTGTTGAACAAGTAAAAGCAGATCTTGTTAAGAAATTACAAGCTGTTGAGGACAACCAAAATTCAACATCATCTCAACTCAGGAGTTGAAAGATGTTCAAAAGACTTTAAAAACTCAGCAGTATGTAAATAAATCATTGCTTTCGATTTGTTGTAGATGATAAATCAAATTTAATGTCAAGTATTACGAGCCCTTATATCATATGTCAAATGTAGTGAGTGTATACTGCAAAAAAAAGTATATCTTTTCTTTTACCAACTACTATGGAAGTGTAGTGGTATTATTTTGTATCATATAGATGTTTTTGTCTTTTAAGATGTTAACTAACTTTTCACTTAAAATCATACTGTAAGTGTTGAGCGTATTATTTCTTTGTGTACTACTTTTTGACGCCTTTTCTTATGTTTGGTGGGATTCATATAGCTCGGCTAACTTAACGGTTTTGCCATCCTGTACACAAATAAAAACAAATTCTAGTGAACGAGAGAAAGGTACTCGCGCGTTGCGACGGTGATGAAGGTGATGGCGGGGTGGTGATGTAATGGCGGTGGCGGCGGTGGCCGTGATGGGACGATCTACTTGACGGGCTCCGCCCTTAGCCGTACGGGTTTCGCCCTCGGATTTAAAAATTTGTCGAAAGTATATCGAATGACCTCTCTAATGAAAGAGTATGAAATTTTAAGAACACCCATATAATTTTTATAATTTATCGATGTACGGTTTTTGAGATAAAAGATTTTGAATGAATTAGAGTAATAAAATGATTTATGTAGGAGAGAGAAAGTTGTAGGAGATTGATGTATGGTACATTGTGCATTATCATGTGTACATTGTTGAATGTTGAAAAGTTGAAAGTTGAAAAATGGATTTGCTTTATAATACGAGCATAGTGCCCGCGTGTTACGGTGGCAGTGGAGATGAAGGGCGGCGGTGGAAATCGGGGTAGGCGTTCGAGAAGGAGGGCGGCGACGGAGGGTGATAGAAGGTCGATGAGAAAGAATGGGGGTAATGAGGGTATATAAAGGTTTTATGTTTAAGTAAGACTATTTAAGAAAAAAAATATGTTTAATCATAGTTCTCTTTATAAAAGGGTATAGATTTGTGAGGGAGTTGATAAATAATCACCGTATGAATTAAATGAGTTGTTTTTTATTAAGTTAAAAAAAACAACCTTTTTTTGATAACTTAATAAATTAAGTATTTTTGATTAAGTCATAATTTTTTAATTAAGAGACTAACTATCTGATTAAGATAATTATACATGGCATGGTTTAGCAATACGAGTGAGGTACCGCGCAATGCGGCGACGGTGGCGGCGAAGGGTGGTGGTGGCTGTGGTGGCGGTAACAGAGTGGTTATTAATGTAAATGGAATTGATGTAAAAGAAGGTAGTGTAGTTATTTTAAGAGTTAAATATGTGTTGTAAATAAATTTCATTGATAGTATTATATGTAATATTTAAATTAGTGAAAAAAGGAGAGAAATAGTTTGGATAGATAGGGTTGGAAAATATTTTAGGGATATTTTGGGTAGATGTAGTATGTGAGTTGAGAATGTGTTGAAAATTAAGGGTAATATAGGTATTTTAAAGGTAGAAAGTTAAAATGGAAGAGGGGTAGTTTGTTTTAAGGGTATTTTCGACATTTCAGGGATAAAGTTTTTGATGGTAGTGTAAATTAAAAGGGTAAAATAGAGAATTTAAAGGTGGAGTGTTTAATTTTGGGAGGGTAGTTTGTTTATATAGGTAGTATAGATAGTAAGTATAGATATAGATATAGATACATGTTTAATGTTGAAAAGTTGAAAGTTGAAAAGTGGATTTGCTTTATAATACGAGCATAGTGCCCGCGTGTTACGGTGGCAGTGGAGATGAAGGGCGGCGGTGGAAATCGGGGTAGGCGTTCGAGAAGGAGGGCGGCGACGGAGGGTGATAGAAGGTCGATGAGAAAGAATGGGGGTAATGAGGGTATATAAAGGTTTTATGTTTAAGTAAGACTATTTAAGAAAAAAAATATGTTTAATCATAGTTCTCTTTATAAAAGGGTATAGATTTGTGAGGGAGTTGATAAATAATCACCGTATGAATTAAATGAGTTGTTTTTTATTAAGTTAAAAAAAACAACCTTTTTTTGATAACTTAATAAATTAAGTATTTTTGATTAAGTCATAATTTTTTAATTAAGAGACTAACTATCTGATTAAGATAATTATACATGGCATGGTTTAGCAATACGAGTGAGGTACCGCGCAATGCGGCGACGGTGGCGGCGAAGGGTGGTGGTGGCTGTGGTGGCGGTAACAGAGTGGTTATTAATGTAAATGGAATTGATGTAAAAGAAGGTAGTATAGTTATTTTAAGAGTTAAATAATGTGTGTTGTAAATAAATTTCATTGATAGTATTATATGTAATATTTAAATTAGTGAAAAAAGGAGAGAAATAGTTTGGATAGATAGGGTTGGAAAATATTTTAGGGATATTTTGGGTAGATGTAGTATGTGAGTTGAGAATGTGTTGAAAATTAGGGGTAATATAGGTATTTTAAAGGTAGAAAGTTAAAATGGAAGACGGGTAGTTTGTTTTAAGGGTATTTTCGACATTTCAGGGATAAAGTTTTTGATGGTAGTGTAAATTAAAAGGGTAAAATAGAGAATTTAAAGGTGGAGTGTTTAATTTTGGGAGGGTAGTTTGTTTATATAGGTAGTATAGATAGTAAGTATAGATATAGATATAGATACACTGTTTAATGTTGAAAAGTTGAAAAGTGAATTTGCTTTATAATATAATATAAATAATTCGAAGCTCATCCACAATTTTTCTCTATTTTCTCATTGTTTTGGAGGTAGCATATATAGATGAGTAATAGTCAAATATTTTCTTTCTTAGGTATAATATCAAATGGAACTACGATTACTTCCACGAACCTAGGAAGATCCATCAAATGCAAACACCGTAATCGATAAGGCATTTACCCGGGTAACTTGGAATTTCATTGCATCATATTCCTTTAGTTAGAAATACATGTAAAATGAGTTAAAAATCATACTCAAATAAGAAGTAGGTTATGTGGTATGTGTGCAGGTCAGACGGTTTGGGTAATGCGGCAATGCTAGTTTTGGAACATATCGGGTTGGTTGGAATGATCCAAAACGGTTCTTTTTTGACAAAAACTATGTGAATAGAGAGGTACTTATCGAAATGATTACTAAAATCCAAATATGCGATTTGTAACCCAACAAACTGTATAATTTGGATAGTAATTACAAGTATGTTGTATATAGTAATGAATACTACATGCATTTCATATATTATTATTCTACATATGTCCATTATTAGGAAAGAAGCTGGGAGACATTGTAATAACGATTAGAATGGCTATGTTACATCAGACAAAAGTTGCATCTCTATCATGTAAGGTTGTTATTTCTATGTTTGTCATCCTTAGTTATATAATTGGTTGTTTTAAAGCATTATTTTGTTTGACTAACGTGTACAACCAATTGCCTCAACACCAACATCGATCAGGCTTTTGGCCCACCGATATCTTAAATACTCACTATAATCTGTATTATTTATATGCAGGATACTACTTTGATGATGAGGTTTTAGAGGTAACTCTGAAGTATATGCCAGATACATGATACATGATACATGATGCATGTCTGACCCCTATATCGCTATCACCTTTCGATTGCATTGAACTTGATACTTATTGCACTTTAATGATGGACACGTGGTCTTTCACCATGTTCGTTGATGATTTCTCATTTATGCTTTCGTTACTCAGTTTTACCCATTTGATTTGCATATCAAGAGCTAAAACGACAACTGCAGTGAAAAATAGGATAACAAAATTTAAATGCATCATCCATTATATTGGGAGAATTTGTTAGTATGTTGGTCGGCAATGTCTTAGTTGAGAGGAAAGTGCTTGAAGTTGATCAAACTCATGACTACATTCCCTCCTGGAGGCTGAATCATGGAGTAAATTTGTAGTCTCCCTATGTCAGTTCGAGGTATGGTCCAATATCACAACATGTATGAAGCACTTAACAGGATGTAACATTTGCCAAGGAATTTTGGCAATAAGAGAGTGACATTTGCTCACGAGCATCTAACAGGATGTAATCTGTAGAGAAGCCTTAGAATCTGGAAGAATGTGACGGATATATAAAGTAAGGGGTAATTTTTTATGCTTTTTGTATGATCTATTTAAATTTTTATCATTTTTAATACAAGAATTGCTCAGTGAAGAAATTGATTTAACTTTTTTCCTGAAATTGTTGTATATGGTAATCGAGAGTTTAAAATGGCACATAAACTTCTCTTTTGAGCCAAAATGAGCATGGAGGTGGACATCTACTTCCATTTTTTTTCCTATTGGTATTGTGTTAAGTTCTGACTGGAGGTAGTGGCAAAATGGGTTGGTTGAATGGTTTTGGTAATTAAATGATATGATTTAAGGTCAGACTGGGCAACTTATTTTATTCGAGTCAGATCGCTTGGGTTTTGGCCTGTCACCCATTTTTGTTCTAGTAGTTACTCTCAACGTGTTCAACCCATTTTATACAAGGTTTTGAAATTTTATTTTCTTCTTTCGACCTGTTAGGGGTGAAATATAAACCTAATCAACCAAATTTCATATAAACCTAATCAACCAAATTTCAAAGTAAATGGCCAAAAAGCGACACCTCTAGCTCTGACTAATTGATCTCATTGGTGATGTGTCCTTTTCGGTAACCGGTGATCCTAATATTGAGTCACATCAGGTATGGCTGTGTTACAGGAAATCTGACCTTTAGATGGAAGAAAGTAGAGAATCAAATCATGGTTTCACTTAAATGTGTTGGCATCAACTTCAAGGTGAAACATTATGGTGTGAGATTGTATGTGAAAAGACAGCAAATGGTTCCCTCTGAGTAAATTTTCAATGTGTTTTGTTAAAAGGTTATCTGAACACGAACATTTAAATGAGAAAGATTTTGTGTTTACATTTGTTGTTTTAGACCCAAGTGAATAAACAAATGAACACAAATAATCAGATAAATGGACACTTTCATATGAATGAAACAATCTCTTTCATTTTCAAGATAACAAACATCGACTAACATTAAATAAAGGGATTATGACCTGGGAGTGTAACTAACTATGCCAAAATGGTTATGTTATGTAACTAACTATAAAAACGTTTATGTAATGTATCAAACTACGTATTTTCGTCTATAGTATGTAAAGGATTACCGGTGTAACACTTAGCCCGTCACCCAAAAAGGGATTTATGGTTATGTTATGTATCTAACTATGCCAAAATGGTTATGTTATGTAACTAACTATGCCAAAATGGTTATGTTAAGTAACTAACTATAAAAACTACCGGTTACTTGTCAATGGTAACCGGTAACATACATACTATAGACGAAAATACATAGTTTGATACATTACATAAACGTTTTTATAGTTAGTTACATAACATAACCATTTTGGCATAGTTAGTTACACTCCCAGGTCATAATCCCTTAAATAAATGGGCACTTTCTTATTAATGAAACAAACTGTTATGTTAGGTTTTGAAAAATACTCCAAGTCACATCATGCAATACCAGCAATAAACAAAGCCATATGGAAACATTAAATATAATAACAATATTAATATTAACAAAACACCAAAAGATCAAGTACTACAAGGAACCCAGATCCATGAACTCAAAAAATCGTCTCATGAGTCACTACTCGAACAAAGACACAACAACCTCCTATTAATAAACTAAAAGGGAACTACACAAGACAACACAGAACATCAAACATAGGATCACTTTTCTTTTAGGTTCAAGACAACAAAACTCAAAATTTATACACCAAGAAAATAGGATGACATATTAACCCACTTTGGGGGTAACACTAGTTATCCTGTGTTGTAAAGCACAAAATTGCGGTGAGTAATTGTACTCATTTCTTAAACCATTTATGATATGAGTACAAAAAGATGAATCCAACAAGAAGTAAAGACTTGCTACAAAAATGGTTCTCTCTTGTGTTGCCCAGTTGGATCCAAACCAGCTATACCTTCTGTTTATGGCCGTGAATAAGTAGTGGCCAAGATGTAGGCCCAGGTACGAAGATCAAACCCTTTTGTATTTATAAGGTTAAGACAAAAATTGCTCACTAAAATGACCATAACTATTGCTACAGAGATCCAATTTCGACGTATGACTAGTCGAAACGACCGTTGGAAAGAGGAGCATCAAGCTGCAAAGCGCCAAGTCTTCGGGCCCAAAAACACCATTTTTCATGAGTTACGGGCCTTTTATTTAGTTTTTCGGTTTTTTTTTTGGACTTTGTTTTTGTAATAGCTTTCGGCCCACTTGTGTTTTAGGGCCCATTCGAATTTTGCTTATCTATTTATATGTATGAGAACCCTGGGAAATGATAAGACTTGGTTATATCAAAAATTCATTTTTTTTTTTCATATACACATGCTTGTATTTTAGTGTGCAATTAAATTTTGGTATTCTCTTTTGAATCAACGAATTTAGAAAAATTGTTTCGTGGTTTTCTTCTAAATCAACAAGATCAATTATTTATCTCGTATTCCGTCTGCGTCAGACCACTGGCCCAAATCCTTGGTATTTCTTTTTGTATAGTGTGTGAGACAAGTACAACAACAAGATTGATGTGTTTACATTTGTTGTTTTAGACCCAAGTGAATAAACAAATGAACACAAATAATTAGATAAATGGACACTTTCATATGAATGAAACAATCTCTTTCATTTTCATGATAACAAACATCGACTAACATTAAATAAAGGGATTATGACCTGGGAGTGTAACTGACTATGCCAAAATGTTATGTTATGTAACTAACTATAAAAACGTTTATGTAATGTATCAAACTACGTATTTTCGTCTATAGTATGTAAAGGATTACCGGTGTAACACTTAGCCCGTCACCCAAAAAGGGATTTATGGTTATGTTATGTATCTAACTATGCCAAAATGGTTATGTTATGTAACTAACTATGCCAAAATGGTTATGTTAAGTAACTAACTATAAAAACTACCGGTTACTTGTCAATGGTAACCGGTAACATACATACTATAGACGAAAATACATAGTTTGATACATTACATAAACGTTTTTATAGTTAGTTACATAACATAACCATTTTGGCATAGTTAGTTACACTCCCAGGTCATAATCCCTTAAATAAATGGGCACTTTCTTATTAATGAAACAAACTGTTATGTTAGGTTTTGAAAAATACTCCAAGTCACATCATGCAATACCAGCAATAAACAAAGCCATATGGAAACATTAAATATAATAACAATATTAATATTAACAAAACACCAAAAGATCAAGTACTACAAGGAACCCAGATCCATGAACTCAAAAAATCGTCTCATGAGTCACTACTCGAACAAAGACACAATAACCTCCTATTAATAAACTAAAAGGGAACTACACAAGACAACACAGAACATCAAACATAGGATCACTTTTCTTTTAGGTTCAAGACAACAAAACTCAAAATTTATACACCAAGAAAATAGGATGACATATTAACCCACTTTGGGGGTAACACTAGTTATCCTGTGTTGTAAAGCACAAAATTGCGGTGAGTAATTGTACTCATTTCTTAAACCATTTATGATATGAGTACAAAAAGATGAATCCAACAAGAAGTAAAGACTTGCTACAAAAATGGTTCTCTCTTGTGTTGCCCAGTTGGATCCAAACCAGCTATACCTTCTGTTTATGGCCGTGAATAAGTAGTGGCCAAGATGTAGGCACAAGTACGAAGATCAAACCCTTTTGTATTTATAAGGTTAAGACAAAAATTGCTCACTAAAATGACCATAACTATTGCTACAGAGATCCAATTTCGACGTATGACTAGTCGAAACGACCGTTGGAAAGAGGAGCATCAAGCTGCAAAGCGCCAAGTCTTCGGGACCAAAAACACCATTTTTCATGAGTTACGGGCCTTTTATTTAGTTTTTCGGTTTTTTTTTTGGACTTTGTTTTTGTAATAGCTTTCGGCCCACTTGTGTTTTAGGGCCCATTCGAATTTCGCTTATCTATTTATATGTATGATAACCCTTGGAAATGGTCAGACTTGGTTATATCAAAAATTCAGTTTTTTTTCATATACACATGCTTGTATTTTAGTGTGCAACCCTTAAATTTTGGTATTCTCTTTTGAATCAACGAATTTAGAAAAATTGTTTCGTGGTTTTCTTCTGAATCAACAAGATCAATTATTTATCTCGTATTCCGTCTGCGTCAGACCACTGGCCCAAATCCTTGGTATTTCTTTTTGTATAGTGCGTGAGACAAGTACAACAACAGGATGCTACCCTCACTTAAGATTGAGTTGCTACATCTATTGGAGGGAGATATCTAACATTTTATTTAAAGGGCGCAAGACAGAAAAAGAAAAAAAGTAACGAGCAGCAGCAGCTCACGTGTACTTCCCATTTCCCATTTCAATTCTTGTTGGAGCTTGATTTGGTTGACCAGCCAATCTTGTCATGCCATATACTCCAATTTTGACTTTTCTTTGGTGACTGAGAAGAGATTTACACGAGCAGCTCACTTGCCCCTCAAATTCTTTTTTCATTTTTGTTCCTTTTCTTGGCTGTTAGAGCTCTATGTCATAGTGACTGAAAGGGAGATATTTGTGTGGTTTCATATTATATAGTTTTTGGGCAGCAACAATTGAAAAATGAGAGAGCTGCATATTATAGAGAATCACACGAGTAGCAGCAGAACACAAAATCCAATGTACATAAATTTTTTATTTTCATTTTTATTTTCTAAAATATTATCATCCAAAAAATAATCCATTTCTCTTACAACACAAAATCCTTTTACAACACAATCTAAACCTGAAATTCCTTCAGAATCAACACAGTCTACACCAACCGTACAAATCACCCAACAATCACCTTTTACATCGCTTCCATCCGTCGTCTCACCTAATCCACCAACTTTTACACCTACTTTCACACAATATCAAACTTCATCATAAGTACTTTCACCGACACCTATTTCATCCGCCTTACCAAATGAACCAGTTCCACCTCCGGGAACTAGGTTAAAGATGAGAGCCCGAAAGTCAAAACATGCTCATGCACCATCTGGAGTTTTGAAAGTTTCTAAGAAGCGCTTGAGAAAGAAGCATGCTTCTTCCAGTGATGTGCAAACTCCAATTGAGCCCCGACACAGATGAGTTTGATGATATTTTTGGCAATGAAACCGCAATGGATACTGATCAAGCAACAACTACTATTCGATTAGTAATTTCTGAGATAGACTCTGAGACTGTTCGAACTGGAGATGGAGAAGTGCCAGAGGAACAAGGCAGGACTGAGGGAGGAGTTGAAAATGTTAGAGAGGTTGAGAGGTCCGGGTTAGGACAAGGGCAAAAAGAAAACGATGGCCCTCCGATAGTTGAAAACATTGTGTCTAGCCGGGATGCCAACCCTAGCGTAGAAGTCGAGAACTCCCAATTGTCGCATGGACCAAACTCTCCTCGCCATTCTGACTCCTCAAAACAGGAGTTAGTCCAAAATATTCACGGAGATAAGCCACGCTCACCACACTCTCCTCATTTGGAGGATGAGAGTGTTGAAATAAGGGAGGATCAGCCCCATCCCCCGCCTTCATTTCGTGCACAAGAGTCTAGAACACCTAGGGACACAGACCTGCAAGCTCAGTTGCGTATTGATGCCGGAACAAGCGGAGAGGGACCCACTTTGTGTGACCCTCAAGGACAGCTTGGAAGTCCTACCTTAGCTAACATCACGCTAGCTTTAGCCGTAGGCAACCAGTTCTCAAACCGAGACTGAGGAGCAGTATGAACGCCGTTGTGACACTGCTGCTTCTCAGGATCAACCTGAAACTGTATTAACGGGCCTTCTCAGTGACCCCGGTGTTGTTAGTGGTGTTACCCTACAACAAGTCTCGGACGGTGATTTATCATAGTCTAGGACTCTAAAAGATCCCGGTTGCAAAGCCAATGAATCCATAACTACTGGTGAGGGTTTAACCCGAGGATCCGTAGGAAATCCTGATTCAGTTAACCTGGACTTAGGTCACACTTCTGGTGTGCAAAAAGCCTTCGGGTTGGTTGATCAATCAGATTTGCCACCACCAATTGATTCTCCACCACATATACCATCACCTCTGTAACACCCCAACTAAGGCGGAATAATGAGATGTACAGAAAGTCGATTATTCAAAACAAAGGATAATAGATAAACATTCACCATAGCTTTATTTGATAAAAATAATTTTACAATGTGCAAGCATGTGAACCAATTCCCAAGTACCATGCGTCCACCATACTTGGGTATTAAGTCCACAAAACAAATAACAAATACATGAGATGATATACTACAATGATCAAGGCGGATTCCATTGCCCATCACAAGGTTTTATCTTTGACTCCAAAATGCAATGCAACCAATCATGATGCATATATTTCCTCAAAGCTTATGCTAAATCCTGAAAAGAATGAAGAAAAATTGTCAACTACGAAAACGTAGTTGGTGAGTGCATAGGTTTTCAAGTAAATCTCGTTCCATATCCATTTCAAAACTTAGAAAACACATTATTGCATATCAATAAACCCAAACCACATGACCGACAGAATTCCCATATCAAACTATCAAGTTTTCCAAATACCATAACGTCACTTCAAAGCGTTGTAAATCCATGGTTAATTATAAAGCTCTCATTGTCAAAATCATCGTGAGAGAAAAATATAAATCAATCGATTAATCATATATCGTACCCAAACCATGCGGTCATTAATAATTTATTATTGCCAAGTTCCACAACTTTCAAGATTTCATATATAGTCCAACACCCAAACCGTATGTTCAATCAATAACAACCAACCATCAATAATATCAATAACACTTGGGCAAAGGCATATTTGATGAGTTTAGCTTGAGCCACTACTAAGACCATTTTACGTCAAAATAATAATAATGATAATATGTCCCGAAGAAATGATAAAAGAAGCACATGCTGTCAATCACGTGCAATAATAATAATAATTGGGTCGTGCCATGGAGACGACCGATAATATATATAAAAAGTAGATTAGAGCACCCCTAGGCAGACCGGAGATGAGGGCGGCCACAGAGGCGGCCAGTCAACCCGCTGCCATCTTGGTGAGTGAGGGGACGAATCCTAGTTGCGCAACCTTCTAACTACAGACCTCAAAGAGTTAATAGTAGTGTACAGGGGACCACCGTTTGACAGTACTCAAGCTCATCATATAACATATAACACATTGAACATACAATAACATTCCCATATAATCATCATTCAAAATATCATTTCATATAAAGAAAACAATTTTATTTATCATGCTTTTTCACCCCGTAAGTAAAACACATAAAATAGTTTGAAAGGGGGCTATGACTCACTTGATATGCCGCACATTATATCCACATATCCAAAATGGGTACTTCCCATCTATCGCTTCCTTGATCATATATTCCTTACGCTCCTCATTCGCATTTCAAAGCCAAGACCATTCTACGCAAAACTAATGCGAATAAGGTCCTATCTTAGGTTATCATATAGAAATGCCATATTAAGTTATGTTATCCTTATTCATTATTGGATGTGTAACAAATTTTAATATGAATTAACATTTGTGATATCACTTTATGGTTTGGTTAATGTAATTACTTATGTCCATCTTACTTAATTATATTTTGTGTTACTTTGATTACACTTATCTTTTAACTCACACATTTCTCGATATGTCTTATGATTATTCGGGTTTATGAAATTCGTTTATGTGTTATGGGTCATCACCAATTGAGCCCAAGTGTCATGGGCTTCTAAATGTTTTGGGCTCAAGTTAGTTGTTGGGCTTAACCTTGTTGGGCTATATGCTTGATGGGTCATATTGGTTATTGGGCTATATGGGTTATTGGGCCAAGTGGGCCTGCTGATTTATGGTTCAATGGGTTTATTATTTGGGCCGGGTTAGCCCATTATGGTCCTTAGTGCATCTTTTAGCCCATTACCCAAATTGTTAGTTTCTTTGAAATTTTTCTGTTTTTATACATCAGATTTATGAAATGTTGGCTACTATTTAAGGGTTAAATCTAATTATTTGGAACTTGGTGATTTTTATACAGTGATCTATATGTGTTCACTTGTCATATAAATTTTGGCTTAATTTTTAAATAGTGTTTACTACCTCTTAATATTTTTATAATGGAAGTGGTCAAAACAGTCACTGGTTTGCATACCCAAATGTTTTATAAAAGTTCTTTGGGTTATGCTCTTAATAAAAATTCCATGATTTTATTTTAAGTTTAGGACACATTGAACTTACTTCCCACCAAGTATGACCTCCTGGAACCTTATGGTTTAGGAGATAAAAATTGTTAAATTTGATAAAATATTCAGACAAAAATGCAGTTTTGACCAGTTTTAGTAGAAAAATCATATCTTTTGTTTGGTTCAGTATTTTTGGGTGATTCCAGTTGGTGGTGAAACTAGACTCACGTATCTATATTTTCTATTTTATGGTCAATACCCAGTTCGTCCCTTAAACCATTTTACACGTTCGAGGTTCAATTATAGATTCTGTGAACTTTCTTGGTAATATAAAAGCATGTTTACTTTATTTTAAATTACCCAACCTCCTCTTTTGGTAACCCCAATACTTTTTTATCCATCATAATTCATCTCTTAAACCTTACATTAGTATTTTCTCCAGATTTCATATCATATTTTATGGACAAATTACTTGATTAAAGTGATGAAGGTTTATATTTGTTTTTGGTGATTTTCGGTTATGATTTTGAACATAGTTTTGCCTTGATTCATATAAAATCCATATTTCTTGTAATATTTCCTTTACATCCAGATTATTATCATGTATTTAACATCCAAGAATATATGAAATTATCATTCAAAGATCCATCTCAAATCCCATATCAAAAACAACTCAACTAGTGCAAATCTAAGCATGCATGTTAAGATCTAACACTTTTAAACAAGATCAAGCTATAAACTTTAATCCAACTTTTGAAAATATCATTCTTGATGAAAAATCACAGAAAACATATCCTTATAACTTATAAAAATCGGATCCATGATGATCCATATCACAACTTTACAAGCCTTTACACTAAACTAACACTTTTGGGTCTTACCAAGGTTGAATCCTTGAATCTTTCTTCTAGATCTCGACATGCATGAGCATGAGGAAGAAGATTCTATCAACTTGCCTTCATCAAGTGTGTTTTTCAAAGAAAACATGAAGAAAATATAAACTTTTGATAAAGATCTTTGAGTATAAGTAAAAACAAGATAGATTAAACAAAGAGATGGAGATTTATACCCTTGATGAACTCGATTTGAAGATGGTTTTTAGGCAGAATTTTCGTGGCTTTTTAGGCCCCTAATAACCCTTAATCCAAGCTTGAAACAACCCTTAATCCTTGCTTGAATCAACCCTTGTTTAATCTAGTACAAACCCTTATTATTGTTATAGCTTAAATTAGATTTAGTCTTGTTTTTCTCTCCCTCTTTGAGCCATGAACAAGAAGAAGAAAAAGGGAAGGAGGAGAGTTTTTGAGAGAGAAAATGGAATGGTGTGTGTATTGGAAGTGTAAAATGAAGTTAAGAGTGTGTAAGGGTTGAGTGTAATGTTGTATGGGCAGTGTAAAGAGATATTGTATTTTGATTGGGGGATGTATGTGGGAGAGAGGGAGGGCCGGTTTTGGGAGGGTAAAAGGAAGGAGTTTTTAGTTTAATTTTTGTATTTTAAGTGTATGTAAATGTAAGTAATTATTTTTTTGTTAGTTGTTTAAGTGTATATATATAGGTTGTAAGTATATTGAAGTGTTATAAGTTATTTTATCTTTCTAAAACATAATTTGGGTTTACATATTTATGTATGGCCGTATATATATATATATATTTAGTTTAATTTTTGTATTTTAAGTGTATGTAAATGTAAGTAATTATTTTTTTGTTAGTTGTTTAAGTGTATATATATAGGTTGTAAGTATATTGAAGTGTTATAAGTTATTTTATCTTTCTAAAACATAATTTGGGTTTACATATTTATGTATGGCCGTATATATATATATTTTTAGTTTAATTTTTGTATTTTAAGTGTATGTAAATGTAAGTAATTATTTTTTTGTTAGTTGTTTAAGTGTATATATATAGGTTGTAAGTATATTGAAGTGTTATAAGTTATTTTATCTTTCTAAAACATAATTTGGGTTTACATATTTATGTATGGCCGTATATATATATATATATATATATATATATATATTTGTGTTTTAATTTGTTACTTAACTCATTGGTTATAATCTTGTATTTATATTAGACATATATATTCACTTATTATTATGCAACCTCATTTTGTGTACATAATAGTTTATAAATAACATTTTGAAATGGTAATTATATTTTTATGTTCAAATGTACTTTAATTAGCTTGGTGATTGAATTGTTGGATAATTATAAGAATTCTTGATTGTTTAAGTTACCTTCTTATAAGGCCTTCATTACTTGGTTCACATGAGATTGTCTTGAATAATTATAGTTATTGTATTTGGCATTTCTAAGATAACTAGTCACTATGGGCATTTCATCGAACTAGAGGGAAATTATTACTATGCCTTAATGTCTAGAAGGCAATTTCTCTTAATAAACCTCTAAAATAGATGTCTAGATAAGTCAAAGTAAATTGTCCTAGTAGGAATTTGAGGGTTGTTACATCATTACCCCCTTAACGCTAACTTCGTCCTCGAAGTTCGATCATTCACACGGTAGTAAAAAAAAATGAGTAGACTGACAGTAAGGGTTTCTATATAGAGACGTAAAATGCATGAAAGTCAAACAAGATTTCATTACGATTCTTGGTTTCTTACGAGCTTTTAACCTCCGTAGTTGGGGGCATCACTTGCTTGGTGCCCTAACATTTCTCGTGACTAGAAACTTTGGAAGTGTTACGAGTTTCGCTCACTCCGTGAGACGACTAGAGATTAAGCGTATGTATCCTCACATAGAGCAATGGTAATAATTGAGATGATGGTAAGAATATCAATACGGAGGGGTAAAATGAGCAAACGGTTCGTAATATGAGTTACAATAAAGACGGTAAGAAAGGTTGGAATATTGATTGTTTGTGGCTACTCATTTCCATTGGTCACTTGGTGTACTTTCCATAATCGGTTGCTTTCTCAATTAAAGAAACGCCCCAATGGCTTCTCGCCTACTTTCATCCTTCTTTAGTTTGATGTTGGACACGTTTGCCGCTACTTGAAAATATTGACTTCGTTTGTGACTAATCACTTGTTAAGGGATTACCCCCTTAACAAGAGTGATACTAACCCATTATGCATAGTTGCACTAAAATTGCAAAGGTACATCTTCATAGTACCTCACTTTAGGGTTTCTAGTGTTGTCTTTGTTGTTTTATACCGTGTGGGGGATTCATGGATCGTTCGTTGATAGTTCGATATTAATCCTCACACTTGCGTTTGTCCTTCAACTTCGCCCTTATTTTCCAAGGTCACCTTCTTTGTTATTCATTAAGTCACATCATCACCCACTTTCTCTTGCTTTTGCCGATATTGGCTCGTCAATCGTTTTATGGCACCTCTAATTCTTCCCTTTTATTGTAGAAGTACTATCATCTATGATATATTGCCGACTAAACTCCTTTTGGCATCGCACATATAAAATCTCCGCTTTATTTCTTATACCTACGCATTCTTCATGAAAGGATTTACACAATCCTTATGCTCACCAATAATCGTATCACCACCATCTTGGCAAGACAATCACTTCAAGTCCTCATTGGTATGAACTCCTTCTCAAGAGAAATCCTTCTTAGGTCCTTCTGACCTAGATCTACAAAACTTCCAATTACCTTGCCCTCCAAGGCCTCATGTCCATCCTCAGCTTTCTAAGCTAAGCTTCTTTTCAAATACACTAGCATAATGTTATTAGAATGGTGATGTAACATAGTTTAGGCGAAACATCAGTTACTTCGCCTCAACCATTTGATTCCCTCTGTTTTCCTTTCGTTTTCTTATGGGTCACCATACTCCTTACCGTTTCGAACTCGGATCCATCTCTTACTAGAGTAATCGTCATCTTGAATGACACACGCGTAGTTGCTTGTCCTTGAAGTTAATTCAGGGGTACTCGTCACATCATGTTGATACGGATCCTTTTAATCCTAACTCGTCACAGATGCATGTTATCATTATCACGCTTCCGTTCAAACGCTCTATAACTAGCTCTTTCCCGGAGTTTGTAGTTCCTTTAAAATTAGTTCAACGACCAACTTCCTTGATCGTTGTGGTAGTATGTGCCTTGAGTTCTAGCGTCGTATTCCTTATTTGCTTTCACTATTAACCTAGCGATTCCATGTTGTTTTCCTTCTTCACTTTCCTTGAGCACACTACTTCGTGGGTCGATGGTCCTTGACGGTTCACCAGGTGCTGCAAAATTTTTCTCACCCAAGTTCATCTTGTTTTAGCTTACCTCTATTTGACCGTTGACCTTGAGGGGATAACCATCACGGGTCATCGTCCTTCCTCTACTTATCGACCATACTTCTCCTTTTTAGTAAAGCTAGCTTCCATCGGTGTTGGGCGTATACTGCTTTCTCTTAGCTTAGTTGATATGCTGTACTAATAGCTTGCCTTTCGATAGAGGTTTTTTTTTTCCATTGATTTTCAAAGAATAATGCGTGGAGCGCCATAAAGATGAATACCTCTTGAACTACATCTCGCAGATGACGTCAATGCCTTCACTTTATCGTTTGGGTTAAATCGCCTACCTTTACTTTACTTTCTACTTCATATCTCTTTCAATGACGCTAGTGAATAACTCTTCTTGAGAGATAAAGTGTAATCTTGCGTTTCATACTCCTTGTTCGAGTATCTTCCTTGTTGTGATTACCCCCTTAACATTTTTCCTCTAGAAAAATGTAAGGGATTTCCTACTTTTCGTTTCATCTCGCTTTCTCCTCTAAGCAAGCTCATTAGCAACCTTCTTAACTTGGTTCCTTGAATCACCTTGCTTTCTTACGTTCTTTGGCAGTCTTCAATCCGCCAAATCTTCTCATCATTCTCGACGACTTTCAATTCGTCAGATTTCCTAATCCTACTTGTAACTACTATTGTCCTCCAGAGTAGTCCTAAATCATTTTTCATTTATCTTCAAATCGCGGGGGTCACATAATTCTTATATTACTTCTTATCCTCCTTAATTACATCTTCGCTCCAACGGTAACTTTGGGATTTCTTCTAATTGTCGTCAAGGCTCCATTTTTTACATGGATAGATGGACCTTCAATTCCTTCACCAATTTGAGGCCTCGGTTCAATTGCCTCTACACTCGCTCACATGTAAACCATATCCAGGCATCGCTTTCATTGGGTATACTAGTCTATAGTATCTTCTATACTATACTTCTCTAACTCACTAGTTTTCTGAACTTCCTTGTATCCAGTGGGTCCTTCTCTTAACGTCGTTGCGAGTGGGTGGTGTTAGTTATTTGGTCTCACCACTTTCAGGTGTTGCGTCGAGTCATCCGTGGATTAAGGGAATCGTAAATCTTTGGAAAAGAAGAACCATGCTTTCATCGTGTTTGGTCCTCAAGATTGTCGAAATTCACTTGGCTAGTTTCAATGTGGAAGTGGGGAGTAAGAGTAATAAGACGACAACTCAAATTAATATTCTTAGGTGAGTTAAAGGATTGCTTCAACGTCGCTTGTGAAAATTTGCTTCCTAGTACTCCGACTGACACACAGCATAACTTTGACGTCCCACATTTCGTGATCCAATAACACCTTCTATTTTATAGAGTTATCCCAAGTCTTCAAATCATGAGCGACATATGTTTGAACGGCTTTCTCATCCCTTGAGGTCGCAGCGAGAGGGGACTACTCATTCTATTTCACCATTACTGAATGTTGTGTAAGTGAGTTGTATGTTATTAGGTTACTAATTTTTGAAGAGAAGCGGTGGTAATCATTACTTCGAATCACCAAGAATATCAAGGATATAGAATGTGGTTTCGAATGAATGAAATAGGAATATATAAACAAGAGATTCATTAAGGCTCGAATTAGACTCCTTGCGCGAGTTAAAGAAATCACTTCTATGTCTTTCGTTGCCCAATGGACTCCAACTTTCGATGACGTCGATATATGTCGCAGACTTAGATAATATAGATAGTTGTTTGCGTACACGTGTTAGAATAGAAATATCGCACCAAATATTGGGGTTACAATCCTCAGGACGTGTCGTCTAGAATATATAGGAATGCGTCCTACTAGTGTCGTCGTATCGTCATATGGCTTTAAAACTGCTCGCCATTCATATGTCTCCAACTTCATTCGACGTTTACATATGTTTTGCACCATTTCAGATCGAATACAAAGGTTATGCGTAGTTTCTAAGAGGATAGAGTCGCGTCATATCTTGGGACTACAATTCTCAGAGTATATCGTCCAACGTTCGTGGGAAGATGCTCCACCGATGATATCGCGTTGTCGTATGTCCATAATGAATAGTGGTGTCATAAGAAATAGGATGTGGGATAATTTCAAAAGGGCACGAGTGAACGAATATTGGATTGGAGGGGTACTTAATAACAACTTTCATACTTAGAAAATATCTAATTTTATAATGAATTTCTCAGGGATAATCACTAGTTCTCAAGCCGTCAAACCTCAATACGCAATATCTATTTTAATAGTAAGGACTAACCACATTATCATCATATCATGTAAATACTAGTTCTTAATATCAAATCTTAGAGC
>CM067172.1:28104080-28149483 GCA_034093135.1 Erigeron breviscapus | reverse complement strand
AACATGCACCTTGGTCTAGTGTGGGTCTAGTCTCCAGAGAACTGACCCTGAAAACCAAGTTCTGAACATCTTCTTTCAGACCTGCCAGTTCACCAGTGACTGCAGTCTGAACAGAATTAACCAACCTTGTCTCTAATCCCTGGACTGCCATTTTGATTTTTTCAGTATTGTTGTTTGTGGCCAGTACCAGTTCATCAAGCTTCTCATAAACCAGCTTCTCATTCCCAGCAAAGACATTCATCTCAGATGCCAGGTTATTTGATAATAATGATTTGAAGTCAGAAATAACCTGAGATGAAGTCTGGAGTGATCTCTCCAGGTCCGCCACCTTACTTAAAAGGCCTTGGACCTCGGCAGAAGATGAAGTGGAGAGACCATTGGGAGGTTCAAGAGTTGAAGGTAATCTGGTCATTAGAGGAACTTGTGCCCAGTCCTCTTCAGTTGCAGCTTCAGATGTTGCAACTGGTGACTCCGGCGCACGAGGTGGAGGTTGAGATTGTGAAGGTTGAGTGGTTGCTGGAGTGAAGTATTGAGTGTTTCTGGAATTGAAGGTGGTGGTGGTGGTGCATGTTTGATTGTGGTGGTGGCATTTCTGGTGGAGGTGGTGGCATTTCTGGTAGACTTTCTTCTTCTTGGACATCTTCACCCAGAAAATTCAAGTTTGCATCAAAACCTTCAGACATTGGGGAATCAACGTCATCCCATTCTGGAGCCATCCCAACTGTCTGTTCACCAGACTGTTCACCAGTCTCTACATTCACTTGTTCACCAGCCCCTACATTTAAGTCTATTTGATCCTCTTGCTCAACTTCCTCAACAACCTGCTCAACAACTTGGGCAACATTTTCAATTTGTTCATCAATTACCTGCCCAACAACCTCTTGTACGTTCTCTTCAAAAATTGGAGACCCATCCAAATTCATAACATCCCCAGGATGTCTTTCAGGATTCACCTGAAGTCCTGCTCTCATCAGACGCCTGTTAGTTCTAGGTCGTTTGGAAGGTTCAACAACTTCTTGTACTTGACCTTCAGGAGCCACTTGACTAATTGGTTGTACAGCTTCAATGATCTGTACATCTTGGTCTCCAGAGGCTCTTTCAACAGCTTGACCTCTATCTGGAGCCATTTCAGCTTCTTCCCTTTGGAAGGTAAGCATGGACTGAGGAATATCTACCTCGTCCAGTGGAGATCTGAGATTGACCAAATCTCTCATATACTCACTCACAGAAAAGTGAGTAGTATCAAAATCATACTGGTCTCCAAGACCATTTTTAAACAGCAGTGAAAGGAAACGAATATATGGAACAAAAGGTTTTCTTCCCTTCACTCTGAGACGCTCTACCAGGTCATCAAAAAGAATTTGGGCGAAGTCCACTTTAAGCCCAAATCATAAACAGTAGGCAATCTGGAGATGGGTTTGATTGATCTGGTCTAACCCTCCAGAACTGCCTCCCAGACATTCAACAATATGAGTGAAGAAATATCTCCATGAGTCTGACAGCTTGCTCATGTAGATAGTCCCTTTCCTGGATAGCTGGCCATGCTCATCCAAGATATCTGTGTGCCCCATCAGCCTGCATACTTCCCTTGTATTGATACAAGTGGGAAGCTCAATAGGCAACTCATTCTGTTCATGATAGTTTAACTGTAGAACATACCTGAGCAGACTTGCAGTGAAACCAAGGGATCTGGTACCTCCCTTGAGAGTATAATTGATAGATGAAGTTTCATCATCAAATGTTGCAGTGTACCAAAATTCACACAGGTACTCGTGGTACATCCTTCCTGGATTTAATGTTAACGCACCATATAATGGGCAAGAGAGAAAGAACGAGTTTAATCTCCCAATAATCGATTGGGCATCATGAACACTGGAAAGAGAGAGTCTTGCCATCCAGTTATTCATGTTGATTCTAATGGCATTTGCCTCAAGATTAATATGAGGTGCCCTTTCAACATTATCAGAAGGGGCATATTCAGCGGCAAGGAGATTTTGAGCGATTTTGACTGTCTAGGTGCCATTTTATACAGAATAAATGAAGATGAAATTGAATATATATAGGTTATGATGAAGAATTGATGAAGGAATTGAATATAAATGGAGTAAATAAGAGAGATGATGATGATTGGAAAATGAATGAAGAAGTAAATGAAGGAATTTGAAAGATTTGGGAGTAAATATGTTCGAAGTAATGCAATTGAAATTGAAAGTGGGTATTTATAGGAGAGAGAATGTGGAACTCAAACGGTTTATTTGAAATTATCAAATATAGTTTTGATCGAGGTTCTGAGATCCGCATTAATTACATCACATCACACATAAATGTGTGACAGTTTACAGCCCACAAACATTAACAAGTTGCTCTTTTTGACTTCCCAAGGTAAAAATACCATCATTACGTTGAAAAATTTACATGCCACGTAGGAAAAATATCTCCAAAAAGATTTGCTTACGTGGCACACACAATGACCAAGTATTTAGAAAATATTATGACATATTTCAGTGCATCTGGAGGTTGACTGGACACTCCAGTATCACTGGTGGATTAGTCCAGTGAACATGTACTGATGGTACATTGGAGGGACACTCCAGTAAAGTACCAGTGAAAACCATTTTTTGAAAGACTGGTAACCTCAAACTTGCACGTCAACTAATTCAGACAAATGAGAGGGACACATTTACAAGGAGACATAAGTCACCTCAACACGCACTTCAATCTGTCCAGTTACCAGTGAGAGGGACACATTTACAAAGCACCAGTAATATTTTCTAGAAGAGTTTGTCCAGTGAGAAAATAAATTAATAAATTCCCCTTGAACTTAAAACATTTTTTAAGAAAAAATATCTTTCAAGTCTTTCCCTGGAATGTTCCAGAAATCTAATAATGCAAAGATAGTACACAAAGGCGTTCAATATCTGAGCAGTTACCAGATTTAAGGGTTTAACATTCCCAACTCACCAACAAGAAATTCAAAAGTTTTGACATCCAGAGTTTGGTAAAAATGTCAGCGAGTTGTTTGTCAGTGGGAATAAAATGGAGTTCAATGTTGTTTTTCATAATATGATCACGAATGAAGTGATACCTGAGATCAATGTGCTTCATTCTGGAGTGCATGACTGATTGTTTGAGATAGCAATGGCACTGGTATTATCACAAAAGATTGGGGTCTTTGAATATTTAATACCATAATCAAGCAACTGGTTCTTCATCCAGAGTATCTGAGCACAACAACTGGCTGCAGACACGTATTTAGCTTCAGCAGTGGACAATGAAACTGAAGTTTGCTTCTTACTGGTCCAGCTGATCAGTTTGCCACCTAGGAAATGACATCCACCAGTTGTGGATTTCCTATCTATCTTACAACCTGCATTATCTGAATCTGAATAACCCATTAGATCCATGCCTGAGCCTTTGGGATACCAAAGACCTAGACTGGGGACACCTTTAAGGTACTTCAGTATGCGCTTTACAGCAAGCATATGAGATTCCTTTGGATTAGACTGATATCTGGCACATAAACATGTTGAAAACATAATATCTGGTCCACTGGCAGTTAAATACATCAGTGAACCAACCATGCCTCTATAGACAGTGGTGTTCACTGGTTTACCATCTGGATCGGAGTCCAGTGTCCGTGGTGCAGAAATTGGAGTTGGTTTAGATGGTAAAGAGTTCATATCATATTTCTTTAAAAGATCTCTAACATATTTTTCCTGATTAATAAAGATGCCATCTTTGTTTTGTTTAATCTGGAGTCCAAGAAAATATGTTAATTCACCCATTAAACTCATCTCATATTCAGTTGACATTATTTTCGACAATTTCTTGCACATGTTTTCATCAGTAGACCCAAAAATAATATCATCAGCATAAATTTGTACCATTAATAGATTACCTTTTTCATGAAGAATAAATAAGGTATTGTCAATTGCACCTCGTTTGAAACCATTTTTCAACAAATGTTTAGTCAGAGTGTCATACCAGGCACGTGGGGCTTGTCTGAGGCCATAAAGCGCTTTGTCCAGACAATATACCCAATGTGGATGCTTTTCATCAACGAAACCTGGTGGTTGTCTGACATAAACTTCTTCTTCAAGCTTTCCATTCAAGAAGCACTCTTTACATCCATCTGGTAGACCTTGAACTGATGATAGCAGCGAATGCTAAGAATATTCTGATCGCTTCAAGTCTAGCCACTGGAGCAAATGATTCATCAAAGTCGACATCTGACTGGCAGTAGCCTTGTGCTACCAGTCTGGCCTTGTTTCTGATTACGTGGCCATCTTCATCTACTTTGTTTCTGAAGACCCATCTTGTTTCAATTGGTTCTTTCTTTCCAACTGGGAAAGGAACCAGATACCAGACCTTGTTCCTTTCAAACTGGTGAAGCTCTTCTTGTATAGCAGTCACCCAGCTTGGATCTCCATAGCCTCGTCAATCTTCTTTGGTTCCATCAAAGATAGAAAACTAACGTATAAGCATTGATTACTGGAGGCTCTTCTGGTCTGAACTCCTCTACTGGAGTCACCTATGATCTGATCAATAGGATGAGTTTTTGTCCATCTGGAGTACTGACCAGGATTGTTACTGACAACAATATCAGTGCAAGAATTCAGTTGAGTCTCCTCTGGAGTTGCTTCTGGAGGAGGATCTTGCTAGACTACTTCAGTATCTTCATCTGAGTCATTTAAATCACGATTTGCATCATGAAATTCTTCATTTGAAGGCATTTTCTGAAGTACTGGTTCAGTTTGGAATTCTTCATAAGAAGACATTTCTGGTCTATTCTCAACTGACACTGATACTGGGGGAGTAGTACGAACATCTGATCCAATATTAATTTCAGAGGGTAGTTTGAAAATAATAGAAGGATAGAATGGAGTACTACTGGAGAGTTTCTTTTTCTGAACAGGTTCCAGATCAGGATGACTGGAAACTATGTCTTTTGAATCTTCATTTTTGTCGTTTATAGGATCAGATTCACAAAAGACAATTGAGTTACTGGGGGAGTGTCAAGGGCTGGCTTCTTGTTGATTGCAGCATTTGATTCATCAAATGTGACATGAATTGACTCATGGACCTTCTCCAGTCTCTTGTTGTAGATTCTGAAGGCCTTGCGAATGGCTGAATAGCCTAAGAAATACCCTTCATCAGCTTTGGCATCAAATTTGCCTAACTGACTGGAGTCGTTCAGGATGTAAACTGGACATCCAAAAACGTGAAAATAACCAATATTTGGTTTTCTATTTCTTAAGACTTCATAGGCTGTCTTTTGTGTCTTTTGATGTACACTGATCGATTCTGGGTGTGGCAAGCAGTTGCAATTGCTTCCGCCCAGAAACTGGTAGACAGACCAGATTCAGCAAGCATACTCCTGGCAGCTTCTATCAGCGTTCGATTCTTCCTTTCCACCACTGCATTTTGTTCTGGAGAGCGGGCTGATGAGAAATTCTGGGAGATGCCAGTGTCAGTACAGAATGACTCCAGAGTTGCATTCTGGAATTCTGTTCCATTGTCACTTCTTAACTGACACACTTTTCGACTGTACTTGAGCTCAATTTGCTTGATAAGACTGATGATTTCAGCAGCAGCTTCAGTTTTAGACCTCAGAAAGATCACCCAACAATATCTGGAGAATTCATCTACGATCACCAGGGTGTATCTTTTACCAGCATGAGTCTGAACATTCACTGGACCAAAGAGGTCCATATGAAGCATATGAAGGGGTTCAGATATGCTGAAATTCTGTCTGGTCTTGAAACTGGTACGTTTTTGCTTACCCATCTCACATCCTGGACATGGCCTTTCCTTTTTGAAGGAAACTGAAGGTATCCCATCTGCAAGTTGTTTTCTGGACAACTTATTAATATTCTTGAAATTTAAATGGGATAACCTTTTGTGCCATAACCAGTTTGTGTCTTCATCAGCTTGAGTATAGAAACACTGCTCTGAAGGAGAGCTTTCCATATCCATCACGTACACATTCCCTTTTTCTGGGAGCAATCAACACTACCTTCCAGTCCTTGTTGAATACGATACCCTGAGCAATATTGAATAGAACTTGATAGCCATCATCACACAGTTGACTTATACTGATCAGGTTGTATTTCAAACCATTCACAAATACAACACGTCTGAACTTGACTTGTCCATTGTTTAGAACACCGTATCCCTCAGTCTTTCCACAACCATCATTTCCAAAAGTAATGGAGGGTCCATCAGAAATGGTGAACTCCTCCAGCAAGGTCTTACATCCAGTCATCGTCCTGCCAGCAGCACTGTCAAGATACCAGATATATTTCTTTCTATCGCCCTGTACATACACCAGATACTTATCAGTTAGATTTGGGAACCCATCGACTGATGGGTTCACTGGACCCTCCCTTATAGGTCCCTGGGGCAATCTGGTTTAGTTCACTTTCTTCAACAGTGGTCTTAGTTGAAAAGACCACTGGGGTTGATAGTTTTGAAACCTTTTTCTTTTTCTCAACTGGAGAAATAGATTTAACTTTCTTTGCAAAAGGTTTTGTATTTTTTCTATGGCCAGATGAAGTACCCTCAATAAAGTTTAATCTTGCATTAAAACTTTGAGATTGACGAGTCAGAATTTGAATCTGGCTCTCTAACCTGGACAAAATATTTTCTTCAGATGACACCTTAGCCTTTCCAGTCCTAGGCTTAGGTAGGGGATTGGTCTGAGGCAAAGGTTTATTCCGATAAACCTCTTTAACTAGAGCAGTCATCTGGAATGCTCCAGTCTTGACCTCTGGGATTGAACTGGGTAAATATTGGTCTTGGGAGTTACAGGCTCATCATAAACAGTGGTGGGCCTGAACTCCTCTGGTAATCGATCGATTACTGGTATTAATGATGCTACATGAGTATTTCCATCTAAGTATGCACGTTTTTGAGCAGCAAATTGATTTACTCCAGCATCATATGGCTTTTTGGTTTCTAGCCATGATTTAATTACCAGTTTTTCTTTCTCTAAAATGACTTCAAGATCTTGTTTTTCTTGAATCAATTGTTCAGTTACCAGAACCTGGGCTTGAAATGCCAGTTTAATGTCTTGAAGTTCTTTCAATTTTGATTTTAAGACGGTTATTTCAGAAAAATCTGTTTCTAGACCATTTACACAATCAGATCTAACAGTTTCTACAAATATCAAATCAGAATTAAGAGCTTCAACTATGTCCAGTTTTAGTTCTTGGTCAGTTGCACAATCATAATCACTAACCTTCTTAATAACAATGTCTACCCATCGTCCAGATGTGACATCTTCCTTCACCAGGTGCTCATCGTCTGCCAGAGCCATGTAACAGCAATCTCTTTCTTCTTCTTCATCAACATATGATTCATCAGAAGGAACCCACTTCTCTTCAGTTGTTGCAATCATGCACTTATTATTGTTTTCAATTTGTTGTGCCATGAGAGCAATCTGGGCCTTAAGCTTTTTATATTTCAATTTATATCTATCATCAGGCTTATTATTTGAAGAGAATGGACCAGGCTTGGATACAAACTGGTTGGACCTGCAATCTTTCATGAAATGACCCTTTTTGCCACATTTAAAGCATGTCAAATTGGTCTTATCAGTGGAAGAACTGGATGCAAATTGTCCAGATGGCCTATTTGCTCTTGCCTTAAAACGGTTAAACGTTTTAGCAATCATTGCAATGAGGTCATCATCATCAGTTTCATCACAACAGTCTAGAGAGATTTGACTGGTCTCTCCAGAATCCATGAGTTCAGACACCATCTTCTTCATAGAAAATACATTCTCAGAAGATATCAGTGCTGTACTATGTGGTTCAGTATGACTAACCACATTAGGACTACTGGAGGCATGGTTAAAAGCATCTTGTTCTGCCACCACTCTTTGAGCTTGATTTTCTTCAGTGTACCTGAAAGCTCCATATAGAGTTGAGAGAGTGTGTGTGTGCAGAGTTTTACCTTGTCGTAAGACCAGGATCATGTGAGACCATTTGGTGGGTAGAATATCACAAAATTTCTCCAGAAGTATATCCTTGTCCTTCTCAACCCCAAGACCTCTCAATTAGTTTATGATACTCATAAATCTGGTGTAAGTACCAGTGAGAGACTCGTTAGGTTGAGCAAAAAATGACTCATACCTCTTGTTTAAGGAGACCTTTCTGGTGACAATGGTGTCATCTCCTCCTTCATGTTGGTTTAAAAGTTCATCCTACATGGTTTTAGCACTAGGAAAAAGAACTAGTGTGGGAATTAGGGTTTCTGGAACGGCCCCGAGGATCATGTTTTTGAGAAGGGTGTCTAGATTCACCAATCTCCTCTCCTCTTCAGACCAATGTTCCTCCCTCTTTTCCCTTCCTCTTCTAGATCCAGAAGGATCAAGAAGGGGATTGAGAGGTGATGTTGGTACATAAGGACCTTCATTTAAAATTTTCATCATGTTCCTCTCAATACCAGTGACATGCAAAACCATCCTAGCCTTCCACGTACCAAATTCATCACTATTCCCACTGAATTTAGGAACAGGATTATTTGAGTAGTGCACATGCACGTGTGGAGAAGCAAGAGTAGGAGGAGGAGGTGGATTAGTGTTATTAACAATAGGTGGTTCATTTTGATCATTAATATTAGCATTAGGATCGGGACCAAGATTAAAACTTCCTTGTGTATTTTCTTGGTTAGCCATCAAAGAAACAGATCTAGGCAATGTTTAGCCTTCTGCTCTGATACCAAATGTGAGTCCCTTAAGTTCGATGGTTAACCAGGAAAGTGTAAAATACAACAAGTCTAATAATCACTAGAATGGACTAGTATTACTTGTAAATAAATGCAAGAATTATATAAACAAAGTAATACAAGACTTAAAGCAATAAACAAGTAAAGTGGAACATTATGTATTTTTTCAAGTCTAATAAAATACAAGGTTGTGCGGAATCAAGATAATACAAATAAGTATGTATCCTAACAACCTATGAATTACAAATGATCTATATTTGTCAAATAACTCTTTTGGATCGAGATACTTAAAGTTGTGAAGTATCCCTGTTTAAGATCGAGAGTATTTGGACAAATTCACTTAAATGCAAAATGTATGCTTAAAAGTATTTTTCTCAAGGAAATGACTTTGTATTTATAGGCAACAAAATTCACCAGTGAATTTTGTACCGTACAAATCTGGTTACATGCATTTAATGATCCGACAAGAACATTAAATGCATTGGATAAGGAATAAGGATAAAGTCACATCAAATGACTTTGTATCCTTTTATCCAACCATCTTTACACACGTATACTTTGGTAAAGAACAAGTGGATTGTTCTTTGGAAAGTGTGTAAAGGGAAAAGTCAATCCTCGATATCAGTGTTCAGACTTGTAGGGTCTAGAACACTGACAATCCGCCATTTGTAAGTCTTCTTTATTCTGACTTCAGTCTTTGACTTCAGTGAGAATGTCTTCAGTAGAGTTGATCTGGACTGGGGTGAAGTCCAGTGAGCTAATCTGGAGAATACTCCAGATTTCCTATACAAGTATTTACTCACTGGTCTTCCATTATTTCTGGACAAATCTTCAGAGGGACTCTAGATTCCAAGTCTGGAGTAGGTCCAGTAGAACACGTTTCTGGACAGATCTTCAGTAAGTCTCCAGTAGTCGAGTCTGGAGCGAGTCCAGTAAATCTGGACTAAATCTGGACCTAACATGTAGTGAGTGTATACTGCAAAAAAAAGTATATCTTTTCTTTTACCAACTACTATGGAAGTGTAGTGGTATTATTTTGTATCAAATATGATGTTTTTGTCTTTTAAGATGTTAACTAACTTTTCACTTAAAATCATACCGTAAGTGTTGAGCGTATTATTTCTTTGTGTACTACTTTTTGACGCCTTTTCTTATGTTTGGTGGGATTCATATAGCTCGGCTAACTTAACGGTTTTGCCATCCTGTACACAAATAAAAACAAATTCTAGTGAACGAGAGAAAGGTACTCGCGCGTTGCGACGGTGATGAAGGTGATAGCGGGGTGGTGATGTAATGGCGGTGGTGGCGGTGGCGTGATGTGATCTACCTGACGGGCTCGCCCTTAGCCGTACGGGTTTCGCCCTCGGATTTAAAATTTGTCGAAAGTATATCGAATGACCTCTCTAATGAAAGAGCATGAAATTTTAAGAACACCCATATAATTTTTATAATTTGTCGATATACGGTTTTTGAGATAAAAGATTTTGAATGAATTAGAGAAATAAAATGATTTATGAAGGAGAGAGAAAGTTGTAGGAGATTGATATATGGTACATTGTGCATTATCATGTGTACATTGTTGAATGTTGAAAAGTTGAAAGTTGAAAAGTGGATTTGCTTTATAATACGAGCATAGTGCCCGATGAAGGGCGGCGGTGGAAATCAGGGGAGGCGGTCGAGAAGGAGGGCGGCGACGGAGGGTGATAGAAGGTCGATGAGAGAGAATGGGGGTAATGAAGGTATATAAAGGTTTTATGTTTAAGTAAGGCTATTTAAGAAAAAAAATATGTTTAATCATAGTTCTCTTTATAAGAGGGTATAGATTAAGTGAGGGAGTTGATAAATAATCACGGTATGAATTAAATGAGTTGTTTTTTATTAAGTAAAAAAAAAACACTTTTTTTGATAACTTAATAAATTAAGTATTTTTGATTAAGTCATAATTTTTTAATTAAGAGACTAACTATCTGATTAAGATAATTATACATGGCATGGTTTAGCAATACGAGTGAGGTACCGCGCAATGCGGCGACGGTGGCGGCGAAGGGTGGTGGTGGCTGCGGTGGCGGTAACAGAGTGGTTATTAATGTAAAGGTAATTGATGTAAAAGAAGGTAGTGTAGTTATTTTAAGGGTTAAATGATGTATGTTGTAAATAAATTTCATTAAGAGTATTATATGTAATATTTAAATTAGTGAAAAAGAGAGAGAAATAGTTTGGATAGATAGGGTTGGAAAATATTTTAGGGATATTTTGGGTAGATGTAGTATGTGAGTTGAGAATGTGTTGAAAATTAGGGGTAATATAGGTATTTTAAAGGTAGAAAGTTAAAATGGAAGAGGGGTAGTTTGTTTTAAGGGTATTTTCGACATTTCAGGGATAAAGTGTTTGATGGTAGTGTAAATTAAAAGGGTAAAATAGAGAATTTAAAGGTAGAGTGTTTAATTTGGGGAGGGTAGTTTGTTTTAAGGGTATTTTCGACATTTCAGGGATAAAGTGTTTGATGGTAGTGTAAATTAAAAGGGTAAAATAGAGAATTTAAAGGTAGAGTGTTTAATTTGGGGAGGGTAGTTTGTTTTAAAGCATTATTTTGTTTGACTAACGTGTACAACCAATTGCCTCAACACCAACATCGATCAGGCTTTTGGCCCACCGATATCTTAAATACTCACTATAATCTGTATTATTTATATGCAGGATACTACTTTGATGATGAGGTTTTAGAGGTAACTCTTAAGTATATGCCAGATACATGATACATGTCTGACCCCTGTATCGCTATCACCTTCCGATTGCATTGAACTTTATACTTAATGCACTTTAATGATCGACACTAGGTCTTTCACCATGTTCGTTGATGATTTCTCATTTATGCTTTCGTTACTCAGTTTTACCCATTTGATTTGCATATCAAGAGCTAAAACGACAACTGCAGTGAAAAATAGGATAACAAAATTTAAATGCATCATCCATTATATTGGGAGAATTTGTTAGTATGTTGGTCGGCAATGTCTTAGTTGAGAGGAAAGTGCTTGAAGTTGATCAAACTCATGACTACATTCCCTCCTGGAGGCTGAATCATGGAGTAAATTTGTAGTCTCCCTATGTCAGTTCGAGGTATGGTCCAATATCACAACATGTATGAAGCACTTAACAGGATGTAATCTGTAGAGAAGCCTTAGAATCTGGAAGAATGTGACGGATATATAAAGTAAGGGGTAATTTTTTATGCTTTTTGTATGATCTATTTAAATTTTTATCATTTTTAATACAAGAATTGCTCAGTGAAGAAATTGATTTAACTTTTTTCCTGAAATTGTTGTATATGGTAATCGAGAGTTTAAAATGGCACATAAACTTCTCTTTTGAGCCAAAATGAGCATGGAGGTGGACATCTACTTCCATTTTTTTTCCTATTGGTATTGTGTTAAGTTCTGACTGGAGGTAGTGGCAAAATGGGTTGGTTGGAATGATCCAAAACGGTTCTTTTTTTGACAAAAACTATGTGAATAGAGAGGTACTTATCGAAATGATTACTAAAATCCAAATATGCGATTTGTAACCCAACAAACTGTATAATTTGGATAGTAATTACAAGTATGTTGTATATAGTAATGAATACTACATGCATTTCATATATTATTATTCTACTATGTCCATTATTAGGAAAGAAGCTGGGAGACATTGTAATAACGATTAGAATGGCTATGTTACATCAGACAAAAGTTGCATCTCTATCATGTAAGGTTGTTATTTCTTAGTTATATAATTGGTTGTTTTAAAGCATTATTTTGTTTGACTAACGTGTACAACCAATTGCCTCAACACCAACATCGATCAGGCTTTTGGCCCACCGATATCTTAAATACTCACTATAATCTGTATTATTTATATGCAGGATACTACTTTGATGATGAGGTTTTAGAGGTAACTCTTAAGTATATGCCAGATACATGATACATGTCTGACCCCTGTATCGCTATCACCTTCCGATTGCATTGAACTTTATACTTAATGCACTTTAATGATCGACACTAGGTCTTTCACCATGTTCGTTGATGATTTCTCATTTATGCTTTCGTTACTCAGTTTTACCTATTTGATTTGCATATCAAGAGCTAAAACGACAACTGCAGTGAAAAATAGGATAACAAAATTTAAATGCATCATCCATTATATTGGGAGAATTTGTTAGTATGTTGGTCGGCAATGTCTTAGTTGAGAGGAAAGTGCTTGAAGTTGATCAAACTCATGACTACATTCCCTCCTGGAGGCTGAATCATGGAGTAAATTTGTAGTCTCCCTATGTCAGTTCGAGGTATGGTCCAATATCACAACATGTATGAAGCACTTAACAGGATGTAACATTTGCCAAGGAATTTTGGCAATAAGAGAGTGACATTTGCTCACGAGCATCTAACAGGATGTAATCTGTAGAGAAGCCTTAGAATCTGGAAGAATGTGACGGATATATAAAGTAAGGGGTAATTTTTTATGCTTTTTGTATGATCTATTTAAATTTTTATCATTTTTAATACAAGAATTGCTCAGTGAAGAAATTGATTTAACTTTTTTCCTGAAATTGTTGTATATGGTAATCGAGAGTTTAAAATGGCACATAAACTTCTCTTTTGAGCCAAAATGAGCATGGAGGTGGACATCTACTTCCATTTTTTTTCCTATTGGTATTGTGTTAAGTTCTGACTGGAGGTAGTGGCAAAATGGGTTGGTTGAATGGTTTTGGTAATTAAATGATATGATTTAAGGTCAGACTGGGCAACTTATTTTATTCGAGTCAGATCGCTTGGTTTTGGCCTGTCACCCATTTTTGTTCTAGTAGTTACTCTCAACGTGTTCAACCCATTTTATACAAGGTTTTGAAATTTTATTTTCTTCTTTCGACCTGTTAGGGGTGAAATATAAACCTAATCAACCAAATTTCATATAAACCTAATCAACCAAATTTCAAAGTAAATGGCCAAAAAGCGACACCTCTAGCTCTGACTAATTGATCTCATTGGTAAGGTGTCCTTTTCGGTAACCGGTGATCCTAATATTGAGTCATACCAGGTATGGCTGTGTTATAGGAAATCTGACCTTTAGATGAAAGAAAGTAGAGAATCAAATCATGGTTTCACTTAAATGTGTTGGCATCAACTTCAAGGTGAAACATTATGGTGTGAGATTGTATGTGAAAAGACAGCAAATGGTTCCCTCTGAGTAAATTTTCAATGTGTTTTGTTAAAAGGTTATCTGAACACGAACATTTAAATGAGAAAGATTTTGTGTTTACATTTGTTGTTTTAGACCCAAGTGAATAAACAAATAATCAGATAAATGGACACTTTCATATGAATGAAACAATCTCTTTCATTTTCAAGATAACAAACATCGACTAACATTAAATAAAGGGATTATGACCTGGGAGTGTAACTAACTATGCCAAAATGGTTATGTTATGTAACTAACTATAAAAACGTTTATGTAATGTATCAAACTACGTATTTTCGTCTATAGTATGTAAAGGATTACCGGTGTAACACTTAGCCGGTCACCCAAAAAGGGATTTATGGTTATGTTACAAATATGACAAAATGGTTATGTTATGTAACTAACTATGCCAAAATGGTTATGTTAAGTAACTAACTATAAAAACTACCGGTTACTTGTCAATGGTAACCGGTAACATACATACTATAGACGAAAATACATAGTTTGATACATTACATAAACGTTTTTATAGTTAGTTACATAACATAACCATTTTGGCATAGTTAGTTACACTCCCAGGTCATAATCCCTTAAATAAATGGGCACTTTCTTATTAATGAAACAAACTGTTATGTTAGGTTTTGAAAAATACTCCAAGTCACATCATGCAATACCAGCAACAAACAGAGCCATATGGAAACATTAAATATAATAACAATATTAATATTAACAAAACACCAAAAGATCAAGTACTACAAGGAACCCAGATCCATGAACTCAAAAAATCGTCTCATGAGTCACTACTCGAACAAAGACACAACAACCTCCTATTAATAAACTAAAAGGGGAACTACACAAGACAACACAGAACATCAAACATAGGATCACTTTTCTTTTAGGTTCAAGACAACAAAACTCAAAATTTATACACCAAGAAAATAGGATGACATATTAACCCACTTTGGGGGTAACAATCCTGTGTTGTAAAGCACAAAATTGCGGTGAGTAATTGTACTCATTTCTTAAACCATTTATGATATGAGTACAAAAAGATGAATCCAACAAGAAGTAAAGACTTGCTACAAAAATGGTTCTCTCTTGTGTTGCCCAGTTGGATCCAAACCAGCTATACCTTCTGTTTATGGCCGTGAATAAGTAGTGGCCAAGATGTAGGCACAAGTATCGAAGATCAAACCCTTTTGTATTTTTAAGGTTAAGACAAAAATAGCTCACTAAAATGACCATAACTTTTGCTACAGATCCAATTTCGACGTATGACAGTCGAAACGACCGTTGGAAAGAGGAGCATCAAGCTGCAAAGCGCCAAGTCTTCGGGACCAAAAACACCATTTTTCATGAGTTACGGGCCTTTTATTTAGTTTTTCGATTTTTTTTGGACTTTCTTTTTGTAATAGCTTTTGGCCCACTTGTGTTTTAGGGCCCATTCGAATTTCGCTTATCTATTTATATGTATGATAACCCTTGGAAATGGTCAGACTTGGTTATATCAAAAATTCAGTTTTTTTTTTTCATATACACATGCTTGTATTTTAGTGTGCAACCCTTAAATTTTGGTATTCTCTTTTGAATCAACGAATTTAGAAAAATTGTTTCGTGGTTTTCTTCTGAATCAACAAGATCAATTATTTATCTCGTATTCCGTCTGCGTCAGACCACTGGCCAAATCCTTGGTATTTCTTTTTGTATAGTGCGTGAGACAAGTACAACAACAGGATGCTACCCTCACTTAAGATTGAGTTGCTACATCTATTGGAGGGAGATATCTAACATTTTATTTAAAGGGCGCAAGACAGAAAAAGAAAAAAGTAACGAGCAGCAGCAGCTCACGTGTACTTCCCATTTCCCATTTCAATTCTTGTTGGAGCTTGATTTGGTTGACCAGCCAATCTTGTCATGCCACATACTCCAATTTTGACTTTTCTTTGGTGACTGAGAAGAGATTTACACGAGGAGCTCACTTGCCCCTCAAATTCTTTTTTCATTTTTGTTCCTTTTCTTGGCTGATAGAGCTCCATGTCATAGTGACTGAAAGGGAGATATTTGTGTGGTTTCATATTATATAGTTTTTGGGCAGCAACAATTGAAAAATGAGAGAGCTGCATATTATAGAGAATCACACGAGTAGCAGCAGAACACAAAATCCATTGTACATAAATTTTTTTATTTTCATTTTTATTTTCTAAAATATTATCATCCAAACAATAATCCATTTCTCTTACAATAATATCATCATCATCCATCCATCCACCATCATTATCACCATCTACATTTTCCCATCAAAACCCTTTTCACCCATTTCCTCATCTTTGAAGATTTTCACTTTGGGGTTGGAGATTTGAGGCTTCGGAAGAAGAAGATTCACACCACTTCATTTTATTGCTAGAGATTTGGTTGTATCTATTACTCTTTTCATCTTTCATTTATACATTAAATGGATATGTGTCTATGCATGACTTTTGGTGTTTTATATGATGATATGATTATGATTAGTGAGTAGATTAGTTTGTGTTTGCTTGGGCATATGATTTGAACTCTTTTTGTGATGATTAATTAGTGGTTTTGGATTGATTAAATTGGGGATTATGAATCTTGACTTTTGGAGTAAAAGTTTGACTAGTCATTGTTTAGGATTATCATTGTGGGTGGGTGTCATTTGCAATTGTCTGATTTATTTGAAACCCATTTATTGATAAATAATTGTTTTAGCAATTGTTTGTTGCGGGAATAGTGAATGCGAAACCGAATGTTAATTTTAATTATGATTTGTTGAACTTACTTTTTCAACTAATAAACCTGATACTACTAAAAATGTAACCATTAATGTGTACATGTTTTATTGGGGTTTATTTGGTTATAAAAAGAGGACACTCACCTTATGATTGAATGAACCAACATGAGTCATTTTTAATGTTTAGTTAACAAAGTCGGGGAATACTTGTGACCGCAATACTCGGATTTGTTAATACCAGTGAGTCTAAAATTGAAGTTTGTTATTAAAAGAGCAACCTCTAAATAGTAAATTGATATTTTGGCTTACGCCGCGCTCGTGAGAAGTCAAGGGTCATAGATTTCAATTTGTCAATCCGGTTTTTATTGTTATATCTTGTTCAACCACTATCATTGCAAAAAGAGGGAGATTCGCCCAAGCAAACACATTTGTTTGTGATTGATATTGTCATTTTATCTATTTGCTTTTTCCATGTTTATTTGCTTTGCATTTTATGTTTTTCTCTAATTTATGAATCAACCTTTCAAAACTTTCTTTTAGTCATTACTTAGGATTAGCATTGTGGGTGGGTGTCATTTGCAATTGTCTGATTTATTTGAAACCCATCTATTGATAAATAATTGTTTTAGCAATTGTTTGTTGCGGGAATAGTGAATGCGAAACCGAATATTAATTTTAATTATGATTTGTTAAACTTTACTTTTTCAACTAATAAACCATGATACTACTAGAAATCTTACCATTAAATGTGTACATGTTTTATTGGGGTTTGTTTGATTATAAAAAGAGGACACTCACCTTATGATTGAATGAACCAACATGAGTCATTTTTAATGTTTAGTTAACAAAGTCGGGGAATACTTGTGACCGCAATACTCGGATTTGTTAATACCAGTGAGTCTAAAATTGAAGTTTGTTATTAAAAGAGCAACCTCTAAATAGTAAATGGATATTTTGGCTTACGCCGCGCTCGTGAGAAGTCAAGGGTCATAGATTTCAATTTGTCAATCCGGTTTTTATTGTTATATCTTGTTCAACCACTATCATTGCAAAAAGAGGGAGATTCGCCCAAGCAAACACATTTGTTTGAGATTGATATTGTTATTTATCTATTTGCTTTTTCCATGTTTATTTGCTTTGCATTTTATGTTTTTCTCTAATTTATGAATCAACCTTTCAAAACTTTCTTTTAGTCATTACTTAGGATTAGCATTGTGGGTGGGTGTCATTTGCAATTGTCTGATTTATTTGAAACCCATCTATTGATAAATAATTGTTTTAGCAATTGTTTGTTGCGGGAATAGTGAATGCGAAACCGAATATTAATTTTAATTATGATTTGTTAAACTTTACTTTTTCAACTAATAAACCATGATACTACTAGAAATTCAACCATTAAATGTGTACATGTTTCATTGGGGTTTGTTTGATTATAAAGAGGACATGATGAGAGTCCATTTTGTGATTATTTTTCACATCATTTGGCCACATTTTAATGTTTAATTGAGTTTATATATGTGAACTTATGTTACTTAATTACATTACATTGAATATTTTTAGAAGTCCACCGATAATGCCATATATTGGACTCGGTATCATACTACAAGGTTTACAAGATCTATAAATACTCTGATATTATTAATTGATAGTACGAGTAATAATTAGACTGTTGGTGGTGCACGTGGCCTATGGTCAAGAAAGTCAAAGAAGCAAATTGCAATGTTGAAATATAAAGGTGGTGGTCTCGTGTGGTCTATGAGCCGAGAAAGCGAGAAAAGGAACAAGTCATAGGCCTTGGACCATATAATGAGCAGTAGCCCAAAAGAAGACGTGGGCCTCTACCCTTTGTTCATCTCGTGAAGACTAGCCTAAAGAAAAGAAAAGTGGAGCAGCCCACTTTTGGGTCCATTGGTCGTGCGAAGTCCAGAAGAAGAAAAAGAGGTGCGGCCTCTTTTGGTCAACAAAGGCAGCGACCGATATCAACATCAAACATAACTATAAATCTATAATCTCTCTATGAGAGGATATGAAAAATCCTTATGCGACACCTTTTTTAGTTTACAAGTAATATATTTGCTTATTTGTCATTATTAGATTAATAGTCTTTTTTATTTAAGTGTTTTTTTATATACATTCATCAAATTTAATCTACATGTCATTCCTAGTTGGCATTTTATATATTATTATTATTATTATTATTTTTTATAAAAACAACACTTTTATTAAATTTTCATAGAAGTTACAAGAAATTAGTGGGGAGCCGCGATACTATCTGAGCTCCCACACCTCTAGCTATAGCAAAGCTAATCCTATGAAAAATATGAGTAGAAGCACGTGCCCCAATGTCTTGGGTCACGGAGAACTTTCGGATCCGTTTCAGTAAGGCTACCGCATCCTTCTCAAGTTCTCCGAAGGAAGAGAAAGAGAAGGGGAGAAACCCATATCCAATGTCAGTACACTTAGCCTCATACTTAACACGCTTACGTTGCGCAGCTTCAGTTACTGCACGACCAGGCACAAAATCAATCATACCAGTTTGCGTCAAAGGAGATGAGCCTGTCAAATCAACACATACATCAAGACCCCTATCCCACGAGTACAACAACATGTCGGCAGGACGTAAGCGTGTGTCTCTTTCTCCACTAAGCCCGATATCAACTTCTTTACGAACTGAAATCTCTAAACGAATGCATATGTCAACAAGGGTGTCGCGAACTATGTTATGTCGATGTTTAATACCAATTAAACCAGCACAAGAAACAACATGGTCCCCATAAATATCCCCCATAAAGACCCTCGAACAAGCTGAGCACGACATCTGCACAGAGAATAGAGGAATACCAAGTCGATAACATAGAACACATCGGTAGGTCCTAGCATTCATAGTCTGGCCTAAACCAGAGATAGGAACCACCCTAAGCCAATCCGAAGTATGATCCTCCATTTGAGTTTTCCATAACGCCATCTGTCGAGTAGATAGAGAATAGGTAGATTCAGCCGTTTGGGTGACACGTGTGAAATATATATCTGCCAATTTCTTCATGAGTTTGGGGGCAGCGATCTCACTCGAACTACCCAAAAGGTCAATCTCCATTTTAGCATTAAAAGTACCCACAACATCATTAAAGGAAGGTCCATAAGTTCCAATACCAGAGTGTTGGAGCAACTTAGTTTGCAAGTTAACAGATTGGAGTCTAGACGCGAGGAAAGCATAGTTCAAGACATCACCCGCAGAATAAACACTAAGCCCACCAAAGGCAAAGGGTAATGTGGCAAGCCTCCATTGCCAATCACCAAAACCAGATCCAGAAGAAATAACAATGCGCTCTAGAGAAGAACGGAGGGCTGCATCAAATGAAATCTGAGCACATTCAAAGACCCGAGGAGGACATGTGCGCATAGCAAAATACAACTTGGAGATACCGATACATGCACGAATAAGCAACAACTCACACTGAGGGTCATTAAGCTTAGCAACGGCGTCCATAAGCTCAATGGATTTAGTAACCCTTTTCATAACAAGTTTGCTACTAAAATCAAGATCCATACTAGCAGGTCCACCCAGTAATTTAACACCATGCAAAGGTCGTGCAATATTAGGCAGGAAAACACCTGCAAACCTGCTTATGGGGTCTTCCTTTGGCCAAAATATCTCAGTTTTATCGACATTGAGGTGCAATCCATAACGAGGTCCATCTACCATAATAAGCTCTAAAACCTTCCCAACGACCAAAGTATCTCCAATAACCGTGCCATCGTCTAGATACCAAGCTTGAAAGGAAAGACTAAAGGAATCTTTAATCTTGCATGCTAAAGGATGTAACACTAAGGCAAAAAGCAAAGGCCCAAGTGGATCACTTTTTTGCCCGCCTTGGTGTGACCATAAGATGTGTTCACCATAATATAATCTTGCCGGGTTGGAGTAACAAAATTCCACCCAACGAGAAATAGCAGGACAATGAAGGCGAACCTCCTGTAGCATAACCTCGCGATCCACCAAATTGAAGGCATTTTTGAAATCAACCAACAACATTGAAAGACCTAAGTCATCCCCACGCTCCTCAATAAATCGATTCACAGCATGAAGAATAGCCTCCCCACCACCAGATACCCCAACACCAAACTGTAAATCATTTAAATAGCCATCCAAAGAATGACCAATCATAGAAGCACAAACCTTGGAAACCAAACGCCTCCAAACAGTCCCCAGAGCAATAGGACGGATGGCATTAGCAATACACTCTTCCTGTCGCTGATGCTTAATAGCAGATCTACACTCTATATTACTCCTTGGACAAAAGGTTTTAAGGATACAAAGAGGCAAGAGTAGCAAACTAACCCAACAGGAAATGTCATCAGGCATACATATCACCTTAAACCTAAGGAACCAACTTAATTATAATTAAAGTTGACAGTATGATATATGGCATGCTTTGATAGGTTGTGAACACGTGGGGCCCAATACTCGCTATTAATCTTTCATTTACTCGACTTAAGCTTCTTTGTCGATCAAGGTGAGTTTCGTAGCTCCCTACTCAATGGAGATTCGGGCTGAAAAGTGTACATTTACGTGTTTGTTGGATTGTTTGGTTGATTTGATTGACTGTCTAGTTAATTTCTGATTAATTGTTGATTGACAGATAGTTTTGATTGATTGTGTGATGATTTACGAATGTGATTGTGTTATTGTAAGGTATTAGGATAGAAGTACATACATGGAGGTCGGCTTTACTTTCAAAGGGTTTTAGGTGTGGTGGGAAGGCTGCGGATGACCCTATACATAAGCATCTAGAACTTGATGAAAGTAAAACCCTCCGAAGTGGATGTACGCGTTGTTTAGAGGAATTGATGGATATTGGGAATGTGTTGGGATGTTCATATACGCTTTGTTATACTTGACTTGTGCGGTGCACACTCAAACATACTTTTATTGTTACATTGATGACGTTATTGATACGCAGTTGATATACATTATGGTCTTACATACGTATGATACATGATCTGACGTTAATAATTCGCGTACTCATTTATTATACGCTGTTGCTTTACTCCATATGATCTTGCAGTGATTTGATATTGTGATTAGGATAGTGGTACATACATGGAAGACGATGATACCTTTAGTGAGTTGTAGATGTGGTGGGAAGGCTGCGGGTGACCCTATATATAAGCATCTATGATTCCTTAAAAGTAAAGTCGTATGAAATGTATGTGCAATGTAGTTATGATTGATTTTGGTAAAGGATTGCGTTATATATATATTATTATTATTATTATTATTATTACTATTACTATTTAGGATGGACGTGCATACATGGAAGTCGGTTATGCCTTCAAAGAGTTCTAGATGTGGTGGGAAGGCTGCGGGTGACCCTATACATAAGCATCTAGAACTTGATGAAAGTAGAATCCTCCTAAGTGTATGTGCGTGTAGTTTATTTTGAATTAGTTATTGATGGTTGATGATTGTTGAATTTGTGGTTGGTGTTTGTACGCGGTTCACACGCAAGCATAATATATATATTCATACGCGGTTCACACGCAAGCATAATATATATATTTATACGCGGTTCACACGCAAGCATAGCCTATTTATATACGCGGTTCACACGCAAGCATAATATATATATTTATACGCGGTTCACACGCAAGCATAGCCTATTTATATACGCGGTTCACACGCAAGCATAATATATATATTTATACGCGGTTCACACGCAAGCATAATATATATATTTATACGCGGTTCACACGCAAGCATAATATATATATTTATACGCGGTTCACACGCAAGCATAATATATATATTTATACGCGGTTCACACGCAAGCATAATATATATATTTATACGCGGTTCACACGCAAGCATAATATATATATTTATACGCGGTTCACACGCAAGCATAATATATATATTTATACGCGGTTCACACGCAAGCATAATATATATATTTATACGCGGTTCACACGCAAGCATAATATATATATTTATACGCGGTTCACACGCAAGCATAATATATATATTTATACGCGGTTCACACGCAAGCATAATATATATATTTATACGCGGTTCACACGCAAGCATAATATATATATTTATACGCGGTTCACACGCAAGCATAATATATATATTTATACGCGGTTCACACGCAAGCATAATATATATATTTATACGCGGTTCACACGCAAGCATAATATATATATTTATACGCGGTTCACACGCAAGCATAATATATATATTTATACGCGGTTCACACGCAAGCATAATATATATATTTATACGCGGTTCACACGCAAGCATAATATATATATTTATACGCGGTTCACACGCAAGCATAATATATATATTTATACGCGGTTCACACGCAAGCATAATATATATATTTATACGCGGTTCACACGCAAGCATAATATATATATTTATACGCGGTTCACACGCAAGCATAATATATATATTTATACGCGGTTCACACGCAAGCATAATATATATATTTATACGCGGTTCACACGCAAGCATAATATATATATTTATACGCGGTTCACACGCAAGCATAATATATATATTTATACGCGGTTCACACGCAAGCATAATATATATATTTATACGCGGTTCACACGCAAGCATAATATATATATTTATACGCGGTTCACACGCAAGCATAATATATATATTTATACGCGGTTCACACGCAAGCATAATATATATATTTATACGCGGTTCACACGCAAGCATAATATATATATTTATACGCGGTTCACACGCAAGCATAATATATATATTTATACGCGGTTCACACGCAAGCATAATATATATATTTATACGCGGTTCACACGCAAGCATAATATATATATTTATACGCGGTTCACACGCAAGCATAATATATATATTTATACGCGGTTCACACGCAAGCATAATATATATATTTATACGCGGTTCACACGCAAGCATAATATATATATTTATACGCGGTTCACACGCAAGCATAATATATATATTTATACGCGGTTCACACGCAAGCATAATATATATATTTATACGCGGTTCACACGCAAGCATAATATATATATTTATACGCGGTTCACACGCAAGCATAATATATATATTTATACGCGGTTCACACGCAAGCATAATATATATATTTATACGCGGTTCACACGCAAGCATAATATATATATTTATACGCGGTTCACACGCAAGCATAATATATATATTTATACGCGGTTCACACGCAAGCATAATATATATATTTATACGCGGTTCACACGCAAGCATAATATATATATTTATACGCGGTTCACACGCAAGCATAATATATATATTTATACGCGGTTCACACGCAAGCATAATATATATATTTATACGCGGTTCACACGCAAGCATAATATATATATTTATACGCGGTTCACACGCAAGCATAATATATATATTTATACGCGGTTCACACGCAAGCATAATATATATATTTATACGCGGTTCACACGCAAGCATAATATATATATTTATACGCGGTTCACACGCAAGCATAATATATATATTTATACGCGGTTCACACGCAAGCATAATATATATATTTATACGCGGTTCACACGCAAGCATAATATATATATTTATACGCGGTTCACACGCAAGCATAATATATATATTTATACGCGGTTCACACGCAAGCATAATATATATATTTATACGCGGTTCACACGCAAGCATAATATATATATTTATACGCGGTTCACACGCAAGCATAATATATATATTTATACGCGGTTCACACGCAAGCATAATATATATATTTATACGCGGTTCACACGCAAGCATAATATATATATTTATACGCGGTTCACACGCAAGCATAATATATATATTTATACGCGGTTCACACGCAAGCATAATATATATATTTATACGCGGTTCACACGCAAGCATAATATATATATTTATACGCGGTTCACACGCAAGCATAATATATATATTTATACGCGGTTCACACGCACGCATTTATTTGCATTTAGTTCATGTTCTACATTAATCCCACCTTGTGCTATATGATTTCCGTGATATTCTGAGCCTTGGCTTGGGGTGTTACAGAATGGTGGCCCATGCGTGGTCGTAGAGAATTAGGCGGTTTGACCTAGACTACGGCTTAAGTTAAAACTCTTCATATAGCATGCATGGTTAGGAAATTTGTGTGCAACGTGAATTCTGTGAACCCTAGAAAGTGTATATTGTGAGTTCGTAGTTAAGACCACTTATGTGATGGTTTGAATTCAACATGATGAATGTGGAATGGGTACAATATGGTTAAGGTGTGCATTGATTGAATTTGACTGTCATTGATATGGATTGTTGTTACTAATTGATGCTAGTTGGATGCTTTAGAGCAAAATGAAGTTATGGTATTAACTTAGTATAATATTGTGGCAACCCTAAAAGAACCCGATCAACTCTTTTATGGTCGCCCAACATTAAAACAAGTTAATGACATCATGGATTGCGCACGTGTGGCTTAAAGTATAATAAGGAACCGATATGCTTAATGGAAGTTGATTGGGTGGAGGGTTAGCCGTTGGTACACCCTGTATACATACCTGGTCAATAACTAGAGAGCATATCGAATTCGGATTATACTTTGAATCATTCGTGTTAGTTGCTTGGCTTAGTGTATAATAGGGAACCGATATGCTTAATGGTAGTTGATTGGGTGGAGGGTTAGCCGTTGGTACACCCTGTATACATACCTGGTCAATAACTAGAGAGCATATCGAATTCAGATTATACTTAACCCATTTGTGTTAATTGTTTGATTTTATGATGTATTGAGCATGATTACTTGAATTAATAATGAACGATCGTAAGGAAATTGACATGATAGTATGCTAAGTAACAATCTCATAGGATTCTAGCACTCTTGCCTTAGTTAATGATATGAAATGAGTATGTGGTATCGGTATGAGAGCATTGACTACTTGTGTGACTAACATGTGAGCATTTGAGACTAACTCTCGGGTCAACGTGTCACTTGCTTTATAGAAATGGTGAGACCAAGAAGAGCTGGAACGAACTATAGGGCTGAACCGGAAGAACCTCAACCGGAAGCTCAACCGGAGGTACAAGGAGGTAGAGGTAGGGGCCGTGGAAGAGGTCGTGGTGAGGTTCCTGAGCCAAACATGGCTGAGGTGATCGCTCAAACGATCGCCAATATCATGCCAACCATTATTGCTCAAGTCACGGCAAGTCTTGGGCAGAACAATGTGGCTCAAAACAATGAAGCCCCAGAAAATGTGAATAATGAAAATGCTCAACCTCGGGACGTAGAAAACGAAGAAGAAGAACCAGTGAGAGTTGATAACCGTATACCCATGTATAATCAACATGGAGGATACCGACAGGGGTGTATATTTAAAGACTTCAAAAGCTGTGGGGCGCCGGAGTTCAATGGAAGAGGCGGTCCCACAGAGTGTATAAGGTGGTTCGAGGAGATCGAGGCAGTGATTGAAAGAAGTCATTGCACATATGACGACCGGATTTCTTATGCATCCGGCATGTTTAAAAATGACGCCTTGAGTTGGTGGAACCAGGAGATAACTTTGGGGCGGACTTATAACTTGGAATGGATCGATTTCAAGAACAAAGTGAAGGCAAAGTTTTGTCCTCCCTATGAACTACAAAACTTGACCATTGAGTTTGCTAATCTCAATATGGAGGGAGCCGATTATAAGAGTTATGTTAGACGATTTCAAGAGTTGTCTACCCTCATTCCTCACTTGGTGGATTCTGAGGCTCGGGCCATCGAGAAGTTTGTATTGGGCTTGAATCCTCAAGTCCGATCTTATGTGAATTCTAACATGCCTACTTCGTTAGCCGATGCTGTCAACCGGGCCGGTAGTGTGACTGAAGACTTGTTGAGGAGCGGTGTTTTGAGTAATTCCCCAGCAAACAAGAGGAAGGAAGTGGGAGAGTCAAGTGGGGTGAATAAAATGGGAAGGTTTGTTTCCAAAAATGTTAACCGGGGAAGGGTGATGGCGGCAGTTAAGCCGGCGAGGAGGCCTTATGCGGGACCTCATCCTTTTTGTAACAAGTGTAATAAGCATCATCCCACTAACACCCAATGTGGGGCTTGCCTCAATTGTAATCAACTTGGACATTTGGCAAGAGATTGTAGAGCACCGAAAACGGCACCGTTGAATATAGTACCTCTTCAAACCATTCATCCTCAAGGCAACTTTCCATGGGGTACGTGCTTTAAATGTGGAAGCCCTGATCACTACCGAAATAATTGTCCGCAATGGATTGGACAACAAGTTGAAGTGGCGGTCCATCCAAATCAACTCCAAATTACCGGGCCGAATCAAAACCGTGGCCAACAAGGCCATCAAGTTCCCCCTCGTGGCCGAGCTTTTGCGGGAATTGGCAATGGAGGCCAAAATGATCCAAACGTTGGTTAAGGTACCTTTCTCTTCACGGTTATGATGTTATGGCATTACTCGATGTCAAAATCGACTATGACCTCATTTATCCTAACGTTACTCCTTTGGGTTACATTCGTTCGTGTGTTTTGGAATTATATGTTTAAAATTTTTGGATGTTTAGCGACTCTCTGACTAAATTCAATCAAATACCCCGTGCATGTGTCTTGACTCTAGAAGACAACAAACTTTTCACGTACTTTGTGATCTATGATATTAAGGTTCCTGGCGATAAAGTGAGTAAAATCTGAATGCAACGGTTAATATGATTCTTAATTGTGTAGTAGGGTTACTAATGTAAAAATATCTAACGGTAGGGTTTTTAGGGTTTCATGTGAATCTTCAAACTCAAGGGTCCTTAGGACTACCGTCTCAAGAATCTGGAAACTAACGTCGTCTCTGATAATCTTGAGTCCCCGAGGCCTTTTCCGGGTGACTTACCGGGCTTACCCCATTCCGATAACTTAAATTTCGTATATGCTTAACTACTTAACATCGCGCGCGTGGTCAAAACCCTTATAGACTTCAGTGATGTGAATAAGTGTGTAGTGAAAGACCCGGGAGAGAGATTTGAAGGAAAACAAATTGTAATGGATTTCACCATGAAGTCGCCGACGACAAGAAGTGGTCACGATACGACGAAACCGGTAAAAATCTGACAACTTGGCACATTAGTACGTAGAAGAAATGGTGTAGGTGCACAGAGATTCGATTTCTATCATTTCAGATAAAGAAAGTCGCTTAACTCCAATTCAGGGAGCCATCCAATGAGCAACGGGTACTCAAACCGACTCGAGACTTGATCACATGCGAAGAAAATGTGCTTATGGCCATGGCGGAAATCTTGTGCAATGAAGGTTGTCACGCGAGTATTCGAATGTCACTAGCCGAAGCATTAAGTAGTAGAGGTGTTACTCTCCACTGGATGAGCCAAGAATCAAAGAAAGCCAATGCAGCGGGCCTAGAATAGTAATTGGAATGACAAGAACAACTTCTCAAACTAAGAAGATAGCAACTAGCTTGCATGCTACGAAGGAAGTGGGTCGATGTGTGATGGAGACCGTTAGAGTGAGATCTAAGTACCCACATTTGTCTAACTATTGGTGATTTGCTGAATTTCGGGACGAAATTCTTTTGACGGGGGAATAATGTAACATCTGTGAATCTTGACCCATTGACTTTTTGTGTAATTTGACTAACAAACTTGTTGAATGAAATAATTGGGCCCATTTGTGATTATATGACTATGTGGTATGTTGGTCGGGTCGTCAATATGGTTATTCGATGTTTAATAGTGTAACGATTGTAACTTGGCTTGAAAAGAGAAACGGGTCGGCCCGTGGGTAGTCTATGACCCACCAGCCCCAAGACCCATTTCTCCCCCCCTTATCCCTTCTCCCCCTCTCATTTTCATTTCTATCTATCTATCTCTTTCTCTCAAAAGCAAAGCAAGACCATTTCATTCTTCTTCTCTCTACCATCTACTTAGTGTTGGAAAGGTTATAACGCTAGAATCATCGTCATCTATACAACATTATCGTCATATCAAAGAATCAAAGGTGGAAGTCTTGCATTTTAACCATTTTGACCTAATTTGGGTTCTAGCTCAAGGAGAAGTTTGTGTAAGTCTAATTCAACTCTTTTACTTCCATTTATGCTTGTTTTTATGTTTCTAGTCGTTTTGATGTGATTCCAAGTCTTGTAAATGGTAAAAATGGAAATTAGGGTTAGGGTTAGGGTTTGAAGGATTATGAGTGATTATGATGTTTTGGTCGAATTTGTGGGTTGGGTTATGTGTATTAATGGTTAATGATGTTTGGTTATACTTCAAAATGGGCTAAAAGTCCTTACAAGTCGTTTTGGAATGGTTTGGGTCGAATTTGGGGGTTTTGGTTCGTGTTTCCTGCATAAACTGCAGGTGCTGGCTGCAGATTGTGGCCACTGCGGCGCAGTGAGCTCTACCCTTGCTCACTGCGGCGCAGTGAGCTCTACCCTTGCTCACTGCGGCGCAGTGCCTTGTTTCTGGTCCTGGTTCATTTTAGCCACTGCGGCGCAGTGAGCATGGTTCTGGCTCACTGCGGCGTAGTGGATAGGTTCTGTGAAAATATGCGCGTCGTTTTTTTAAACGTTAATAACTTTTGATCCATAACTCCAAACAAGTCTTACGACCTATCGTTGGAATCGTAAGAGAGTCTAGTTGCACGTAGTAACCTTCATTTTGTATGAATCTTCGTGCATTTCTAAAAATGTCTAGTCAAAGTGTTATGTTTCACACTTGGTAGTGTTAAGAAAGTAATTGTGGGATTCGTGACTCAACTTAAACCTAAGAACCAACTTAATTATAATTAAAGTTGACAGTATGATATATGGCATGCTTTGATAGGTTGTGAACACGTGGGGCCCAATACTCGCTATTAATCTTTCATTTACTCGACTTAAGCTTCTTTGCCGATCAAGGTGAGTTTCGTAGCTCCCTACTCAATGGAGATTCGGGCTGAAAAGTGTACATTTACGTGTTTGTTGGATTGTTTGGTTGATTTGATTGACTGTCTAGTTAATTTCTGATTAATTGTTGATTGACAGATAGTTTTGATTGATTGTGTGATGATTTACGAATGTGATTGTGTTATTGTAAGGTATTAGGATAGAAGTACATACATGGAAGACGATGATACCTTTAGTGAGTTGTAGATGTGGTGGGAAGGCTGCGGGTGACCCTATACATAAGCATCTAGAACTTGATGAAAGTAAAACCCTCCGAAGTGGATGTACGCGTTGTTTAGAGGAATTGATGGATATTGGGAATGTGTTGGGATGTTCATATACGCTTTGTTATACTTGACTTGTGCGGTGCACACTCAAACATACTTTTATTGTTACATTGATGACGTTATTGATACGCAGTTGATATACATTATGGTCTTACATACGTATGATACATGATCTGACGTTAATAATTCGCGTACTCATTTATTATACGCTGTTGCTTTACTCCATATGATCTTGCAGTGATTTGATATTGTGATTAGGATAGTGGTACATACATGGAAGACGATGATACCTTTAGTGAGTTGTAGATGTGGTGGGAAGGCTGCGGGTGACCCTATACATAAGCATCTAGAACTTGATGAAAGTAAAACCCTCCGAAGTGGATGTACGCGTTGTTTAGAGGAATTGATGGATATTGGGAATGTGTTGGGATGTTCATATACGCTTTGTTATACTCGACTTGTGCGGTGCACACTCAAACATACTTTTATTGTTACATTGATGACGTTATTGATACGCAGTTGATATACATTATGGTCTTACATACGTATGATACATGATCTGACGTTAATAATTCGCGTACTCATTTATTATACGCTGTTGCTTTACTCCATATGATCTTGCAGTGATTTGATATTGTGATTAGGATAGTGGTACATACATGGAAGACGATGATACCTTTAGTGAGTTGTAGATGTGGTGGGAAGGCTGCGGGTGACCCTATATATAAGCATCTATGATTCCTTAAAAGTAAAGTCGTATGAAATGTATGTGCAATGTAGTTATGATTGATTTTGGTAAAGGATTGCGTTATATATATATTATTATTATTATTATTATTATTACTATTACTATTTAGGATGGACGTGCATACATGGAAGTCGGTTATGCCTCAAAGAGTTCTAGATGTGGTGGGAAGGCTGCGGGTGACCCTATACATAAGCATCTAGAACTTGATGAAAGTAGAATCCTCCTAAGTGTATGTGCGTGTAGTTTATTTTGAATTAGTTATTGATGGTTGATGATTGTTGAATTTGTGGTTGGTGTTTGTACGCGGTTCACACGCAAGCATAATATATATATTCATACGCGGTTCACACGCAAGCATAATATATATATTTATACGCGGTTCACACGCACGCGATTCACACGCAAGCATAATATATATATTCATACGCGGTTCACACGCAAGCATAATATATATATTTATACGCGGTTCACACGCACGCGATTTACACGCAAGCATAGCCTATTTATATATTATTATTATTATTATTATTATTATTATTATTATTATTATTATTATTATTATTATTATTATTATTATTATTATTATTATTATTATTATTATTATTATTATTATTATTATTATTATTACTATTACTATTTAGGATGGACGTGCATACATGGAAGTCGGTTATGCCTTCAAAGAGTTCTAGATGTGGTGGGAAGGCTGCGGGTGACCCTATACATAAGCATCTAGAACTTGATGAAAGTAAAACCCTCCGAAGTGGATGTACGCGTTGTTTAGAGGAATTGATGGATATTGGGAATGTGTTGGGATGTTCATATACGCTTTGTTATACTTGACTTGTGCGGTGCACACTCAAACATACTTTTATTGTTACATTGATGACGTTATTGATACGCAGTTGATATACATTATGGTCTTACATACGTATGATACATGATCTGACGTTAATAATTCGCGTACTCATTTATTATACGCTGTTGCTTTACTCCATATGATCTTGCAGTGATTTGATATTGTGATTATGGACGATGGTTCTTTATGGACCATTACTACGAACTCACCAACCTTGTGTTGACTATGCTTAGTACACTTTTCAGGTATCCAAGTTATTCCAAGGCTTGAAGTATGATCGATTTGTTAGATTGCTGTGAACCCGGACTTGGACTTATATGGATCAAGGATCCATTTGCTTCTTTTGCTTTGTACTTAGAATCGTTCGCCATCTGTTGATGTTCTATTGAAATCTTTGATGACGACTTGCTCTTTATGTATTTTGATACTTGTTTATCGTTCTGTATGGATTCACCGAATCCTTTATTTGCATTTAGTTCATGTTCTACATTAATCCCACCTTGTGCTATATGATTTCCGTGATATTCTGAGCCTTGGCTTGGGGTGTTACATTTAACGCATTACATGGATCCATATAAGCAAATCAACATAATCAATATCACAAATAGGGGTTCTTAGGCCCCGGAGGTTCTTAGGCCTCATACACAAGGGTTCTTAGGCCCATAATCACAATCAAGAGGTTCTTAGGCCTCATACAAGGGTTCTTAGGCCCATAATCACAATCAAGAGGTTCTTAGGCCCATAATCACAATGCCCCACACGGGCTTTAACGCCAAATCAATTACCACACACGGAATCCACCATCATATGGTAATTGACCCAAGGCATATATAAAAGTATGCAAGAAAACTCACCTCCTTCGCGACCACAAATCAAAAATCAACAAAACCGCAAGTACACGATAGTTATGCTTCAACCTAGCAATAATTCACAAATACATAAAATGTCATCAATCACACACAAGGTCACTTAGCCACATTCAATTGCATCTTAGAACCAAACCCATCTTTTATAATCTCATATTGCTCTTGGTTTGATTTACAAAACATGAATCTCTTTTATCTTTATCTTAATGTCAATTCACTTTCATAACAAAATCCCCATTTTTATATTTGACTAGGCTGCCTTCAAACGAGCATAACTCAAGTTCTACTCACTCTTTTTACTTGATTCCAGTGGCCAAATTTATATGACACATATACCTACATTTTATCTTTAGTTACCAATATGTGAATTGTTCTTCAAAGGTGACTTCTGGTCGTTTTAAAAACACAAACAGTTGCTGTTCTAATTGACAAAACAGATTTGACCTTACTGACTTCAAATAATCATAACTTGAGTTCTACACCATATTTTGACCTCATTCCAAGTGGCCATTTCAATTTAACATATTTAGGTACATTTTATCTTCAATGACCAACACAATATTTGACCTGTGTCGTTTTAAAAACTGACACATAATCGTTTTTTGCTGAAAATTCAGGATGACCACACTGATTTCAAAAATTCATAACTCGAGTTCTACTCCACCTTTTAGACTCATTCCAGTGGCCACTTCGAGCTAACACAATAACCTACATTTTCTTTTTAGGACTCAACAAGTGAAATTCTGTCATAGGGGTGTTTTACACGTTGCAAAAACAGAGACAGAATCTGTCCAGTTTTGTTCTTACTACCATTCATCAAAACTTTTGTTTTAACATTCAACACATTGACTTCCAACACACAAGATTGATATATATACATTTTTACATGATATTTACATCATATATTCAGAATATAAACCCCCAATTCAAAATCCCCAATTTATTTACTCAAGAACCCTAATTCATAAAAAGGAAATTAAATTTAGGTTAAAGAATCAATACCTCAAAGAATGGAATAGATAATTTAGGGTTTCAATTCATAATTTCTCCCCTCTCTTCCTCCTAATTTCGGCCATCACCACCACAATTAAACCCTCACTTTTCAATTTTAGAATAAAACAAGTTTATTATATTTATTTGGAGGATTTCTTGATTTAGATGAAAAATCACCAATTTCTTCTTTTCTCTCTTGATGATGTCGCCCCACAAACACTCCACACACTCAATTCTCCCAAATTCAATTCTTTCCAAGAAGGTTATTATTGTTATGATTGTTATTCACTTAATTGAACTTTGATTAATTGAAAGAGTGAAATTAGTAAGGATGAAAGAAAAGGAGATTGAAGAATAGAATGGAAGAAGTAAATGGAATTGTGATTCACCAAGAAGAAGTTGTCTGGCACATCCCTCCCTTGCCACGTTATTCACCAAAACAGATGGGTATTATACCCGCTATCCGCTAAAGTTCCAACTAAATTAATTCTATATTTCAATTTTAATTATTAGGAAATTATTTTAATGTTAAAACTATAATAAAGGTTTATTTTCATTGGCTTAAAAATTTCGGGATGTTACGCACATAACCATAGACCCATACGTTTAAGCGTAACCTCAGCCGCCTCAAAAACAACAAGACTAGTCGCAAGAGAGTGTTTTGTGATAGCTAACGCATCCCCATTAAAATGACGATCACGAAAATGAGTGATCAAAGAGGTTTTGGTGAGCCCGTTTCCACCACCGTCTTGACAACCACTAAGACCAATAAAGGGACAATGGAATCGCACAATAGTCATAAAGAGCCTAAATCCGCAACCAACAGTCACTACAATCAGTTAGCAAAAGCCCAACCCTCCCCCCAGACGCTAATCGTCGACATCCGTCAATCGCCGATAAGATGTGTTTATTATTATTATTATTATTATTATTATTATTATTATTATTATTATTATTATAATAATCACTTTCATTAGAAATTCGGAGGATTTACAAGAAATTGGTAGGAAGCCGAGATACTATCTGAGCCCCCACCCCTCTAGCAATAGCAAAACTAATCCTACTAAATATATGAGTAGCAGCACGTGCACTAGTGTCTTGAGCCACAGAGAACCTTCGGATTCGCTTTAATAGGGTCACCGCATCCTTCTCGAGTTCCCCAAAGGAAGAGAATGAGAAGGGGAGAAACCATATCCAATATCCGCACACTTAGCCTCGTACTTGACACGTTTACGTTGTGCAGCCTCAATCACCGCACGCCAGGCACAAAGTCAACCATACCAGTCTGTGTCAAGGGCGATGACCCTGTCAAGTCGACACATACATCAAGCCCTCCGTCCCACGAATAAAGCAACAAATCAGCCGGGCGCAAATGGTTGTCTTTTCCTCCAATAAGTCCGATATCAACTTCTTTACGAACTGAAACCCCAGACCGAGAACAGATGTCAACAAGGGTGTCACGTACCAGGTTATGTCGATGTTTAATACCAACAATACCTGCGCATGATACAGCATGGTCCCCATAAATATCCCCCGGAAATACCTTGGAACAAGCTGAGCACTGCGTAGGAACAGTAAATAGAGGAATACCTAGCCGATAACATAGAACACACCGGTAAGTCCTAGCATTCATAGTCTGTCCCAGTCCAGATATTGGAACCACCCTAAGCCAATCCGAAGTGCACTCCTCCATTTGAGATTTCCATAATGCCATCTGTCGAGAGGATAAGGAAAAAGTGGATTCCGCCATTTGGGTAACACGTGTGAAATATATATCTGCCAGTTTCTTCATGAGTTTGGGGGCAGCGATCTCACATGGATTGCTCAAAAGGTCAATATCCATTTTCACATTAAAAGCAAACAAGGCATCATTAAAGGAAGGCCCATAAGTAACAATCCCAGAATGTCGAAGCAACTTAGTCTGCAAATTGGCAGATTGGAGTCTAGACGCAAGAAATGCATAATTCAAGACATCACCTGCACAGTAAACACCGAGCCCACCGAAAGAAAAGGGTAAGGTGGCAAGCACGAAGTAGCAACAACTCACATTGAGGGTCATTAATCTTAGCAACAGAATCCATAAGCTCAATGGTTTTAACAACCCTTTTCATAACGAGCTCACTACTAAAATTAAAGTCCGCGCTGGCAGGTCCACCCAGTAATTTAACACCAAGCAAGGGTCGTGCAATATTAGAGGGAAAAACACCCACAATCCTACTTTGTTAGATATAGAATTGAGCTTAATTGAGGTTTAATGGTGGAATGTGTGTGTTTTAGTGTGTGAAGGTGGTTGGAGGTTGAAGATGATGTAGAGAGAGAAAATAAGTCAAATGTGTGTTAATTATGTTTAAGAGCTTGTTACAAATGAGAAGGCAAGGGGTTTATATATGCCTAATTACAATTATCACTTTGACCCCTTGCACTTTATCAACAATATAAAATGTAACTTTATTTACAATTTAACACCACTAAATTGTATTTCTAACAATCTCCCCCTTGGTGTTGAATTGTAAATGTTGCATCGTCTTCGGTCTTTAAATAAACATGATGAGCCCTTTTGTTGAAAATCTTCAATGTTGAGTAGACCTTGAAGCTTTCTCATTGTCTTCAACGTCTTGTATCAACCTTGACTTTGAATCTTTTCAACAAACAAATATTCTTGACGATGACTTTCTAAGACTTGATCTTCTCTTGCAACTTTGAATACTTTGGAAGCATCTTTGAAATCTTTGTAGCTTTTGAGCTTTCACAACTTGAACTTTTGAATGTTGATTTCAACTCGATGTTGCTTTGAGAAGTAAGTTGAACTTTGAGTAGCATGCGGAAGCTTGGATTTGACTTTGAATTCTTTTGGCTTTGCGGAAGCTTGGTTTTGACTTTGAATTCTTTTGGCTTTTCGGAAGCTTGGTTTTGGAATGCGGAAATTTGATTTGACTTTAAAACTTCAATTCTTGATCGAACTTGTCTCTAAATCAATAAACATCTTGGAGCACTTGATTCTTTGATCAATTAACTTTTGCTCCCCCTCAATCAAACAACTATCTCGGAGCAAATTATTCAATAACAAATCTTTAATCTCTTGCTCCCCCTCGAACAAACAATCATTTCGGAGCATATTTAACATTTCATGAGTTTACTCTTGCTCTCCCTCAAATGAACAATCTCTTCAATTAAAGAACAAACTTAACTATCCAACTTAATTTTCTTTGTAGCATCAACAAACGACAATCTCTATTCAATCTCAAACTTTTCATTTCTTCTCAAACATTATTCAATCTCAAACTCTTGTGATCATCAACCACTGGTCAATTATCCAATAAATCTTTCAATTATCGACCATGTACATCATATTGAATATACTCGATCTCGAATCAATCTTTCTTTAACTTTCTCAAAACAATCTTTCAACTTAGCACAATAATTATTCACTCTCTTCACCTAAACTAACGATCCTTTGAACAACCAAACACTATGAATCATCCTCAAACAAATTCTATCAATCAAATTCTACCTATATCCTTGAATTCTATCTATCAATCATTTAATCATTTCTCCCCCTTATGATGAAAATGTGAAACGGTTTCATCATACAATAATGATTGATAGCATAAATGGTAGATACCAACAAACGACAAGCAAGCAAAGTAACCCAACCCAATTCCCAATTCCCAATTCCCAATGAACCTATTGGTGAACTAGAATGTGAGGTTGCGTTGTTGGAAAAAGATTTTATAATGGTGTTTGGGTTCTTTGTGTTTGTGTGAAGAGAAGTGAAACCGGATAATAATGATCCGTTAACACAACCAAAAATCAAAAGGATTAATGGTGTGGCCTAAAAATACGATTACTATTTTAGGACTTCCCATTATCATCGAGAAATGCACAAAGCTTATCTCTAAATGGTTCGGTCTATGGCTTTTCAACCGATAGATTGCTTTAAAGAATGTAATTCATGGTCAGTGTCACAAAGGCGTTCGATAACCATGTCTTACTATCCTCAAAGACTTTTGGGAAAATAAATCCGAGGTCACATAGACTTCTCGTTTACTCAGCAAATTCATAAAATGAAAATGTGAGACCTACGTTCAACGTTGGAAAAGATGTTAGCATTGGTAGGATTTCCATTCGATCATCATGGAATATCAATAATATGATATCACTACGAATGTTCCGGCAATACCACAAAGATATGCAATGTCACAAAGACATATAAAGACTCTATGTGTCCTAGGCAAATGAAAGATATATCAAGTACGCTCTAGACTCAATAGTGATCAACTGAAGTCGGGGACCGGAGCAGAGTGTCTCCCTTTTCAATATCAACATCTTCCAAAAGAAGAGTCAATAGAAATGTGAAAATCTCCGTGAGAATAAAACAAGTATTTGTTAAGAAACACTTGAGTGGTTAGGTAAAGACGTGCATTGCTTCACTGGGTCCATGAAGTCTTTTTCAATATCGAGAAATCAACATATGAAATCCGATAGAAACGTGTTGACCCGGCGTTTAGAGAATTTTGGGAGGGCTTTCATTTCTTTTAGCCCTTTCTCACATCATCTTTTCACCGTAACCTCTCACTTTTCGACTACTCCCTCATGGCCTATTTGCACAAACAACATCACCACGCTCATAAACCCTCACAATCTAAATTGAGAATTTAACTCCGGGGTTAGATCTCATCGGCGATGACAAGATCATGGAGTATTTATGAGTGGCCTAAACTCTCATGTGCAAATCTAACACCGAACTTCTATGAATTTGATCGAAAATGGTTTGAAAATCTTCCAAAGTGTTTTAAAATGGAAAATGAGTTTAAACACTTGAAAGTTTTGGTTTTATAAACAAACTCCCCCTAAATATATGCATGATATAAACAAAGGTTTTGCATATAAAGGGTGAGTAAAAGGTTTAAAAGTTGCTCACAAACATTAAAAATGAGACAACAAAGGTAGTACACAAAGGCGTTCGATGCCTTGCATCTCATCCAAAACATTGTGAGAAACTCAAAGACAAAGTTAATAAACAAAATGATGAGAAGAGAAAATCTTTTTGGATTTTTTTCAAAATAAGAAAATGAAAATCTTTTTGGATTTTTCTAAAAAGAATGAAATTACGAAAACGGTTTTAGCACGGGTTATACACTGATGTGTGCATAAGCCACTATTCATCAAATCACTTGGAAATCACTTTTGGAACCCATTTGAGATTGGGTCCAATGGTTTTTGAATTCTTGAATGTCCAAATGTAAGTCTCATCGATTTGATGAATAGAGGTTGCATTCCACGGAGAACTAAAACCCGGTGGTTTAGTTGAAAAGAGTTTTCGTGGAACCAACGGTGAAAAATCATTTGATTTCTTTGAAAAGCTTCCAATCTTGGTAGATTGAGTTGAAGAATGATTTTTCGAAGCAAAATCATTCACTTTTTGCACAACTGTTTTCACAGGTTTTGGTGCAAGATCAAAAAGTTCCGAAAATGAATATTTGAATGATTTTGACTCAACTGACTTATCTTTTGAAATCGGTTTCCATTTAGATTTAGTCAATTGAGATTTTGCTTGAAAAATGTGTTCAGAATTATCCTCGAATGATAGAAAAGAGACAAAAGTAGTTGGTCCAGCAAAAATAGGTTTCTTAGAGTACTTCTTACCCTTTTGTAAGGAGTAATTAGTAAACTGAGACACCTTTCTTCCAAAAGGTTTAGAAAATTTACCCGTGTAAACCTTCTTTGGAACATCAGGATCAGTCGGAATAGAAGTTTCAACAGTCTCAACCTTATCACAATCAGTCTGCACATAAGAGTTCACAAAAATATGACAATTAGTTTGAGTACAATCAGTCTTAGTTGAGTTCTCAACGATCTTAACAACATCACATTCACTTGTTACAGAAGAATCCACAACTTCACATACAGGACAACCAGGTTCAGTGCAACCTTCAACAACTTCTTTAGGAAGGTCAAGAGAGACAGAACAATGAGTTTGATGCTGAAAAGATTTGGTTTGTGTTTGCAATTCAATCTCAAGGTCGGAAATTTTCTTTGTCAAAGATGCTTCGTTTGACTGAAGTTGCAAACACTTGTCTTCAAGACACTTGATTTGAGCACAAAACTTTGTTCTTCCTTCTTCAACTTTGCTCTCAAAAATGGTGGACTTGTTTCGCAACTCATGGTTAAGCTCAGAAATCTTTTGTTGCAAAACAAGTTCTTTTGATTGATTGTCCAAAACAATTTTATTGAGCTTTTTGGAAGAATTGTCCAACTCATTTGTGAATTTGAAAAACTTGGATTGCAAATGATCATTTTCTTTTTGAAGACTTTCCATGTTGGACAAAATAAGATCATTTGCAGATTTGAGTTCTTTGTTCTCTGACATGAGTTGGTCAATTTCAAGTTGAAGATTTTTGTTTTGTTCCATGAGTTTTTGACTTGTGTCATACATGTATCGTTTTTCTTGAAAACGAATGACAGCACATGGAACATGTTTGTTGTTGAAAGTCTTGGGATGTAAATTACATGTACAACGACAATTTTTATGATCCCAAATTTCATCCCCTGTGGGTTCTTGAATGAACATAGTCGTCAGTTTATCTGGCACATTGAACTTTATTGACTCAAAATTTTCTGAAGTCTGGTACGAAGAAATAATCGATTTCAAGTCTTTAATGTCAGACACAAAACAAACACGTTCCTCACAAAGAGCTTTGAACTTCTTGGACACATCCTCAAACTCTTGATACACTCGAACAACACAAGCATGATTATTTCCTTGAAAACATGAACACTTTTGACTATTATGAAAACCATATGAACCCATGTTTGGTTCAAATTTGATCGGTATGGTTGACATTTTGACTCAAAAAAAAAAACTTTATGACAATTTAAAAAACGAACAACTCAAGACAAGATCTTAAAAAAAATTTAGCCCAATTAAAATTTTAGTCCAACAAACAAAACTAGCCTAATTAAAAAAAATACAACAAAAAAAACAAAAAAAAATTTATGACATTGTAAACTACTGACACACTCACGTGAACTTAAAAAAATATTGGTACTACAATTGAAAAGATCTTTGAAAATCACGTGGAGTACACAACATTTTCTATTTATTTTTTTTTTTTTTTTTTTTTTTTTTTTTTTTAAATTGGAACGATCTTGTGAAGATCGTCCTAGGAAATGTTAAGGAAAAAGTTGAAGTATGAAAAGTTGAAGATGAGACGATCTAATTTAGATCGTCCTAGAAAATGTTTGAAATTTGGCTAAGTATAAAATGTATGAAGAGTGAGACGATCTTAAAGAGATCGTCCTAGAATCTTGTGTGAAATTTTTTTATAAGTATAGAAATTTAGGAAAATTTGGGCAGAGTTTCGTTTAGAATTGGAAGGGAAAAAATATTTTTGAGCAAAACCGGTCCGTAAAGGTCCAGTTACCCAGAGTGTATGGTTCCCAACCAAAACACTAAACCACACAGCCACAAACTCGATCACACAGATCCACACAACTCAAAAAGTCACTAAAAAATGACTTGAAGTTAAAGAGACGTCTTTCGTCTGAATGTATGTCAAAAGAGATCGTCCTATGACAAGATCGTCTTGGAACTTAAAAAGAGATCGTCTATACAATCGTCTTGAATGTATGTCAAAAGAGATCGTCCTATGACAGATCGTCTTGGAACTTAAAAGGAGATCGTCCTATTTCCACAACGCACAGCCAATCAAAAACAATTTTCACGAAAATCCATCTGACAAGCACAGTGTCCTTGTTCCCCACTATCTATTTGTTGAATTAATTTCAAGCAGCCAATCACAATAATTCACGTGGATTGCACTAGCTGATACACCAATCACAATTCAACAAAAATTTTCTTGTTTTCTCCGTCGATCAAATCAACAACAATTATTTAAACCAGCCAGCGAAATGATGACACATGGAAATCCACTAACAACGAGAATGAAGCTTTTTCTTTTAATTTCGAAAACGAGCAGAAATATATATGATCAGCAGTTGTAACAACAAAAATAAACGTCTTCGAGGTTTTTGAACAAAAAAAAAAACCGTGGATTTATCTCTCGATTCTTAACGAATTTTGACAAATTATATATCGATAGACTCGTAATCAAAATCCTGATCGAACGGTGAACAAAATTCAGCTTGAAACAAACTGGAACAGACTTCGATTTTTGAAGGATTTTCAATTTCGAATGAGTTTTTGATGAATTGAGCTAAAATTGAGCAATGGATCGGCAACACGAGGTTGTTTTGCTCTGATACCAATTGTTAGAATAGAATTGAGCTTAATTGAGGTTTAATGGTGGAATGTGTGTGTTTTAGTGTGTGAAGGTGGTTGGAGGTTGAAGATGATGTAGAGAGAGAAAATAAGTCAAATGTGTGTTAATTATGTTTAAGAGCTTGTTACAAATGAGAAGGCAAGGGGTTTATATATGCCTAATTACAATTATCACTTTGACCCCTTGCACTTTATCAACAATATAAAATGTAACTTTATTTACAATTTAACACCACTAAATTGTATTTCTAACATAGATCTGCTCCTTTCAAAATTAAGCATTTTAGACTATACTATTTTCCATATTATTATATTATTATTATGATGTAAAACTCAAACCCATCAAACGAAGAAATCCAAGATCCGTGAGTTGTTGGACACGTCTGATTGATTTTCGTAAAGAGTTGTGACATGTTTATATTATTATTATTATTATTATTATTATTATTATTACTACTATTATTATTATTATTATTATATTATTATTATTATATGTTAGATTACATAATATACATTGTAAGTCCCAACTCAATAGATGGTACTACCTGAAGACACCTCAATGTCGATGGTGGAGTTACTTTGTAATATAAGCTCTGAACTGGAGACGACCAGTTGCAGTGTGTATATACCAAGTTCTAGATAGATTACTTATTTAGATGACAATAAGTAAAGAACAATGCAATAATACAAAATACTTGTAAGATAAATTGATGAGACAATATGTAATTTTCAATGTGTATTTATTTATTGTGTAAGTCCCAACTCAAAAGATGGCACTACCTGAAGACACCTCTATGTCGATGGTGGAGTTACTTTGCAATATATGCACTGAACTGGAGACGACCAGTTGCAGTGTGTATATACCAAGTTCTAGATAGATTACTTATATAAAATACAATAAGTAAAGAACAATGCAATAATACAAAATACTTGTAAGATAAATTGATGAGACAATATGTAATTTTCAATGTGTAATTTATTTATTGATGTTAAACAAATTACAAGGTTGTTGCGGAACCAAGATAATACAAAGAATGTAAATATCCTAACAACCTATGAAATACAATTAATCTACACTCGGAATTTCTCAAGACAATCGAAACACTTAAAGTTGTGAAATGTTCCTTTTAGCGATTGAGAGAATATTGCACAAGTTCACCAAGAATATTGCAGGTTTTCAAAGTGTGAAGTGTTGTATGTTTTTCACTTGTTATTCTTGTTGTGCAATGACTTGTATTTATAGGCAAAGTTAACATTTGGGATGTTAACTTTAGCCGTACAAATGTGGTTGAGAGCATTTAAGGAATAACATTTAATTCCTTAAAAGGTAGTGTAAAGTCGCATGTTAAAGTGACTTTACTCAACCACCTTTATGTACCTTTTATTACTTAAATAATAAGATAAGGCTTATTATCCGGGTAAAGGTACATAAAGCATATAAGTCAATTCCTCGTAATCAGTGTAAAGCTTTGTAAGGGCTTTCCACTGATGGTCTCCAGTTTGTAACTAACTAGAATGCCAACTGGGCTTCGCTGCCATTGCCATTCTCTATCTTCCATTTGTTGTCTTCGACTTCAACTGTAATGATTCTTCAACTTGGTCAGTTCTCAACTGGAGGAAGTCTTCAGTTGCGTTGACTGTACGGTGCAACTGGACTTCAATATATTTCTCGACAAATCATATAGGTCTCCAGTTCACTGGACAGTTTCACTGGGTCTCCAGATGCAACTGGAGACTGGCCAGATTTACCAGGTGAACTGGTCCTAACAAATTCCCCCTATTTGTCTAGAAATATAGTCTAAGTCTTTTTTTCTAGTTCTTGTATCTATACAAGTGTGAACTATAGAGACTTGTTCGATTTAAATCTATCTAAGTTTCCAAGGCATTTTTATAGATCAATAAATGCCTTAGGTTTTTCTTTTAGGTTTGTTAGATTTTAATCTATTATCTACCTTGTGGTTACAAACTGGTAACTTCATTTATACAAGGAAATGAAATTTATACAAGTTACAGAATGTAAAACAAAATACAAGTAGATAACTGAAGAAAGAACTTAATGAGATGGCCCTTCGCCAGTTCTTCTTCTCTTGGTCACCAAAGAAATAGGTTGTGAGTCTTCAGGGTCAATATTCAGCTTTTGCTCCAGATTTTCTTTATGTTGAATTTTGCCCCTTAAGAAGTTCACCCAAGCTTTCTCAAACCTATTCTTTTGTGCCTTCGCATCCAAAACACTCACCATCTCAACCCATTCGCTGAACCCATATTGCATAGCACCAGGATTGTCAGTTTTAACCAGTGGCCCCCTGGTATAACTAACTTCGACTTGAAAGAACTTTGGTGCCTGGCTTGATTGTTACATTTACACCCTTAATAGTACCACTATGTCTTCTGGTTGACATGATCTGGGAGTAGTAGCTTCTAGCTTCAGATTCATTTGTAATTTTTATACTCCCAGCACCAGCAGCCAGTACAGCGGACTTAATGTCTTCATTGGATACCTCGCCAGTTGGTTCAACAAATGTGCTAAGGTCAGCATCTCTTGACAGTGGTCTTCTTGGTTGTGGAATCCTTCTTGGTGGATTCAAAACCTTCTTCACAACCTTCTTAACATTTTCAATTCGTTTAAGAATCCCACTGGCCCTATTCTCCTTGGCCTTCTCCACTGAAATGTTTAAGCTCCTGGCATCGAATTCAGCTTCATCCTCATGATAGTGTCTATCCAGTTCTACATCTAGCATTTCATTCAACTGGTCAACTATCCTGGGATCATTCTTGATCCTGATACTCCTCCTTAGTGATACCCAAAAGATTGGCATCACTCATATCAAGTAACTTGATTTGTGCAAGATGTGCCCTGGCTTCAGCTTGGTTTCTTTGTTTTATCTCTTTCTTTCTTTGATATCATTTCCAAGTCTGGCCAGTCTTCTGCTATCACTATCTGAAACTGGAGGAAGTACATCAGCATACCAGTTTCAAGCATTACATCAGTGGCCGGCTGGGCAGATGCATCACCAGCTAAACCTTTTCCCTTATCCAAAACAACATTCCCCCTATCACCATCATTACCAGATCCACCAACTCTTTGCTCACCAGCTTCAGTACTGGTAGCCACAATCAATTCTCTTCCAGATGGAGTCCTTCTCACATATAGGGCACATAAACCAATACTCATATTTCCACACAAACGTGTCACGGACTTATAATTTGACCTAACGACGTTAGTCAACTGAGATAAGCCCTAAGGTGGGGACTCTGAGCAGGAACCAGATTTATCAGGAATGGTGGAATCGGAAAAGGTCTTACAGTTTCACAACTTGTGCCTCTCAAGTTGGATTTATACATCGCAATCACACACTTGAAGCTGTTCTCCAATTTTGGAATTTCTTCTGCATTATCAAGAACATCTTTGATAATCAGTGTGAAGAATCTGAAAGAGGGAATATATTTTCTGTCTTGTTTATCCATTCCCTTGACAACTTGAATCATCTTTGCCCATATGATTTTTGCAAAGTCACACTGCACATTGTGAGTGACTGCATAGTAGATTGCCAGAGAATCCTTTGTCATAAGATCAATCCCTTTCTGTGATGGCATCAAACAAGTTGTAAGAACATTGTACATCGTATGCCAGAGAGTTGCTACATTACTTCTTCTAAAATCTCTCATTGTTGCCAACTCTCCTGCATATCCCAACGAATGAACTCCAGCCAACATTTCTTCAACTGAAGGTAGTTCTT
>CM067172.1:28092416-28103080 GCA_034093135.1 Erigeron breviscapus | reverse complement strand
TTAAATAATAAGATAAGGCTTATTATCCGGGTAAAGGTACATAAAGCACACAAGTCAATTCCTCGTAATCAGTGTAAAGCTTTGTAAGGGCTTTCCACTGATGGTCTCCAGTTTGTAACTGACTAGAATGCCAACTGGGCTTCGCTGCCATTGCCATTCTCTATCTTCCATTTGTTGTCTTCGACTTCAACTGGAATGCTTCTTCAACTTGGTCAGTTCTCAACTGGAGGAAGTCTTCAGTTGCGTTGACTGTACGGTGCAACTGGACTTCAATATATTTCTCGACAAATCATCTTGGTCACCAGTTTACTGGGTCACCAGATGCAACTGGTGACTGGTCAGTGTGAACTGGTGACTGGCCAGTTCCAGGTGAACTGGTCCTAACAATTTTTTAGAGTTAATTGTAAGAATTGTTCCTGTGGTTTGATCATTTTCGTGGTTTACATCCATGTTCAAGAATTTTAGTAGAATTGGTCCAAACTACATAACTTTGTTGCATGTTACATCCCTGAAACCGATTCCGTCTATTATTCTCCGTTAAAAGACATCATGTGACTCTCACGTGAGGGCATTTTAGTCTTTTTGTTTTCACACGTAACTAAACCCAGATCTTTTGTATCTTTCTTCCTCATATATACGAGTATACCACTAGAATCAAATTATACGAGACTTGGTAACGGTGGCCGGAAGTGGTCAAGGTGTTTGATGGGTACTACAACACACCCAACTAGCATATACAAAGGTAACTCACTTCAAATCACAAGAAACCCAATTGCCATTTGAAATCAGGATTCAAGACTTTACATAAAAGGTTATTAATTAATTAATTAACTTTCCCATTTTCATGAATATTTAGTCAAAGGGTTTATGTTGTTAGATTTGCCAATGCTTGTTATATACTGCAGATAGGGTTTTAATATTGTTAGAATTTCATATAAGTCAATTAATTTGTATTAGTTTATTAACATTAAGTCTATATTTGTTTTGTTATTGTCAAAAAAGAATTAAGATGTTACATAATTTTATTTATGATTACAGAGGTGAAAAATTCATTGTAAATAAATTTAAGGTTGTGATTTACAGTGATACAAATATTGTTTTTGAAGAAAATTGGTAAAAGAAAAAGAGTAAAAGATAAAAATAGATATTGATTTTGGGGAAGAAAGACATGTGTGAGTAAAAAGACCAAAATGTCCTCACATGAGGGTCACATGATGTCTTTTAACGGAGATTAATAGACGGAATCGGTTTCAGGGATGTAACATGCAACAAAATTATGTAGTTTGGACCAATTTTATTAAAATTCTTGAACATGGATGTAAACCACAAAAATGACCAAACCACATGGCCGATTCTTGCAATTAACTCTATTTTTTATTTGTATATAAAATAAGGATATTTAAGGATATTTATATGGTTGAAGTTAAATTAAAAAATTTTAAGAAAATGTATGGATTTTAAGTAAGAATATGATTTGACAGTTAAAGAACAGGTAAGTACATCCTTAACATTGAAGATAGCCTTATATGACCATCCATAGTTGTCCATAGCTATTAAAGCATGTTGAAAATTAAGGATTTGTGAGTGTTAGTCTAAAAGTTAAAGACATGTTTGTAACATGTTTTTAATAAAAAAAAAAAAAAAGAAAAAAAATAAAAAAAAAAAAAAAAAAAAAAAAAAAAAAAAAAAAATAAAAATAAAAAAATTTAAATAAATTATCATTAGTGTCGGTGTGATAGTCTCCCACATGTGACATATATCTTTATGGAATTTGGGGATAAATACAGATCACAATTCACAAGTTCACAACCCATACCAAAATTTCAATCATGTATGTGTACAAACAAAGTATTTTATATTTAGGCTTAAGTCAATAAGAAACTCCCATTTTATATTAGGGGTAAGATTAAAAAAAGAGATTAGGTGGAACTTACTTGTCATATTTATATAGTTTTAAGGGATTTCTAGGCTTTTTTTTATATTTAATATGCTAAAAAAATAAAAATAAAAAAATTTAAATGAATTATCATTAGTGTCGGTGTGATAGTCTCCCACATGTGACATATATCTTTATGGAATTTGGGGATAAATACAGATCACAATTCACAAGTTCACAACCCATACCAAAATTTCAATCATGTATGTGTACAAACAAAGTATTTTATATTTAGGCTTAAGTCAATAAGAAACTCCCATTTTATATTAGGGGTAAGATTAAAAAAAGAAATAAAAAAATTTAAATAAATTATCATTAGTGTCGGTGTGATAGTCTCCCACATGTGACATATATCTTTATGGAATTTGGGGATAAATACAGATCACAATTCACAAGTTCACAACCCATACCAAAATTTCAATCATGTATGTGTACAAACAAAGTATTTTATATTTAGGCTTAAGTCAATAAGAAACTCCCATTTTATATTAGGGGTAAGATTAAAAAAAGAGATTAGGTGGAACTTACTTGTCATATTTATATAGTTTTAAGGGATTTCTAGGCTTTTTTTTATATTTAATATGCTAAAAAAATAAAAATAAAAAAATTTAAATGAATTATCATTAGTGTCGGTGTGATAGTCTCCCACATGTGACATATATCTTTATGGAATTTGGGGATAAATACAGATCACAATTCACAAGTTCACAACCCATACCAAAATTTCAATCATGTATGTGTACAAACAAAGTATTTTATATTTAGGCTTAAGTCAATAAGAAACTCCCATTTTATATTAGGGGTAAGATTAAAAAAAGAGATTAGGTGGAACTTACTTGTCATATTTATATAGTTTTAAGGGATTTCTAGGCTTTTTTTTATATTTAATATGCTAAAAAAATAAAAAAATTTAAATAAATTATCATTAGTGTCGGTGTGATAGTCTCCCACATGTGACATATATCTTTATGGAATTTGGGGATAAATACAGATCACAATTCACAAGTTCACAACCCATACCAAAATTTCAATCATGTATGTGTACAAACAAAGTATTTTATGATTAGGCTTAAGTCAATAAGAAACTCCCATTTTTACGTTTAGAACTGTCATATTAACGTTATATTATTTTATACTTTCAGAATTTCACCAGAATACCACCTAACAATAAGGAACTCTCTTTCTCATATTCTGGACACTTTCCACTTTCAAAATTTTATCAGAATTTCACACTAACAATAAGAAACTCGCATTCTCACATCCTTAAAATTATATTTAGGGTAGTGTTTAATCCTTTTAATTCATAAACATAAAAATTCTTTTAAATCATATGATGGTGATATGTGAAAAATTAGGGGTAAGATTAAAAAAAGAGATTAGGTGGAACTTACTTATCATATTTATATAGTTTTAAGGGATTTCTAGGCTTTTTTTTATATTTAATATGCTAAAAAAATAAAAATAAAAAAATTTAAATGAATTATCATTAGTGTCGGTGTGATAGTCTCCCACATGTGACATATATCTTTATGAGATGCGTTGTTTGGGCATTGAATTTGGGGATAAATACATATCACAATTCACAAGTTCACAACCCATACCAAAATTTCAATCATGTATGTGTACAAACAAAGTATTTTATATTTAGGCTTAAGTCAATAAGAAACTCCCATTTTATATTAGGGGTAAGATTAAAAAAAGAGATTAGGTGGAACTTACTTGTCATATTTATATAGTTTTAAGGGATTTCTAGGCTTTTTTTTATATTTAATATGCTAAAAAAATAAAAATAAAAAAATTTAAATGAATTATCATTAGTGTCGGTGTGATAGTCTCCCACATGTGACATATATCTTTATGAGATGCGTTGTTTGGGCATTGAATTTGGGGATAAATACATATCACAATTCACAAGTTCACAACCCATACCAAAATTTCAATCATATATGTGCACAAACAAAGTATTTTATATTTAGGCTTAAGTCAATAAGAAACTCCCATTTTATATTAGGGGTAAGATTAAAAAAAGAGATTAGGTGGAACTTACTTGTCATATTTATATAGTTTTAAGGGATTTCTAGGCTTTTTTTTATATTTAATATGCTAAAAAAATAAAAAAATTTAAATGAATTATCATTAGTGTCGGTGTGATAGTCTCCCACATGTGACATATATGTCAAATTATATTTAGGGTAATGTTTAATCCTTTTAATTCATAAACTTAAAAAAATTTAAATGAATTATCATTAGTGTCGGTGTGATAGTCACACACATGTGACATATATGTCAAATTATATTTAGGGTAATGTTTAATCCTTTTAATTCATAAACTTAAAAATTCTTTTAAATCATATGATGGTGATATGTGAAAAATTAGGGGTAAGATTAAAAAAAGAGATTAGGTGGAACTTACTTGTCATATTTATATAGTTTTAAGGGATTTCTAGGCTTTTTTTTATATTTAATATGCTAAAAAAATAAAAATAAAAAAAAATTTAAATGAATTATCATTAGTGTCGGTGTGATAGTCTCCCACATGTGACATATATCTTTATGGAATTTGGGGATAAATACAGATCACAATTCACAAGTTCACAACCCATACCAAAATTTCAATCATGTATGTGTACAAACAAAGTATTTTATATTTAGGCTTAAGTCAATAAGAAACTCCCATTTTTACGTTTAGAACTGTCATATTAACGTTATATTATTTTATACTTTCAGAATTTCACCAGAATACCACCTAACAATAAGGAACTCTCTTTCTCATATTCTGGACACTTTCCACTTTCAAAATTTTATCAGAATTTCACACTAACAATAAGAAACTCGCATTCTCACATCCTTAAAATTATATTTAGGGTAGTGTTTAATCCTTTTAATTCATAAACATAAAAATTCTTTTAAATCATATGATGGTGATATGTGAAAAATTAGGGGTAAGATTAAAAAAAGAGATTAGGTGGAACTTACTTATCATATTTATATAGTTTTAAGGGATTTCTAGGCTTTTTTTTTATATTTAATATGCTAAAAAAATATAAATAAAAAAATTTAAATGAATTATCATTAGTGTCGGTGTGATAGTCTCCCACATGTGACATATATCTTTATGAGATGCGTTGTTTGGGCATTGAATTTGGGGATAAATACATATCACAATTCACAAGTTCACAACCCATACCAAAATTTCAATCATATATGTGCACAAACAAAGTATTTTATATTTAGGCTTAAGTCAATAAGAAACTCCCATTTTATATTTAGGCTTAAGTCAATAAGAAACTCCCATTTTATATTAGGGGTAAGATTAAAAAAAGAGATTAGGTGGAACTTACTTGTCATATTTATATAGTTTTAAGGGATTTCTAGGCTTTTTTTTATATTTAATATGCTAAAAAAATAAAAATAAAAAAATTTAAATGAATTATCATTAGTGTCGGTGTGATAGTCTCCCACATGTGACATATATCTTTATGAGATGCGTTGTTTGGGCATTGAATTTGGGGATAAATACATATCACAATTCACAAGTTCACAACCCATACCAAAATTTCAATCATATATGTGCACAAACAAAGTATTTTATATTTAGGCTTAAGTCAATAAGAAACTCCCATTTTATATTAGGGGTAAGATTAAAAAAAGAGATTAGGTGGAACTTACTTGTCATATTTATATAGTTTTAAGGGATTTCTAGGCTTTTTTTAATATTTAATATGCTAAAAAAATAAAAATAAAAAAATTTAAATAAATTATCATTAGTGTCGGTGTGATAGTCTCCCACATGTGACATATATCTTTATGGAATTTGGGGATAAATACAGATCACAATTCACAAGTTCACAACCCATACCAAAATTTCAATCATGTATGTGTACAAACAAAGTATTTTATATTTAGGGTAGTGTTTAATCCTTTTAATTCATAAACATAAAAATTCTTTTAAATCATATGATGGTGATATGTGAAAAATTAGGGGTAAGATTAAAAAAAGAGATTAGGTGGAACTTACTTATCATATTTATATAGTTTTAAGGGATTTCTAGGCTTTTTTTTATATTTAATATGCTAAAAAAATAAAAATAAAAAAATTTAAATAAATTATCATTAGTGTCGGTGTGATAGTCTCCCACATGTGACATATATCTTTATGGAATTTGGGGATAAATACAGATCACAATTCACAAGTTCACAACCCATACCAAAATTTCAATCATGTATGTGTACAAACAAAGTATTTTATATTTAGGCTTAAGTCAATAAGAAACTCCCATTTTTACGTTTAGAACTGTCATATTAACGTTATATTATTTTATACTTTCAGAATTTCACCAGAATACCACCTAACAATAAGGAACTCTCTTTCTCATATTCTGGACACTTTCCACTTTCAAAATTTTATCAGAATTTCACACTAACAATAAGAAACTCGCATTCTCACATCCTTAAAATTATATTTAGGGTAGTGTTTAATCCTTTTAATTCATAAACATAAAAATTCTTTTAAATCATATGATGGTGATATGTGAAAAATTAGGGGTAAGATTAAAAAAAGAGATTAGGTGGAACTTACTTATCATATTTATATAGTTTTAAGGGATTTCTAGGCTTTTTTTTTATATTTAATATGCTAAAAAAATATAAATAAAAAAATTTAAATGAATTATCATTAGTGTCGGTGTGATAGTCTCCCACATGTGACATATATCTTTATGAGATGCGTTGTTTGGGCATTGAATTTGGGGATAAATACATATCACAATTCACAAGTTCACAACCCATACCAAAATTTCAATCATGTATGTGTACAAACAAAGTATTTTATATTTAGGCTTAAGTCAATAAGAAACTCCCATTTTATATTAGGGGTAAGATTAAAAAAAGAGATTAGGTGGAACTTACTTGTCATATTTATATAGTTTTAAGGGATTTCTAGGCTTTTTTTTATATTTAATATGCTAAAAAAATAAAAATAAAAAAATTTAAATGAATTATCATTAGTGTCGGTGTGATAGTCTCCCACATGTGACATATATCTTTATGAGATGCGTTGTTTGGGCATTGAATTTGGGGATAAATACATATCACAATTCACAAGTTCACAACCCATACCAAAATTTCAATCATGTATGTGTACAAACAAAGTATTTTATATTTAGGCTTAAGTCAATAAGAAACTCCCATTTTATATTAGGGGTAAGATTAAAAAAAGAGATTAGGTGGAACTTACTTGTCATATTTATATAGTTTTAAGGGATTTCTAGGCTTTTTTTTATATATTTAATATGCTAAAAAAATAAAAATAAAAAAATTTAAATGAATTATCATTAGTGTCGGTGTGATAGTCACACACATGTGACATATATGTCAAATTATATTTAGGGTAATGTTTAATCCTTTTAATTCATAAACTTAAAAATTCTTTTAAATCATATGATGGTGATATTTGAAAAATTAGGGGTAAGATTAAAAAAAGAGATTAGGTGGAACTTACTTGTCATATTTATATAGTTTTAAGGGATTTCTAGGCTTTTTTTTTATATTCAATATGCTAAAAAAATAAAAATAAAAAAATTTAAATAAATTATCATTAGTGTCGGTGTGATAGTCTCCCACATGTGACATATATCTTTATGGAATTTGGGGATAAATACAGATCACAATTCACAAGTTCACAACCCATACCAAAATTTCAATCATGTATGTGTACAAACAAAGTATTTTATATTTAGGCTTAAGTCAATAAGAAACTCCCATTTTTACGTTTAGAACTGTCATATTAACGTTATATTATTTTATACTTTCAGAATTTCACCAGAATACCACCTAACAATAAGGAACTCTCTTTCTCATATTCTGGACACTTTCCACTTTCAAAATTTTATCAGAATTTCACACTAACAATAAGAAACTCGCATTCTCACATCCTTAAAATTATATTTAGGGTAGTGTTTAATCCTTTTAATTCATAAACATAAAAATTCTTTTAAATCATATGATGGTGATATGTGAAAAATTAGGGGTAAGATTAAAAAAAGAGATTAGGTGGAACTTACTTGTCATATTTATATAGTTTTAAGGGATTTCTAGGCTTTTTTTTATATATTTAATATGCTAAAAAAATAAAAATAAAAAAATTTAAATGAATTATCATTAGTGTCGGTGTGATAGTCTCCCACATGTGACATATATCTTTATGAGATGCGTTGTTTGGGCATTGAATTTGGGGATAAATACATATCACAATTCACAAGTTCACAACCCATACCAAAATTTCAATCATGTATGTGTACAAACAAAGTATTTTATATTTAGGCTTAAGTCAATAAGAAACTCCCATTTTATATTAGGGGTAAGATTAAAAAAAGAGATTAGGTGGAACTTACTTGTCATATTTATATAGTTTTAAGGGATTTCTAGGCTTTTTTTTATATTTAATATGCTAAAAAAATAAAAATTAAAAAAAGAGATTAGGTGGAACTTACTTGTCATATTTATATAGTTTTAAGGGATTTCTAGGCTTTTTTTAATATTTAATATGCTAAAAAAATAAAAATAAAAAAATTTAAATGAATTATCATTAGTGTCGGTGTGATAGTCTCCCACATGTGACATATATCTTTATGAGATGCGTTGTTTGGGCATTGAATTTGGGGATAAATACATATCACAATTCACAAGTTCACAACCCATACCAAAATTTCAATCATGTATGTGTACAAACAAAGTATTTTATATTTAGGCTTAAGTCAATAAGAAACTCCCATTTTATATTAGGGGTAAGATTAAAAAAAGAGATTAGGTGGAACTTACTTGTCATATTTATATAGTTTTAAGGGATTTCTAGGCTTTTTTTAATATTTAATATGCTAAAAAAATAAAATAAAAAAATTTAAATGAATTATCATTAGTGTCGGTGTGATAGTCTCCCACATGTGACATATATCTTTATGAGATGCGTTGTTTGGGCATTGAATTTGGGGATAAATACATATCACAATTCACAAGTTCACAACCCATACCAAAATTTCAATCATGTATGTGTACAAACAAAGTATTTTATATTTAGGCTTAAGTCAATAAGAAACTCCCATTTTATATTAGGGGTAAGATTAAAAAAAGAGATTAGGTGGAACTTACTTGTCATATTTATATAGTTTTAAGGGATTTCTAGGCTTTTTTTTATATTTAATATGCTAAAAAAATAAAAATAAAAAAATTTAAATGAATTATCATTAGTGTCGGTGTGATAGTCACACACATGTGACATATATGTCAAATTATATTTAGGGTAATGTTTAATCCTTTTAATTCATAAACTTAAAAATTCTTTTAAATCATATGATGGTGATATTTGAAAAATTAGGGGTAAGATTAAAAAAAGAGATTAGGTGGAACTTACTTGTCATATTTATATAGTTTTAAGGGATTTCTAGGCTTTTTTTTATATATTTAATATGCTAAAAAAATAAATAAAAAAAAATTTAAATGAATTATCATTAGTGTCGGTGTGATAGTCTCCCACATGTGACATATATCTTTATGAGATGCGTTGTTTGGGCATTGAATTTGGGGATAAATACATATCACAATTCACAAGTTCACAACCCATACCAAAATTTCAATCATGTATGTGTACAAACAAAGTATTTTATATTTAGGCTTAAGTCAATAAGAAACTCCCATTTTTACGTTTAGAACTGTCATATTAACGTTATATTATTTTATACTTTCAGAATTTCACCAGAATACCACCTAACAATAAGGAACTCTCTTTCTCATATTCTGGACACTTTCCACTTTCAAAATTTTATCAGAATTTCACACTAACAATAATTAACTCTAAGAGAGGTATAAGTCGGGATGCCTTGGCTCCCTAAAGAAGTGGGTACTTACTTGCTACGCGCAAACCTTACTTCTGCGCTTCTTTGTGCATTCAAATGGAGCTACCGAGCTCTTTTGTATTGTTAAGACAATAAAAATGATTTTATTAAACATTATGTTATGAAGATGTGCATGAATCTTCATACATAAACTTTTGATTCGCATCAATTGAATTACCCAATTAAAGTTAAGTCTTTGCCACCCAATTTGCTAAGAACACTTGCAATTGCTTTTTGCTCTACGTGAGACGTAGGTGAATTGCAACCCCAAGGTAAATTACTACTCATCGTGAGACGGTGGTAGACTATTTACAGTTCTTAATTGGGCGACTTAAAACGAGTTAAGCGGTGAGACCTTGACCCGTGGCATAAGATGGGACAAAACATGATTACAAAACACTTGATGCCCCTACACAAGTGTCATTTGTAAGTCCCATAAAATCTAGGAATTGTACTTGTAATGCAATTACTGATCGTCACTTATCTTTTGAATACATCATTTCTAGCAGATCAACTGAATGAAATGATGGTATGTCAATTGCATACTAGCCTTAATGAAATTAATTGTTAAATTGATTTAACATTGCGTAATTAAATTTCTTAAGGAATTTATTATCGAAAATACTGATTTTTGAACTTAAATTTGTTTTGTAGATGACAACAAATCCTTCACAAAACATACACCAATCGGCTTTCAGGTCGATGCTAGAAAGAGAAAAGCTTTCTGGAACCAACTTCAATGAATGGTATCGTCAGCTGAGGATTGTCCTAAGAGTTGAGAAACGAACCGATGTTCTTGAAAAAAAGATGGTCGCTCCTCCTGATGCTGTTACTGCCAC
>CM067172.1:28054916-28087416 GCA_034093135.1 Erigeron breviscapus | reverse complement strand
TGTATGTATGTATGTATGTATGTATGTATGTATGTATGTATGTATGTATGTATGTATGTATGTATGTATGTATGTATGTATGTATGTATGTATGTATGTATGTATGTATGTATGTATGTATGTATGTATGTATGTATGTATGTATGTATGTATGTATGTATGTATGTATGTATGTATGTATGTATGTATGTATGTATGTATGTATGTATGTATGTATGTATGTATGTATGTATGTATGTATGTATGTATGTATGTATGTATGTATGTATGTATGTATGTATGTATGTATGTATGTATGTATGTATGTATGTATGTATGTATGTATGTATGTATGTATGTATGTATGTATGTATGTATGTATGTATGTATGTATGTATGTATGTATGTATGTATGTATGTATGTATGTATGTATGTATGTATGTATGTATGTATGTATGTATGTATGTATGTATGTATGTATGTATGTATGTATGTATGTATGTATGTATGTATGTATGTATGTATGTATGTATGTATGTATGTATGTATGTATGTATGTATGTATGTATGTATGTATGTATGTATGTATGTATGTATGTATGTATGTATGTATGTATGTATGTATGTATGTATGTATGTATGTATGTATGTATGTATGTATGTATGTATGTATGTATGTATGTATGTATGTATGTATGTATGTATGTATGTATGTATGTATGTATGTATGTATGTATGTATGTATGTATGTATGTATGTATGTATGTATGTATGTATGTATGTATGTATGTATGTATGTATGTATGTATGTATGTATGTATGTATGTATGTATGTATGTATGTATGTATGTATGTATGTATGTATGTATGTATGTATGTATGTATGTATGTATGTATGTATGTATGTATGTATGTACGTATGTATGTATGTATGTATGTATGTATGTATGTATGTATGTATGTATGTATGTATGTATGTATGTATGTATGTATGTATGTATGTATGTATGTATGTATGTATGTATGTATGTATGTATGTATGTATGTATGTATGTATGTATGTATGTATGTATGTATGTATGTATGTATGTATGTATGTATGTATGTATGTATGTATGTATGTATGTATGTATGTATGTATGTATGTATGTATGTATGTATGTATGTATGTATGTATGTATGTATGTATGTATGTATGTATGTATGTATGTATGTATGTATGTATGTATGTATGTATGTATGTATGTATGTATGTATGTATGTATGTATGTATGTATGTATGTATGTATGTATGTATGTATGTATGTATGTATGTATGTATGTATGTATGTATGTATGTATGTATGTATGTATGTATGTATGTATGTATGTATGTATGTATGTATGTATGTATGTTATGCATGTGTGATGTGTATGTATGTATGTATGTATGGCCCGTAGTGGTCAAGTTGAAATCATAAATGCTTTCGTTGTAATTTGACTTAAACGTGTTGATAAATGGTTAGGATACAACGTGATAAATATGTTGATATGCGCCCTAAGAGAGTATCGAGGTTGTAAACATCCTAACTCATATGTATTATAAACGAACGATTTTCCAACACTAATAATGTTAATCGTAATCGGTGAACAATAGGGATATGTTGCCTAATGGTATGTAAACTTAAAAACGTATGAGGCATAGTTAAACTTGATTGCATGCGGGTTATGGGATAATTGGTGAGATCAAGAAGGAATACGACTAGCCATAGCGATGAGCCGGATTTAGCAACCGTGATTGCCCAAGCCGTGGTAAACGCCATACCTACTATCGTAGCCCAAGTCACGGCAAGCCTCCAAGGAAACAATGAGACGCGTGGAACTAGAGTAAATATGGGTGACGAGAAGGTGTCGGGTAGAGCCTCATCAAAAAGGAAAGAAATCGGAGAACCTAGTGAGGCAAGGAAAGCGGGCAGGTGTGACCCCAATGGTCATAATAAGGGTAGATTCAGGGCGGCGATGGGCCCGGTGAGGAAAGCTTATGTTGGACCTCATCCGTTATGTGAAAGATGCAACAATCACCACACCACCGACGTTCAATGCAGGGCGTGTTTTAATTGCAACCAAGTTGGCCACATGTCCAAGAATTGTAGAGCCCCGAGAACGGGCCCAACGAACGTGGCTCCTATTCATGTCGTCCCTCCCCAAGGTAATCAACAGAAAGGCGAGTGTTTCGGATGTGGTAGTCGTGCACACTACGTGAAAGATTGTCCAAAATGGATTGGACAACAAACTGAAGTAGCAGAGCCGGTAAGGAAAACTTACTTAGGATCTCACCCCTTGTGTGGAAGGTGTAATCGCCATCACTCTCCCACTATCCAATGTGGGACTTGCTTTAATTGTAATCGGCGCGGGCACTTAGCTGGGATTTGTAGAGCACCGAAAGCGACACCATTGAATGTAACGCCTCTTCAAACCATCTATCCCCAAGCTGACCACCCTCGGAGCCATCAAGGTGTTTGTTTTGTGTGTGGTAGCCCCGACCACTACAGAGATGCTTGTCCTAGATGGACTGAACCACAAGCCCAAGTGGCGGTTCCTCCCGATCAACTACAAATAGTCGTTTATAACCAAAGCCGTGGCCAACTAGACCATCAAGTTCAACTTCGTAGCCGAGCTTTTGCAGAGAAGGGCAAAGGAGACCAAAGTGATCCTAACGTTGGTTAAGGTACATTCCTCCTAATGGTTGTTATGTTACTACACTATTCGATATCGAAACCGACTATGAATCTCGTTTACTCTAACGTTGCTCCCTTTGAGTTACATTTCGTTTGTGTGTTTTGAAATCATATGTTTGCAATTTTGAATGTTTAGCGACTCACTAACTAATTTGCTCAAATATCCCGTGTATCTATCTCGACTCTAAAAGACGACAAAACCCTCATTTACGTGGCGCCTATGATATAAAGATTCTTGGCGAAAAAGTGAGTGTAATCCGAATGCCACCAGGTAAGACAGTTCTAAAGTTGTGTAGTAGGATTACCAGTGTAAAAATATCTAACGGTAGGATTCTTAGGGCCCCGTGTAAGTCTTCCAACTCAGGCGTCCTTAGAGCTACCGCCTCAAGAGTCTGAAAAACTAACGTTGTCCTTGTTAATCTTGAGTCTCCCGAACGCTTTTCCGGGTGACTTATCGGGCTTGTCCCATCTCGATAACTTAAATTTCGTTTATGCTCACTTCCCAACATCGCGCGCGTAGTCAAAGCCCTTATAGACTTCTGAGACGTGAATAAGCATGTAGTGAAAGACGGGAGAGAGATTGGAAGAAAAACGAATTGGAATGGACTTCGCCATGAAGTTGCCGACGACAAGAAATGATCACGATACGGCGAAGTCGGTAAAATGTGACAACCTGGCACATTAGTATGAAGGATAAATGGGTTAGGTGCACGAAGATTCGATTTCTGTCCTTCCAGATAAAGGAAGTCGCTTAACTCCAATTCAGGGAGCCATCCAATGAACGACGGGCACTCAAACCGACTTGAGACTTGATCAAAGATAATGTACTTATAACCATGACGGCAATCCTGTACAACGACGGTTGTTACGCGAGTATTCGAATGACACTGGCCGAAGAACTAAGTAGAAGAGATGCTACTCCCCATTGGGACGAACCAAGAATCAAAGAAAGCCGAAGTAGCGGGTTAGGATTTCTAATAGGAATGACAAGAATAACTTCTCAAGTTAAGAGAATAGCCCAGCTAGCTCACATGCTAAGTAAGGAGTATGCCGATGTGAGGCTGAGACCGTTAGAGTTGAAAGTGGGTGACTTTGTACGTTTGAAAGTATCACAGTGGAAAGGCGTCATCCGATTCGTGAAGCGAGGCAACCTCGGGCCGAGGTATAACTGTTCTTTCAAGATCCTCGAAGAGGGTTGGAAAAGTTGCTTATTGAATAGAATTTCCACAAGAGCTTAGCGGCGTACATGATGTGTTTCATATTTGCAACCTACGCGAGTGTTTGGCGGACCCTACATATCATGTGCCTATGGACGAGATTAGGGTTGATTCGAATTTGAATTTTATTGAAGAACCGGTAGAGATCTTGGACCGCCGAGTCAAGAAACTCAAGAGTAACCTCTACACGATCGATAGGGTTAGGTGGAAACGCTAGGCGCGGAGCCGAGTTCAGTTGGGAGCGAAAGGATTACATGAAGTCTAAGTATCCGCATTTATTGGCTAATTAGGGTTTTGTTGAATTTCGGGACGAAATTCTTTCAACGGGGGAATAATGTAACATCCGTGAAATTTGACCGTTTGACTTTACGTGCAATTTGACTAACAATTTAGGTTAATGAAATATTTGGGTCGTTTTGCGAACTAAATGACAACGTGGTATATTCGTCGGGTCGATAATATGTTTTAATCGGTGTTTAATTGCCTAACGTTTGTAATTTGGCTTGGGATGAGAAGCGGGTCGGCCCGTGGGTAGTCCACAACCCACCAGCCACCCAAGACCCAACCTCCCTCCTTATCCCTTCTCCCCCTCTCATTTTCTATCTTTCTATCTTTCTCTCTTTTCTCTTCCAAGGAACACACACAAACACACATCTCTCTCTCTCTCTGTCTCTCTCTCTCTCTCTCTCTCTCTCTCTCTCTCTCTCTCTTTCTATCTCTCTCTCTCTCTCTCTCTTTCTATCTCTCTCTCTCTCTCTCTCTCTCTCTCTCTCTCTCTCTCTCTCTCTCTCTCTCTCTCTCTCTCTCTCTCTCTCTCTCTCTCTCTCTCTCTCTCTCTCTCTCTCTCTCTCTCTCTCTCTCTCTCTCTCTCTCTCTCTCTCTCTCTCTCTCTCTCTCTCTCTCTCTCTCTCTCTCTCTCTCTCTCTCTCTCTCTCTCTCTCTCTCTCTCTCTCTCTCTCTCTCTCTCTCTCTCTCTCTCTCTCTCTCTCTCTCTCTCTCTCTCTCTCTCTCTCTCTCTCTCTCTCTCTCTCTCTCTCTCTCTCTCTCTCTCTCTCTCTCTCTCTCTCTCTCTCTCTCTCTCTCTCTCTCTCTCTCTCTCTCTCTCTCTCTCTCTCTCTCTCTCTCTCTCTCTCTCTCTCTCTCTCTCTCTCTCTCTCTCTCTCTCTCTCTCTCTCTCTCTCTCTCTCTCTCTCTCTCTCTCTCTCTCTCTCTCTCTCTCTCTCTCTCTCTCTCTCTCTCTCTCTCTCTCTCTCTCTCTCTCTCTCTCTCTCTCTCTCTCTCTCTCTCTCTCTCTCTCTCTCTCTCTCTCTCTCTCTCTCTCTCTCTCTCTCTCTCTCTCTCTCTCTCTCTCTCTCTCTCTCTCTCTCTCTCTCTCTCTCTCTCTCTCTCTCTCTCTCTCTCTCTCTCTCTCTCTCTCTCTCTCTCTCTCTCTCTCTCTCTCTCTCTCTCTCTCTCTCTCTCTCTCTCTCTCTCTCTCTCTCTCTCTCTCTCTCTCTCTCTCTCTCTCTCTCTCTCTCTCTCTCTCTCTCTCTCTCTCTCTCTCTCTCTCTCTCTCTCTCTCTCTCTCTCTCTCTCTCTCTCTCTCTCTCTCTCTCTCTCTCTCTCTCTCTCTCTCTCTCTCTCTCTCTCTCTCTCTCTCTCTCTCTCTCTCTCTCTCTCTCTCTCTCTCTCTCTCTCTCTCTCTCTCTCTCTCTCTCTCTCTCTCTCTCTCTCTCTCTCTCTCTCTCTCTCTCTCTCTCTCTCTCTCTCTCTCTCTCTCTCTCTCTCTCTCTCTCTCTCTCTCTCTCTCTCTCTCTCTCTCTCTCTCTCTCTCTCTCTCTCTCTCTCTCTCTCTCTCTCTCTCTCTCTCTCTCTCTCTCTCTCTCTCTCTCTCTCTCTCTCTCTCTCTCTCTCTCTCTCTCTCTCTCTCTCTCTCTCTCTCTCTCTCTCTCTCTCTCTCTCTCTCTCTCTCTCTCTCTCTCTCTCTCTCTCTCTCTCTCTCTCTCTCTCTCTCTCTCTCTCTCTCTCTCTCTCTCTCTCTCTCTCTCTCTCTCTCTCTCTCTCTCTCTCTCTCTCTCTCTCTCTCTCTCTCTCTCTCTCTCTCGCACACACACACACACACACACACACACTCTCTCTCTCTCTCTCTCTCTCTCTCTCTCTTCTTTCTCTCTCTCTGTCTATTTCTTCTTTTCTTATTATGTCTTCTGTTCCTTCTCTGGTTAATAACTGCTCTCTCTCTCTCTCTCTCTCTCTCTCTCTCTCTCTTCTCACTAGGTGAAGATTTTGGTAAGTCAAATTCATCCCATTTACTTCTATTTATGTTTAGTAATGCATTTCTGGTCATTTCGAGTATTTACAAGTCCTAAATCGGCTTAAAACCAAATTTAGGTCAAATTAGGGTCTAAGTAGGGTTTGAGCGTTTTGGAAGATTCGGTGATGTTATGAACGGATTTGGGGATTAGGTTATGTGTATTTATGGTTAATGATGTCTATTTATGCTTCAAATTGAGTTACAAGTCCCTGCAAGTCGTTTTGGATCGATTTGGGTCGAGTTTTAGGGTTTTGGTTCATGAAAACTGCAGCTGCTGACCTGATGGGTTGTAACGGCCGTTACTTATGTGACGCCCGTTAGGGATTAGTTTTGTCGAACATTTTCAAACGTCAATAACTTTTGATCCGTAAGTCCAAATAAGTCGTATGACCTATCGTTGGAATCGTGAGAGAGTCTATTTTCTTGTAGTAACATTCTTTTTGCGTGAAACTTCTCCCATTTCAAAAAGTGTCGAGTCAAAGTGTCTTGCTCTTGCTCGTTTAAGTTGTAAAGGCGTCTAGGGTTTGCGATTTGACCTAATTGTGCTAAACCAACTTGTTAAGATTGTATAGTTGACATTATGGTGTTATGATGTATATTTATAGGTTGTGGCCGTGCGGATCTTATTACTCGTTATTAATCTTTTATTAACTCGACTTAAGCTTCTTTGCCGATCAAGGTGAGTTTCGTATCTCCCTACTCACTTGAGATCCGGGCTGAAAAGTGTAAACCTGGTGTGTTTACTTGCATTTATTGATTGATTGATTGATTGATTGATTGTTTTAGTTGTTGGATTGGTGTGATGTTTCCTTTCGTTTGATTGGTAAATTGGTTGAGTATTGATGTTGATTGAGATGTTGATTATTGATTTATGATTGTCGGTTGTTGATTGATGACTCAGGATTGGCGAATATTGATTATTGATTCATATTCATCGTATATCGATCGTTGGTTTACGATTTATGCATTTACATTTGATTGTAAGCATTGCATACATTATTGTTGGACCCTCGGCAGGGGGTTTGCCGGCATCCTGGTGCATAGATGTATGCACCCATTTTGGATGTAGTCTTGACCCCGAGTATATAGACATATATATCTCAATGTTTTTGAGATACAGCCTTGTCCATAGCGATGGCAGAAGGGTATCGTTGCATACGTGATTGAAGGTCACGCTTGGGATTAGGCATACTTGCTTATTCATACATTTGGCATTTGCATTGATACTCATATCATTTATGCATTCCTCATTACACATTTACTTGTCTTGTGTAATCTTGTTGTTGGACGATGTTGTGTTATGTAGAGGCTCACTGTAAGTCATGTCTAGCCTCTATTCTTATATTGTGATTATTGATGTTGGTTCTTTACGAACCATTACTACGAACTCACCAACCTTGTGTTGACTATGCTTAGTACACTTTTCAGGTAACCAGGTTATTCAGGACGTGGAGGTTGATGTTTGCTTACTGTTGAACCCGGACTGGACTGATATGGATCAAGGATCCATTTGCCTTGTTGCATTGTAATTAGGATTGATAGCCTTCTTTTGTTGTCGTTTGTAATCTTGATGTTTACTTGCTCCTGTTGTATTTCGTTACTTGTTCCCCTTATTGTATGGATTCACTGAATCCTCTAATTGCATTTAGTTGTTCTATTGTAATTCCACCTGGTGCTATGTGATTTCCGTGATATTCCGAGCCTCGGCTTGGGGTGTTACAATATGATCAGAGAACTCAAGTCTATGTATGAAAAACAAGCTGGAGTTGAATTATTTGAGCTAATTGAGTCACTCCATGATTGTAAGCATGAGTATGGGAAATCGGTCAGAGCTCATGTACTCAAGATGAAGAGTTACTGAGGCACCTTCTGGTTCAAGGCCTGCCAAGAAGTAGTTTTCTATTCAGAATATCATGTACTTGTAAATATTTACATTTGTAACTTTCATTTCAGTGTGTAATATATAAGTTGCAAATTGTGACAAATAAGTAGATGATAGGTTTAAGTTAGAAAAACACAAGTAAAATTCTGAGACATCAATGATCTATAAGATGTACTTAAGAAATTATTACAACTTAAACAAAAACTTGCATTTCAGACTTACAAACATGTATAGATAGAAGTCTGAGATGCATGCACTATTTCAGAACAAATAGGGGGAATTTGTTAGGTCGAGAATCGACCATGTATAATTTGTTCAGAAATAGCTTGAAGTTTAGTGAAGACTTTACTTCAGAATTCTGAGATGCCTCAGAATTCAGAACTCCTTCACTGAAGCTTCACTTCAGTTCAGATCTACGTATCAGAATACCATTCAGAATGAAGTCAAAGACTGAAATCTGAAGAAGAGAATCATCTCAGAAGCGAGCATCAGAGTGATTCTACCAGATCGAAGACTGAAGCATCTCAGTGATAAAGTACTTACAACACTTTACACTGATTACGAGGAAGACTTTTACTTTACACCTTTATCCAGTTAATAGAATTATCTATTAATAAAGGTACAAAGTATAGGTTAGGAACCTAGTACTATAAGTCACATCAAGTGACTTATATACGCTTCCTTGTGCAGCATGTAAGGAATTATGGTTTAATTCCTTAAATGCTCACAACCACATTTGTACGACATTGTCCATGTCATCATGAACTTTGTCTATAAATACAAAGTCTTCTCACAACTTGCAAAAAGCTTGAACTATTGCATTGCAACTTGTGAGATATACTCTAAGCAAAACTTACGAGTATTTCCAAGTCATCTTGATCACTTGTATTTCGGGATTGTTTAGATAGTTACACTTGGGTGTTTATCTTTGTTCCGCAACAATCCTTGTATTTGTTTATACATCAATAAATCAAATACATTAGAAAACAACGTGTCTCAATGCTACATACTTGATTATATTTATATATATCTTTATATAGTTTCTGCCATTTATTCTTGCATTAATTCATATTGTCATTTGTTTCTTGTTATCCATATCTGGATCGTAAACTAAACTTGTCCATCAAGATTAGTTGTACTTGCCAGTCGGGTTTAGTCATTCGTCTTTATATTTGGGACTCACATTCCAACTAAGAAGGTTGACAAGACACCGCATGAATTGTGGCAAGTGTCCCTAATTTGTCTTACTTAAGAGTCTGGGGATGTGAGGCACTTGTGAAGCGAGATACGCCTGACAAACTTCAACCCAGATCAGTTAAGTGCATCTTTGTAGGATACCCAAAGGAAACGATGGGTTACTACTTCTACTTTCCTACCGAAAACACTGTTAAAGTTGCTAGATATGCTGAGTTCTTTGAAAAGAATCTCATCACTCAAGAAAACAGTGGGAGGATTGTAGAGCTTGATGAGACTCAAGAGGAAATTGCGTCACCTTTTGAAAACACTAGTGATCATCAACTTGGGGGGGGGGAATGTTCAAAGTGATGAACCTCAAGTTGATGCGATTCCAATTCGTAGGTCCTCAAGGACAATACGTGCACGTGAAAAGTTGAATCTAAATATAGAATCTGAAGAACACGTATTAGGAGATTTAGATGAACCTCCAAACTTCAAAGCTGCATTATCAGATCCAGAATCTGACAAATGGCTTGAAACTGCGAATGTGGAAATGAAATCCATGAAAGACAATCAAGTCTGGAGCTTGGTTGATCTTCCATCTAATGGTAGAACCATTGGGTGTAAATGGATCTTCAAAAAGAAGACCGACATTGATGGAAATGTACACACTTATAAAGCTCGTCTCGTGGCGAAAGGTTATACTCTACTCTATGGAGTTGACTATGATGAGATTATCTCCAGTAGCAGAAATTAGAGGTATTAGGATTATCTTAGCCATAGCAGCGTACTACGACTATGAGATATGGCAAATGGATGTCAAGACCGTTTGTTTGAATGGTTACCTAGACGAGGAAGTCTATATGGTACAACCCGAGGGTTTTGCTGATCCAAAATATCTCAACAAAGTATGCAAGCTTCAGAGGTCCATTTATGGACTAAAGCAAGCATCAAGAAGTTGGAATAAAAGGTTTGATGAGGAAATTAAAAAGTTTGGTTTCACTCAAAATTCTGATGAGCCATGTGTATATCGCAAAGCTAGTGGGAGTAATGTTACTCTCCTTGTCTTATATGTAGATGACATATTGATCATAGGAAATCACATTCCAATGTTGCAAGATGTAAAATTCCATCTAAGAAAGTATTTTGCTATGAAAGACTTAGGTGAAGCAGCATTCATTCTTGGAATCAAGATCTACAGAGACAAAACTAAGCGGTTGATTGGACTAAGTCAAAGTGCTTATATTGATAAGATCTTGAAGAGATTCAAGATGGAGAATTCCAAGCGTGGATTTGTACCCATGCAGGAAGGACTTGACTTATCTAGCAAACAAGGTGCCTCTACACCTGATGAGGTGGAGCGTATGCAAAGGGTTCCTTATGCTTCGGCTGTGGGATCTATTATGTATGCGGTAAGATGCACTAGACCTGACATAGCGTTCACGCAAAACATAGTTAGCAGATATCAACAGAATCCAGGTGAAAGTCACTGGACTGCTGTGAAGAACATTCTTAAGTATCTACGAGCTACTAAAGAATTATTTCTGGTGTATGGATTGCCATGTCTGCAACAGAGTCTGAGTACATTGCCGCCTCAAGAAGCCGCCATGGAAGCAGTCTGGATTAGGAAGTTTATTTCTGGGCTTAACGTGATGCCCTCAAATAACACACCTTTAGATATCGACAATACTGGTGCAATAATCATTGCCAACGAACCCGGAGTTCAGAAAGGTGCCAGACATTATCCTAGACGATATCACTATGTTCATGAACAGATCGCACTAGGAGAAATCAAGTTACTCAAAGTTCACACAGATTATAACTTAGCAGATCCTTTTACAAAGGCTTTGCCAAAAGCAAAGCTCGATAAGCATGCCGATTTAAAATTAGCTAGTTATTTCATGTAAATATGTGATTTAGTATTTGGATAAAGGATGTTGAACAATTATTATTTAATAAATGAATTAAAGTACTTGGTATGTTTGTTTTCATTTAATATATAATTGTATCCTATATTTGCATGTTTAAATCCATGAATATTTTATATTCTAAATTGTCCATTGTTGATTAACTATATGGGAATATAGTTAAACTAAGACAAATCTGAGTGATTGGTAATATTCTTAAAATATTAAGGATGGTCCCACCAAACTCACATGATATCCATAAGATGCATATTGGACTACCCCACTAACGAATTATCACTTTATGGATCGGCGTCATTAAGTGAAATTCGTGAAATGGTTGCTTTACTTATCGTTAGACTTATGATACAAGCAGTTTATGCGTATATGGATTGCATTTTCTTGATATAATTCTAACTATCCTGAATAAGGTAGTAACAAAGGGCTATTTTCAGAAGTGTAGTGAAGTACATGACTGACACGTGTAGTCAAAATATGATTTGTTCCTTCAACTAGTTATTGAAGAATAATACCATTGAGCCCTTCATTAGAATTAATTAAGAAGTTTGTATGGCCATACCCAAATGAATTCCAGATGTGTCTCGATTAATTTGGTAATCTTAATTAGTTGTAGAAATGAGAAACATCATCGTTAAATTATGAAATGACTTTGATCCATATCCATATTTAACAAAGGTATCTGAAACAAAGGGATAATAAACATTGAAACCATTTCAAAGATACTTTAAGAAACTATACTTAAATATTTTCGGGAGCATTGGCGTGTTGCTAGACGCTAACCAATGTTATTGACTTTATTATAACATGCTCAAATGGGAGCTGTTGGAATATGATCACGTTAAATAAACGCATGTCCGGAAAATGTTTAAGCCTACGGGGTCACATGCGATGACACTTAGATATCCGGTAATATGTATATATTGTATCTACATATTTATAATCACCAAATTGAGAGAAATGATAATTGGACATTATTAACTAGATATGTTAATTAGAATAAATAAATATTATAATTAATTATTAAATATTAATTAATAATTAAATGTAATTATTAGTTAAACCCTAGTCCAAGTCAAATTATATTTATAAATGATATTGCTTGAAGTTAAGTTATTAGGGATATATTTATACCCTATATATACCCCAATAATCTAACCTTAAGAATATAACTTATAAAAAATTATTTTCATTCTCTCGGTTTGGACCAATTCGAAAACGAACGAACAAAAACCTTTTTTGGATTGAATGTTCAAAGAAAATAAAGAATTATAATAATAATAATATAATAATATAATAATAATAATAATAATAATAATATAATAATATATAATAATAATAATAATAATATAATAATAATTATAATAATAATAATAACAATAATAATAACAACAACAACAACAACAACAACAACAATAATAATAATAATATAATTTTAATGAAAAAAATAATAATAATAATAATAATAATATAATAATAATAATAATAATAATAATAATAATAAAAAAAAAATAAAAAAAAAAAATAATAATAAAAAAAAAATAAAAAAAAAAAAAAAAAAAAAAAAAAAATAATAATAATAATAATAATAATAATAATAATAATTATTGATTATTGGAAGCTTTGCTAAAAGGTACACGATTCATAACTTTGTTAATTATTATATTGCATATTTATTTCAGTTGCGTACTCGTATATTTGTATGTGACAAATTGAATAAATCCAACAGTGGTATCACGCTAACTATGTGATATATTAGTTACAAAGTTCAAAACTTGAGGGGGTTTTGAGGGTTTTTTTTTAAAATTAAAATAAATAAAAAATTGAATTCTAAAACTATCAATCATACTAGTCCACACGGTTAAAATTTTAAAAATATATTCCCCTTGTTAATATTAGTTTAATCATTATCATCATCATCATATAATCTTATAAAAACTTAATTGGTGTTATCCAAGTGTATATAATTTTGAAATATATTTGTTAATATTCGACCTCTTGTAAGCCTAGGTGATAGAATGGTGAAATGAAATGATGTGGCAAGTGATATAAGGTGAAAGCCTTAAGTAAGCTCGGTGAAGTGTATCGGTGAAGTGGACTCGGTTATTCATTTCACCGACTGAAATCTTGTTGATTTTTTTTTTTGTGTGGCCGAGTTATGCTGGGTCAAACACACACATACACTCTATTTTTGTTAGGTGAGAGATGGGTGGGTGTTACCTGGAAATCATAGCTCACAAGTCAAGTTGTACTAAAGATTTTCTTTTTTAGTCATTAAACTATATTAGCCAATGATACTTGTATAAAAAATCTCTTATTTTAATACCCACTATTACTATATATACGGTAAATTATAGTTTACTTTATTACTTACATGAAAACTATTGAAATTTTACTAAAATGTTACATTGAATGAGGTTAAGAGTGCACATTTCAGAAAATTTTACAGGGTTTTACTTTCAAAAATTTTGGGCATATTATATAGGACATCTAAAAATACTTTGAATTAACAAATGTAATAATCTTATTTTTATGTGTTTTTTAGTATTAATCAAGCATGTTATTTTTATTTAAAATGTATTGTGTTTTAAATTAAATAAAGGTGGGGACCAAATGGGAGGTGAATGGTTAAGGGAAAAAGAGTAGGTGAAGAGGGTAAGAAGGTGAAGCTAACGTGACATTAAAAAGTGTGGGTGAAATAGGTGAATGTTTAAGGATGGTCTTATAACTTCCCGCCGCGGGTTTTGATGTCGTGGCAATTTATATTCAAAAATATTACCTGATTCAGGTGTAACACCCCAAGCCAAGGCTCAGAATATCACGGAAATCATATAGCACAAGGTGGGATTAACGTAGAACATGAACTAGATGCAAGTAAAGGATTCAGTGAATCCATACAATAAGATAAACAAGTACTAAAATACATAAGGAACAAGTCATCTTCAAAGATTACAACAGAACATCACGAGATGGCTAACGGTTCTAAGTAAAATGCAAAAGAAGGCAAATGGATCCTTGATCCATATAAGTCCAAGTCCGGGTTCAACAGCAAGCTAATAATCAAACTCCTCGTCCGGGAATAACCTGATTACCTGAAAAGTGTACTAAGCATAGTCAACACAAGGTTGGTGAGTTCGTAGGTTTGAATAACAAGAATCCTTTTGTGCCGATAAACAAGTGAGTACAATACCATAGCGATAAGGAAATTTACAGTATAACCTTATACAATGGCACAAGAAACCACAACAAGAGCTCACTAGTCATATAACAAACATCAACACAAGTCAATCAATCCAAACAATATCACCTCATATGTAACACATCCATACGTCTAATCGTAGTATTCGGGGTGCTTCCCTAAGAGTTGCCAGGGGCGCTTCCCATTAGACAACTACGCACTACGATCAATAACCGGGGCGCTTCCCGTTAGATTGCCAGGGGCGCTTCCCATTAGACAACTACGCACTACGATCAATAACCGGGGCTCACTTGACAACAGAGGAACAAGGCCGCATTTCAACGGGGCACACTTGTCAACAGAGGGACAAGGCCGCATTTCAACGGGGCACACTTGTCAACAGAGGGACAAGGCCGCATTTCAATATACATAAGTCAAATCCTCTATCAGTGGGATTTATGCACAACATATGTATCAATCAACATCCATTCATCACAAATCCATTAAATTTAATTAAACTATACGTACATACACTTAGGAGGATTCTACTTTCTTAGAGTCCCAGATGCTTATATATAGGGTCACCCGCAGCCTTCCCACCACATCTAAAGCCCTTAGAAGGCATAACCGACTTCCATGTATGCACGTCTATCCTAACAGTAATAATAATAAAGTAATAATAGTAATATAAACCTATCACAACCCCCTTACGAAAACCAATCAGATGTGTCCAACAACTCGTCATTCAATCATTCAGTCAAACATTCGATCGATGACCATTAATTCATAAATTCATCAATACAACGATAAAAGTTTGAATAAGTGCGTATCACGCAAGTCAAGTATATCAGGGCATTCATGTCTTTCCCAAACGTATTCCCCAATTCCATCATTTACTCTAAACAACGCGTATATACACTTCGGAGGATTTTACTTTCATCAAGTTCTAGATGCTTATGTATAGGGTCGTCCGCAGCCTTCCCACCACATCTAAACCTATTTGAAAGTAAAACCGACTTCCATGTATGTACTTCTATCCTAAAGAGTTGCAATATCACAAACACATTCGTAAACCATCACACGATCAACCAGAACTGTCTACCAAACGACAATAGATCAGAAATTAATTAGACAGGAAATTGAGTAAACCAAACAACAAACAACACGTATATGTACACTTTTCAGCCCGAATCTCTATTGAGTAGGGAGCTACGAAACTCACCTTGATTGGCAAAGCAGTTAAAAATCAAGTCACAGTAAGATTAATAGCGAGTAATGGGTCCCACGCGTCCACAATGTAACAACCATCCTAGAAATGTTCTAAATAAGTTCTTTAGAAAGTACTTTCGCCATTTGAACGACTAGACAGTTCAATTTATTTAAGTTCTTGACGTACTTTAGACCCGATTATGTGCTTATATGAAGGTCAATTTGATCTTAAAGCTTGATTTATGTGATGAGTTTTCGATTAAATACGATGAAATACTAAAAGTTCTAGTTCGAAATGTGCATAAATAGTCCTTACATTTATTAAGTTCATTATTATGGGAAGACTATAAATAGAAGAGTTTAGAGAGAGAAAACCCTATTCATCATCTTCTCCTCCTCTCCACTCTCTCACTAAAACACACACTCTCAGACGCCATAAAACACGCACTAGAGCATCTCTTGATTTTGGATTGTTTAATCAAAATCGTTTGTACTTTTAGCATCCTTGGGACAATCAAAACACATTTCTGGAATCAAATCTCAGGTAACAACAACAAATTAAGGGTTTTTAATCAAATTAAAAGTGTACTTTTTCAAGTTTATGTTCTTGATGATTTGGTCCAATTTTTGAATGAAAATCGTGTTAAAAGTTAATGGGTTTGTGTCTAAATGTGTTTAACAACATTTTTATGAACAAATTTGGGCCATAACGTACTCTAATCCCAAAACCCATTTTTGAAAAATGAAGAAAGTGTGTTCTTGAGTGCCATGACTTGTCCATGTGTTACTTGATCTTGAAAAGCCTTAAAAGTGATATAAGTTGTTGTTATTATGCATATAAGTACTAGTGCTATGTTCTAACATGTCTTAAAATCGACCTAGACCTTTGTGATGAGTGTTTGGTTTGTACAGCCCGTTTTTGGCCTTGGAACGATCCTGAATGGGACGATCTTGGTCCCAAGATGTCCTAGAAACGATCTTGACCCAACGATTCTGACCTAGACGATCTTGACCCAGAACGATTCTGACCTAGACGATCTTGACCCAGAACGATTCTGACCTAGACGATCTTGACCCAAACGATTGACCTGAGACGATCTTGACCCAGAACGATTCTGACCTAGACGATCTTGACCCAGACGACCTTGGTTTAAAACGACCTTGTTCTTGTCCTTGGAAATGGGACGATCTTGGCCTCAAGTGTCCTTGAAACGATCTTGACCCAGAACGATTCTGACCTAGACGATCTTGACCCAGAACGATTCTGACCTAGACGATCTTGACCCAGACGACCTTGGTTTAAAACGACCTTGAACCAAATACATGAAACGATCTTGTGCTAATCACCTAGGACGATCTTGTGTTAACAACCTAGGACGACCGTGTGCTAATCACTTAAGACGATCTTGAATCTGGTCCAGTAAAACGATCTTGAGCCTTAATACATGAAACGATCTTGTGCTAATCACCTAGGACGATCTTGTGTTAACAACCTAGGACGACCTTGTGCTAATCACCTAGGACGATCTTGTGTTAACAACCTAGGACGACCTTGTGCTAATCACCTAGGACGATCTTGTGTTAACACCTAGGACGATCTTGTGTTAACAACCTAGGACGATCTTGTGTTAACAACCTAGGACGATCTTGTGTTAACAACCTAGGACGATCTTGTGTTAACAACCTAGGACGATCTTGTGTTAACAACCTAGGACGATCTTGTGTTAACAACCTAGGACGATCTTGTGTTAACAACCTAGGACGATCTTGTGTTAACAACCTAGGACGATCTTGTGTTAACAACCTAGGACGATCTTGTGTTAACAACCTAGGACGATCTTGTGTTAACAACCTAGGACGATCTTGTGTAACAACCTAGGACGATCTTGTGCTTAACAACCTAGGACGATCTTGTGTTAACAACCTAGGACGATCTTGTGCTTAACACCTAGGACGATCTTGTGTTAACAACCTAGGACGATCTTGTGTTAACACCTAGGACGATCTTGTGTTAACAACCTAGGACGATCTTGTGTTAACAACCTAGGACGATCTTGTGTTAACAACCTAGGACGATCTTGTGTTAACAACCTAGGACGATCTTGTGTTAACAACCTAGGACGATCTTGTGTTAACAACCTAGGACGATCTTGTGTTAACAACCTAGGACGATCTTGTGTTAACAACCTAGGACGATCTTGTGTTAACAACCTAGGACGATCTTGTGCTTAACAACCTAGGACGATCTTGTGTTAACAACCTAGGACGATCTTGTGTTAACAACCTAGGACGATCTTGTGTTAACAACCTAGGACGATCTTGTGTTAACAACCTAGGACGATCTTGTGCTAACAACCTAGGACGATCTTGTGTTAACAACCTAGGACGATCTTGTGCTAACAACCTAGGACGATCTTGTGTTAACAACCTAGGACGATCTTGTGTAACACCTAGACGATCTAGATGAACAAAGTACGAGTTCTACGAACAGTTAAATCAAATTCTAAAGGCTAAAGTTCATCATTAACACGATAAGTACTTATGTGTGAGTTCTAAGACGTTCAGTTCGAGTCCAGTTCATGTACTTAAAGTTCATTTAAACTCATTTTGAGTCAAAACGTTCAAAGATCATTAAGGACCAAATCATCAGTTCATCAAGGACATTTCAGTAATTAATTAGTCATTGGAACTAATATGTGTGCATATCTATGAACAATAACTTGTACTTAGGCATCCATCAAGACGTACTTGGATTTCGATAGATATAACTTATCTATCGCGGTGCTTGTTCTCTGTGCTATAAATTGTGCTTGTACCAGATCACTGTGAGTTCACTAATCCCCCTTTCGTACATTTTGTTCAAGCTCTTTTATCGGGGACTGAAAAGCATGAAAACTACTTTGTACTTGTACATATGTTCTTGAACTACTTTACGTACTATATTATGATCTTGAACTATTTCACGTACTATTTTATGATCTTCCGAGGTACTTATGATATGATTCCTAACTATTTAAAAGAGTGTTTAAGTCTTGAATGGGCAGGATCTTAAATACATTTATATTGTTTAAGGGAGTATTTAAGTCTTGAATGGGCAGGATCTTAAATACCTCCATACTACCGTACTTGATCCTTAACATATTCTAGTTCGTACTTGTACTTGTTCAGTTCTTATTCACTGCTATCAATTCATATCCCACAGTTCAGGGATGGAACCGTAGATAATTATGGACAGCGCTGTTTAGGGTAGGCCCACCCTCATTCTCCGCAGTTCTGGAGGATGCATATTATCTGTTCTTGTTCTGATTTAGATCTTCGTGAAGTACTTGATTATTATGTGCATAAGTTCATTTCAGTTCAGTTCTGGCCAATCGGGTTAGCAGTGACAACTCATTTAAAGTTCATTATATGTCCTTGTACTGTTCTTGCGGTTATAAAACACTTTTGTTAAACGCACAGATCTTATGACTTGTTCTTACTCTACATATTATTATATGTATACGTACTAGTACTTTATGTGAATTTCACCAACTACTTTTGTAGTTGACCTTTGAACTTACATGCTTTTCAGGCTAGACTAGTAGATCTCTTAGCATAGGAGTCTTCCTCTTTAAAGCTCATCTCTTGTGGCGACCGTTCGTACGTCCAAGACCGGAAGCCGTGAAGACCTCCCTTTGCTTATTCAGTTCAGACTCCAGTACTTCAAGACAATTGTTCTGTCTTTTGATTATTAACTGTTCTGGGTATATCCCAAATGCTGTAATGACTTTTATACTCCTTTTCTTTTATGTTATTGGCTGTGTTGGAACTTGTACTGTGTGCTTTTGTGCTTGTCTGTACATCCCGTATATTCCGCTTTAGCGGGGTGTTACAGTTGGTATCAGAGACCATGGTTATAGTGAACACCGAGCTTTTTCCTAAGGAAAACTCGAGCTATAACTGGAATCCACTCTGAGGTGATCCTTTGTATGACCGGTTTGAGTAATGGGAACTTTTCCCTAATTAGATGTAACCTGATCAACTACATCTAATTGCGGATATAGTTCCTAGTACTCAAGGTGTGTCATTGAAGGTGTCACCCATTTCTTAGAGCCTTAGTAAGAACCTCGTGCAAACTCGTTCTTCAATCATATCAGTTCTAGTTCACTCGTTCTCTTAAGACATACGTCCTAGTGCTTCGAGGATAGGCCTTAGAGCTTATACGACTATAGGTCCTTATCATACGACCGACGACTGTTCTTGTTCATATATTGTGCTAACGACGATCTTTTATTAACGTACTACGTACTTGGAGCTTTAGACTTGTACGAAACGTAATCGAGTTCATATTTCTATCTTATTAGGGGCATAAGGAAGAATGCCGCCTAAACGTGGACGAAAAGCTAAGACCGCACCAGCTGTTGAACCTACTCAACCTGGTATTAATGCGAATGTCAACTTTACCTTGAATGATGTAGCAAACCTCATCACTGACCGCATGAATGCGATGATGCCAAATCTTGCTACTCAAGTTGCTCAAATGCTGGAAATTCCACTAACTGAAGGTACTAGAACTACTAGAGCAACTCAGAATAGGAGGACTCAAGAAGAACCCGAACAGAATCAGGAAGTGAACAGTGATTCGGATGGGGCTAGTCATAACAACACTCGAGCTACCGCTGAAGACAGAGTCAGCCAAAGCAGAGGGTGTTCATTTAAGACCTTCACTCAGTGCAAACCCCAGTCTACACAGGGGAGAAGGGAGCTGCAGAACTATTGATGTGGTTCGAGAATATGGAAGAGGCCTTGTACCACACTCAAACCTCTGAGGACAAGATGGTGGAGCATGCGACCAGCCAATTTGATGGTGCTGCTAGGTCTTGGTGGACTGGCATCGTCACCACTGTTGGCCGGAAGACCGCTTATGCTCACACTTGGGAAGAACTTCAGAAGATGATGAGAGCTGAATTTTGTACTAAGGATGCCTTGCAAGAGTTGGAACAAGAGTTTTGGGATCTAAAGATGGAAGGTGTGGAGATTGAGAGGTACATTTTGAGGTTTAATGAGCTTGCTAGACTTGTGCCGCATTTAGCTTCTACTGAAGAGAAGAAGATTGATCGCTTTATTTGGGGTTTGATTTCTGAGATCCGCCGTGACCTCACCAGTAAAGGCCCCAAGACCATGTCAAGAGCCACTGTACTGGCTAAGACCTTGACCAAAGATATTATCCGGTCAGGAGGTTTGACTGAGAATGCTAATAAGGGGAAGAGGAAGGCTGAAGAAGTGGTGGAAAAGAAGGTTGAACCCCCAAGTAAGAAGGGGAAGATCTTGAGGAACTATGCGGTGACCGCAGTGCCTGAACCAACAAGATATTCTGGAGCTTATCCAAAGTGTGCCCGTTGTAACCTTCATCACACTGGTGCTTGTCCTGTTTGCTATAAGTGCAAGGAATTGGGCACATGGCAAAGTACTGTAATGCTGGCTCAGTAAACTTGATCAGAACCAACCCCCCGCCAGTCAACAGAAATCCTCCAATGAGAAATGCTAGACCTCCGCTACCACCTGCTGTACCAGTCCAAAGGAACCAGAACCAGAACGCCCAAGTTCAGCGTGTTGCTTATCCACGCGGGCCAAGGAACCAGAACCAGCAGAACAACCAGCAACAGCAAAACCAACAAGGCCCTGCTAACGCCCGTGTTTTTGCTCTGAACGCTGAGGAAGCTCGTCAGAACCCTCGGGTTGTGACAGGTACTTTTCTTCTGAACGATCATTATGCTTCTGTACTATTTGACTCCGGTGCCGAACGTAGCTTTGTTGCATTAGACTTTAAAGCTAAGACTAACATGATAACTGGCAAACTAAATGATAAATATGTGGTAGAGTATGCAAATGGCCAAAAGTACGGTACCAACGAAATCGCTCTAGATTGTCCTTTGACCTTAGTAGACAAGAACTTTACAATTGATCTAATCCCTGTTGAGATTAGTAGCTTTGACGTTATCGTGGGAATGGATTGGCTATCCGAACATCACGCGACTATTTGTTGTCACGAGAAATCAGTTCATATACCACTCCCGAACGGCGAGATCTTGATTGTACAAGGCGATAAGTCCACGAACGAACTTAAAATCGTCTCAGCTATGAAATTCCGTAAGTACTTGGACAAGAAAGATCATCTTGTGTACCTAGCTCACGTCATTGATAAAAGTGCTAAAAAACCAAAAGTTCAAGACATTCCCATTGTTCAGGACTTCCCAGATGTCTTCCCTGACGACTTACCAGGCATTCCACCTGTTAGACAAGTCGAGTTCAATATTGATCTAGTTCCCGATGCAGCACCAGTCGCTAAAGCACCGTATCGCTTAGCTCCTCCTGAAATGCAAGAACTGTCCAATCAATTACAGGAACTTTTGAGCAAAGGCTTTATTCGTCCTAGTTCATCCCCTTGGGGAGCACCGATCTTGTTCGTTAAAAAGAAAGATGGCTCCATGAGAATGTGCATAGACTATCGTGAACTGAACAAATTAACCGTTAAGAACCGGTATCCTCTACCTCGCATAGACGATCTGTTTGATCAATTGCAAGGTGCTTCGTACTTCTCTAAAATTGATCTACGTTCAGGTTATCACCAGATCCGTGTTCAGGATGGTGACGTTCCAAAGACAGCTTTTCGTACTCGTTATGGCCACTACGAATTTCTCGTTATGCCATTTGGTCTGACTAATGCTCCAGCGATTTTTATGGACTTAATGAACCGTGTCTGTCGTCCGTTCTTAGACAAATTTGTTATTGTGTTCATCGACGACATACTCGTGTACTCTCGGAACAAAACGGATCATGAACAACATTTACGTTCCATTCTCCAACTTCTTCGAGAAGAAGAGTTGTACGCTAAGTTCTCTAAGTGCGAGTTCTGGCTTCGCCAAGTACAGTTCCTCGGCCACGTCGTAAACGAACAAGGCATTCATGTCGACCCGGCCAAAATTGAAGCCATCAAAAAGTGGGAGGCTCCGAAAGCTCCTACTGAAGTTCGTAGTTTTCTTGGACTAGCTGGTTATTATCGTCGTTTTATCGAGAACTTTTCTAAGATCGCACTACCTTTGACTCAACTGACTCAAAAGACCAAAGACTTTATTTGGGGTGAACAACAAGAACGAGCATTCCAAACCCTAAAAGACAGACTGTGTGAAGCACCTGTTCTAGCTTTACCAGAAGGCACCGAAGACTTCGTCGTGTACTGTGATGCTTCACATCAAGGACTAGGCTGCGTACTGATGCAAAGAGGCAAAGTAATCGCCTACGCATCCAGACAACTCAAAGTGCATGAGAAGAATTACACCACCCATGATTTAGAACTGGGAGCAGTTGTTTTTGCCCTAAAGATTTGGAGGCACTACTTGTACGGAACTAAATGTACTATCTTCACCGATCATAAGAGCTTGCAACACGTGTATAATCAGAAAGAGCTGAATATGAGACAAAGGCGCTGGGTGGAGTTACTAAGTGATTACGATTGTGACATCAAGTATCATCCCGGAAAGGCGAATGTAGTAGCTGACGCTCTAAGCAGAAAAGAACGAGTCAAAATCTTGTCTATCAAGGAGGCCGATCGTACAAACTTGAAACAACGTGTGATCGCAGGTCAAGAGATCGGATTGGAGTCAAAAGAAAACATAAAGGCAGAATGGTTAGGCCCAATCGCTCAAGAACTGGAAATTGATGACGAAGGAGTCAGGAAGTTCAAAAACCGAGTTTGGATCCCTGCAGTTAATGGTGTTAGAGAGATCATCTTGCAGGAAGCTCACAGTTCAAGGTACTCGATTCATCCGGGCGCAGACAAGATGTACAAGAACTTGAAGCAAGACTACTGGTGGCCTGGGATGAAGAGAGAGATCTTTGAGTACGTCAGTAGATGTCTGACATGTTCTAAAGTTAAGATCGAGCATCAGAAACCTTCCGGCTTATTGAAACAATTAGAAGTTCCGGTGTGGAAATGGGAAGATATTACCATGGATTTCATCATGAAACTACCTCGTACGAAAGACAACCATAACTCTATTTGGGTTATCGTAGACAGACTGACGAAATCAGCTCGTTTTCTTCCAATTCGTGATGATTACTCACTGGAGAGACTCGCCGAGATCTATATAGACGATATTGTGACCAAGTACGGTGTCCCTTTATCAATAGTGTCCGATCGAGATCCTCGTTTCACATCTGACTTTTGGCAGTCACTTCAAGAAGCGTTAGGTACTAGACTTAATTTGAGCACCGCTTATCACCCCCAGACGGACGGGCAAAGCGAACGTACTATTCAGACCTTGGAGGACATGCTCCGTGCTTGTGCATTAGAGTTCAGAGGAAGTTGGGATAAACATCTTCCATTGATCGAGTTCTCGTACAATAACAGCTATCACACTAGTATTCAGTGTGCACCGTTCGAGGCCTTATATGGGCGTAAGTGCAGATCACCACTTTGTTGGCTAGACGCCGGCGAAAGAAGCTGGATGAAGCTCCCAGTCGTGCAGTTCACTATTGACAAAATCGCTGTTATCAAAGAAAAGCTTAAAGCTTCTCAAGACAGACAAAAGTCCTACGCTGACAAACGCCGTAAACCTTTAGAGTTTCAAGTAGGCGATAAAGTTCTATTAAAAGTTTCCCCATGGAAAGGTACTGCCCGTTTCGGTAAGAAAGGCAAATTGGCGCCTCGGTACATCGGACCTTATAAGATCATTAAACGGATTGGACCAGTTGCGTACAAACTGGAACTACCCCTAGAACTTGGCAATGTTCATGACACATTTCACGTGTCCAATTTAAAGAAGTGCTTGGCTGACGACCCGACCGTCATTCCTGTTAAGGATGTTCATATCGACGAAGGGCTTGAGTTCACTGAAGAGCCCATCGGGATCATTGATAGAGATGCTAAACAGACTAGACAGAGTAGAGTACCACTAGTTCGTGTACGTTGGAGTGCTAGACATGGATATAATGACACCTGGGAACGCGAGGACTTCATTAAGAAGAAGTACCCTCATCTTTTTGATCGACAAGACTCTTAATTTCGAGGACGAAATCCTCTAAGTAGGGGAGAATGTAACAACCGTCCTAGAAATGTTCTAAATAAGTTCTTTAGAAAGTACTTTCGCCATTTGAACGGCTAGACAGTTCAATTTATTTAAGTTCTTGACGTACTTTAGACCCGATTATGTGCTTATATGAAGGTCAATTTGATCTTAAAGCTTGATTTATATGATGAGTTTACGATTAAATACGATGAAATACTAAAAGTTCTAGTTCGAAATGTGCATAAATAGTCCTTACATTTATTAAGTTCATTATTATGGGAAGACTATAAATAGAAGAGTTTAGAGAGAGAAAACCCTATTCATCATCTTCTCCTCCTCTCCACTCTCTCACTAAAACACACACTCTCAGACGCCATAAAACACGCACTAGAGCATCTCTTGATTTTGGATTGTTTAATCAAAATCGTTTGTACTTTTAGCATCCTTGGACTACCCACGGGCCGACCCGCTCCCTTCACAAGTCACAACACAATAGCTACACATTTAAATACCGACCAACACATATTATCGACCCGAATATACCACATTGCCATTTAACTCACAAAACGACCCAATTAATTCATTAACTCACATTGTTAGTCAAATTACACATAAAGTCAACGGGTCAAAATTTACGGATGTTACATTATTCCCCCGTTGAAAGAATTTCGTCCTGAAATTCAACAAAACCCTAATTATCAAACAAATGCGGATACTTAGACTTCATATGGTCTTCTCTCTCCCAAGTGAACTCGGCTCCACGTCTAGCATTCCATCTAACCTTCACAATCGTGTAGCGTTTACTCTTGAGTTTCTTTTCTTGTCGATCCAATATCTCTACCGGTTCTTCAACAAAGTTCAATTTCGAATCAACCCTAATTTCATCCATAGGCACATGATGTGTAGGATCATCCAAACACTTGCGCAAGTTACAAATATGAAACACATCATGCACACCGCTAAGCTCTTGAGGCAATTCTAGCCGATAAGCAACCTTCCCAACCCGTTCAAGAATCTTGAAAGGACCAATATACCTTGGTGCAAGTTTTCCCCGCTTCACAAAACGTACAACACCCTTCCAAGGCGATACCTTCAAAAGTACATAATCACCAACTTCAAACTCCAACGGTCTTCGCCTCACATCGGCATACTTCTTTTGACGTTCACGGGCCAATTGCAACTTCTCCTTAATTTGAGATATTACCTTGGTTGTTTCAATCACAATTTCTGGCCCGATAAGTTGACTCTCTCCAATTTCCGCCCAAGCTAGAGGAGAACGACATACCCTACCATACAATGCTTTAAAGGGTGCCATTTGAATAGTAGCATGATAGCTATTGTTATATGAAAACTCAACTAGCAGCAAATGGTCTTCCCAACTTCCACCGAAATCAATTGCACATGCCCTCAACATGTCTTCAAGTGTTTGAATGGTTCTCTCGGTTTGCCCATCCGTTTGAGGGTGAAACGCCGTACTCATGTCAAGTCGAGTACCCATGGCTTTTTGAAAGGCTTCCCAAAATTTTGATTTGAAACGGGCATCTCTATCGGAAATGATAGAAACCGGCACTCCATGCTTAGATATTACTTCCTTAATGTACAAACGAGCCAAAGTGTCAAATTTATCGGTTTCGCGAATGGCTAAAAAGTGAGCCGACTTCGTTAACCGATCTACTATCACCTAAATCGTGTCACGACCGCTTCTCGTCTTCGGTAGTTTTGTAATAAAGTCCATTGAAATGTGCTCCCATTTCCATTCGGGCATCACCGGTTGTACCAACAATCCGGGCGGCTTCTTGTGATCGGCTTTGACTTGTAAGCAAGTAAGACACCCACTCACATACCTAGCCACATCACGCTTCATGCCCGGCCACCAATACAAATCTTTCAAGTCAAAGTACATCTTATCCGACCCGGGATGGACCGAATAAGGCGATAGGTGGGCTTCATTCATAATAAGTGTTCTTAAGTCGCCGAAAATAGGAACCCAAAGCCTTTCAACCATGTATAGTCCATTATCATTCTTTCGGTCAAAAAGTTGTTCCATACCGTCTAGGCTTTCGTTTCCAAAGTTTTCTGGTAGGGTGGCTTGAACTTGGGCTTCAATGATCCGATCACGAATATTTGGCCCTACCGTGAGGCTCATAGCTCTAGCCCGTCTTGGCTTCACTCTCTCCTTTCGGCTCAAGGCATCGGCTACTACATTTGCCTTGCTCGGGTGATAACGGATGTCACAATCATAATCACTAAATAGTTCTAACCAACGCCTTTGCCTCATATTCAATTCACTTTGGTTAAAGATGTGTTGGAGACTCTTGTGATCGGTATAAATCACACATTTGGTGCCATAGAGATAATGCCTCCAACACTTCAAAGCAAACACAACCGCTCCCAATTCCAAATCATGTGTCGGGTAGTTCTTCTCATGCACCTTCAATTGACGAGAGGCATAAGCAATGACTTTACCCCTTTGCATAAGAACACAACCCAACCCTTGCCCCGAAGCATCACAATAAACAACAAAATCTTCGATCCCATCCGGTAGTGTCAAAATAGGAGCATCACATAACATATCCTTAAGTGTTTGGAAGGCGTTCTCTTGTCTTTCGCTCCATTCAAAATTTCTCTCTTTTTGAGTCAATAGAGTGAGTGGTTGTGCAATACGGGAGAAATTTTCAATAAATCTTCTATAGTAACCCGCCAGTCCGAGGAATTGGCGGATTTCGGATGGCGTTTCGGGTCTTCTCCAATTCTTGACCGCTTCAATCTTGTTTGGGTCCACATGAATACCATCCTTGCTCACTACGTGACCAAGGAAGTGGACCTCTTCCAACCAAAACTCACACTTGGAAAATTTTGCATACAATTTCTCCTTCCTTAGTAATTCAAGCACTTCACGCAAGTGCTCAACATGCTCCTCCTTCGTCTTCGAGTATACAAGTATGTCATCAATGAATACAATGACAGACTTGTCCAAGTACGGTTGACACACCCGGTTCATCAAGTCCATGAACACCGCCGGTGCATTAGTCAACCCAAAAGGCATTACGGTGAATTCAAAATGACCATACCTTGTGCGAAAAGCCGTTTTGGGGATGTCATCTTCATGTACTCGGAGTTGATGATAACCCGAGCGAAGATCGATTTTTGAGAAGTGCTTAGCACCTTGAAGTTGATCAAACAAGTCATCAATTCTGGGGAGGGGATACCGGTTCTTCACTGTGAGCTTGTTTAATTCCCGGTAGTCGATACACATTCTGAAGGATCCGTCTTTCTTTTTGACGAAGAGAACAGGAGCACCCCAAGGAGATTGACTAGGGCGAATGAAACCCTTCTCTTGGAGTTCCTTGAGTTGAGTTTGTAGCTCTTGCATTTCGGTTAGAGCTAGTCTATAAGGAGCTTTTGCTATGGGCGCGGCTTCGGGAATAAGATTAATACGAAAATCAAGCTCACGGGTTGGAGGTAATCTCGGTAAGTCATCCGGGAAAACATCGGGAAAATCACAAACGATAGGGACGGTCTTCAATTCTACCTTTGAGATGGTAGTACTAAAGACTTTAGAAGTCGAGGAATCGGAGGTTTCACCTTGAACCCTAAGAATTTTACCGTTAGCCAAAGGTATCTTAACAACTCTCTCGCCACAATCAATGGTTGCATTCACCGCCGTCAACCAATCCATACCCACTATAATATCAAAACTACCAATGTCAAGAGGCATAAGGTCAATGAAGAAGTCGACATCTTCTAAAGTCAAGACACATTCCCGAAGTATTTGACTAATTCTAGTTAGTGACCCATTTACCATTTCAATGTCAAGCACATAGTTTAGAGCACATGGATGCACATCAATCAAAGGAACAAAGTTAGAAGACACGAGGCTATAATCGGCCCTGGAATCAAATAGGACGGTTGCATAGAGACCATTAAGGAGAAAAGTACTTGCTACTACGTTAGGATCATTGCGGGCTTCATTTGCATTGGCCGCAAAGGCTCGGCCGCATGGTTGCACTTGGTGGCCTTGTTGTCCCCGATTTTGATTAGGCCCGACCATTTGTAGTTGATTGGGATGAACGGCTACTTGAACTTGTTGTCCCACCCATCGAGGACAATTATTTCGGTAGTGGTCACGGCTACCACATTCAAAACACTCGCCTCTTCTTTGGTTACCTTGAGGAGGAACGGCCCGAATAGGAGCCACATTCGTTGGGCCCGCTCTTGGAGCCCTACAATCTCTGGAGAGGTGCCCGACTCGGTTACAATTAAAGCATACCTTGCATTGGGCATTGGCGGGGTGATGTTGGTTGCATCTCCCACAGAAAGGATGAGGTCCCGGGAAAGCTTTCCTAGTTGGCTCCACCGCCGCCATTATTCTACCCCTATATGCATTCTTGGGGTCAAACCTCCCCACTTTCCTTACTCCGCTCGACTCTCCCACTTCTTTCCTCTTGCTAGATGAGGATTTACTCAAAACGCCACACCTCAATAAATCTTCCGTCACGCTCCCGGCTTGGTTGACCGCATTAGCCAAAGAAGTAGGCATGTTGGAGTTTACATATGATCGGACTTGAGGATTCAAGCCCAACACAAACTTCTGGATGGCCTGGGGCTCGGTACCTACCAAGTGAGGAATGAGGGTAGACAATTCTTGGAATCGTCTAACATAGCCCTTGTAATCGGCTCCCTCCATGTTGAGATTAGCAAACTCGATAGTCAAGTTTTGTAGTTCATAGGGAGGACAAAACTTTGCCTTTACTTTGTTCTTGAAGTCGATCCACTCCAAGTTATGAGTCCGTCCCAAGGTTATTTCTTGGTTCCACCAACTCAAGGCGTCATGCCTAAACATGCCGGATGCATAGGAAATCCGGTCATCATAGGTGCAATGACTCCTTTCAATCACCGCCTCTATTGCTTCAAACCACCTTATACATTCCGTGGGGCCACCTTTCCCATCAAACTCCGGTGCCCCACAACTTTTAAAATCTTTAAATATACACCCTTGACGGTATCCCCCATATTGATTATTCATGGGCATTCCGACATTAACACCCACTGGTCCCTCTTCTTCATTTTCTACATCATGGGGTTGAGCAATTTCATTATCTACGTTTTCTGGGGCTTCATTGTTTTGAGCCACATTATTTTGCCCAAGACTTGCCGTGACTTGAGCAATGATGGTTGGCATGATGCCGGCGACCGTTTGAGCGATTACCTCAGCCAAGTTTGGCTCAGGAACTCCACCACGACCCCTACCACGGCCCCTACCACGACCTCTACCACGGCCCTACCACGGCCCCTACCACGGCCCCTACCTCCTTGCACTTCCGGTTGAGCTTCCGGTTGCGGTTCTTCCTCTTCGGCCCTATAGTTCGTTCCGACTCTCCTTGGTCTCGCCATTTCTATAAAACAAGTGACACGTTGACCCGAGAGTTAGTCTCAAATGCTCACATGTTAGCCACACAAGTAGTCAATGCTCTCGTACCGATACCACATACTCATTTCATAACGTTATGCTAAGGCAAGAGTGTTAGAATTATAAGGGATTTCCACATATCATATCATCACGTTGGATTTATTACAATACCTCACCATTAATTTAAGTAATCATGCTCAAAATATCATGCAATTAAACAACTAACACAAATGATTCAAAGTATAATCCGAATTCGATATGCTTACTAGTTATTGACCTGGTATGTATACAGGGTGTACCAACGGCTAACCCTCCACCTAATCAACTTCCATTAAGCATATCGGTTCCTTATTATACTTTAAGCCACGCGTGCGCAATCCATGATGTCATGAACTTGCTATAATATCGGGTAACCATAAAAGAGTTGATCGGGTTCTTTTAGGGTTGCCACAATATTATACTAAGTTAATGGCATCCTTTCATTTTGCCCTAAATCATCACATTAGCTCCAACCAATAACAACAGCAAATCATAATAACCACATTCATCACATTGAATTCAAGCTAACTACGAACTCACACGGGGATTCACATAATTCACATTGCACACAAATTTCCTAACCATGCATGCTATATGAAGAGTTTTAACTTAAGCCGTAGTCTAGGTCGAACCGCCTAATTCTCTACGACCACGCATGGGCCACCATTCTGTAACACCCCAAGCCGAGGCTCGGAATATCACGGAAAACACATAGCACCAGGTGGAATTACAATAGAACAAACTAAATGCAATTAATGATTCGGTGAATCCAAAACATAACGAAGCAAGTAACAAAATACAACAGGAGCAAATAGCCATCAAAGTTACATAATAACATCCAAAGATGGCAAACGATCCTAAGTATAATGCAAAAGGCAGGCCAATGAATCCTTGATCCATAAAGTCCATGGTCCGGGTTCACAGCAAGCAAAGCAACTAAACTCCACGCCCTGGGAGAACCTGATTACCTGAAAAGTGTACTAAGCATAGTCAACACAAGGTTGGTGAGTTCGTAGTAATGGTTCATAAGGAACCAACGTCAAATATCATAATATACGAGTAGAGGCTAGACATGACTTACAGCGAGCCTCTAAGCAACACAATATCGTCCAACAACAAGATTACACAAGACTAGTAAATGTGTGATGAGAATGCACAAATGATATATGAATCAAGGTAAGTGCCAAATGCATGAATAAGCCAACATGCCTATCCTATGCGTGAACTCCGTCACCTATGCAACGATACCCTTCTGTCATCTCAATGAACAAGGCTGTATCTCAAAATCATCGAGATATATATGTCTATATACTCGGGTCACGTTCTACATCCAAAATGGGTGCATACATCTATGCACCAGGATGTCAGCAATCCCCTGCCGAGGGCTCATCAACGATGTATGCAATGCTTACAATCAAATGTAAATGCATAAATCATAAACCAACAATCAATATACGATGCACCTGTGCCATCAATCAATATACGATGAACCTGTGCCAACAATCAATATTCATCCAACATAAGCCAATTATCAACATTCATCCAACATAAGCCAACTATCAACATTCCTCAAACATAAGCCAACTATCAACATTCATCAATCATAAGCCAACAACCATAATTTAAACCAACTATACGTACATATACTTCAGAGGATTCTACTTTCTTCAAGTCCAGATGCTTATATATAGGGTCACCCGCAGCCTTCCCACCACATCTAAAACTCAATGAAGGCATAACCGACTTCCATGTATGTACGTCTATCCTAATGTAAAAGTAATACTTGACTAAAACATGACCCAAGTCAATCAAACGAAAAGAACCGTCACATCAAACCAATAATCAAGTCTACCAATCAATAAATCAATCAACAATGTAAGTAAACACACCAGTTTTACACTTTTCAGCCCGAATCTCAAGCGAGTAGGGAGATACGAAACTCACCTTGTCCGGCAAAGAAGCTAGTATAAGATTACAAACGAGTAATAGGATCCACACGTCCACAACCTATAATTACACATCATAATACCGAAATGTCAACTCTACAATCATAAACAAGTTGGTTTAGCACAATTAAGTCAAGTCACAAACCCTAAACACCTTTACAACCTTAACGAGTAGGAACAAGACGCGTTTGACTCGACCTTTTTAGAAATGAGAAAAGATTCACATAAAAAGAGTGTTACTACAAGAAACTATACTCTCTTACGATTCCAACGATAGGTCATACGACTTATTTGGAGTTACGGATCAAAAGTTATTAACGTTTAAAAATCGACGCGCATTCCAGACCTCTTCAGAGGAAGTTTCAGCAGTTACAACTGTTGAGTCCAGCGCACGTTGTTCAGATAAGTCGATTGGAGTTTCAAGTGGTGGTGGTTGAGTTTGTGAAATTTGAATTGTGGGAGGATTGAAGTATGGAGTGGATTG
>CM067172.1:27949879-28043029 GCA_034093135.1 Erigeron breviscapus | reverse complement strand
CCTTGAGCAATATCGAACAAAACTCTGTAGCCATCATCACAAAGTTGGCTGACACTGATCAGGTTGTATTTCAAACCATTCACAAATGCAACTCTCTTGAATTCGACCTGTCCGTTATTGAGCACACCATATCCTTCAGTCTTTCCACTTTGATCATTGCCAAACGTCACTGCCGGTCCATCTTGGACAGTGAACTCTTCAACCAGGGGCTTACATCCGGTCATAGTCCGGCCAGCAGCACTGTCCAGATACCAGATATTCTTCTTTCGATCGCCCTGCACACCCACAAAAATCATCAGTTATTTTTGTAAACCCATCTTTTCTTGATGGGTTCACTGGACTTCTCTACAGAAGTCACAGTTGATTGTTGTGGAGGTAAACTGAAGACTACATCTGGATCTTTTTCACCAGATCCAGGTGCAGGGGTAAAAACGATTGGTACTTGATACTTGCTCCCCTTCTTCTTATCAGATTTAGTTCCAGATGGAACATTCTTTTGTTTTGGTTTTGAAGGGGGTTTAATATTTTGTTTTAAACTGGAGGTGATGAACCTCCTTCCAGATTTTTGATCCGGGCAGTACAACTCTGAACCTGTCGAGACAAAAGTTGGAGTTGACTTTCCAGTTTAAACAAAATATTGTTTTCATCAGGCTGCTGAACCTTGGACCTTGGTTTAGCTGGAGTTTTAGTCTTTTGGGTCTTGGGCTCCTTAGACTTCTGAGGTAAGGGCTTATTATCAGTGGCCTTTTTAACTAGAGCACTAGCCTGTTTGGCTCCAGGTTTAACCTCAATGGGGGTGGTCTCAATAGGTTCAGTTTCAACAGCTTCAGGTTGATCATAAGAAGTTTCAACCCTGAGAGCTGGAGGCAATGCATGAAGATCTCATATGAGAGCTGCCATTTCCAGATCTCCAGATTTCCATGCTTTTTTCTGGGCATCAATTGTTCTAGAAAATGCATCATAGTTCTTTCCAGATGCTTTTACCCATGACTTGATAATCATTTGTTCTTTTTCAAGATCAGAAATTAGTTTTTGATTATCAAATTCCAAAGCCTCAATTTTTAAAACTGACTCCTTGAGAGCCAACTGGACACTTTTGTAAATCATTAAGTTGTGGCTTAACATTGTTTAGTTCAATTAAGATAGTGTCCAGATATCTTTCACTATCTGCTCTAACAGTTTCCACAAAAGCCAAATCACCACTTAATGATTCAGCAAGGTCCAGTTTCAATTCTGGATCCACTTGATTGTCATAATCACATACCTTCTTCAAAATGATGTCCACCCATCTTCCAGTGATGACATCTTCTTTTGCCACATGCTGCTGTTGATCTTCCAAGGCCATGAAACACATGTCCCTTTCCTCTTCTTCATCAGCTGATGAGTCATCAGAGTACTCCCATTTTCCCTCAGTTTATGCCATCAAGCACTGATCCTTTTCTTTTTCCATGGACAAGAGGGCAATCTGGGCCTTAAGCTTCTTATATTTAGCTTTGTAGCTATCATCAGGCCGATTGAAATTAGGGACAGAGGGACCAGTTTGGTTGTTCATCTGACTAGATCTGTATTCCTTCATAAAATGACCTTTCTTACCGCATTTATAGCAGGTAAGATTGGTTTTATCCAGAGAGCTGGAGCTGGAAGCATTGTTTGGGCCATTAAATCTTTTAGATTTATGCTTAAACCTATTAAAGGTTTTAGCGATCATGGCTACCAGATCATCATCGTCAGTTTCATCACAACCGTCACTAATTTCAGTGGTCAGGCCAGAGTTCAAGAAACTGTTTAACATCTCCTTCATTGAGTGTGCCTGGACACTCTCTGCAGACATTAAAGCAGTACAAGGTCCGCTCAGTTACACTAGCAACCTTGGGACTCTGGGCATGGTTCATGGCATCCTGCTCAGCCACCAGTCTTGCAGCATTATTGTCTTCAGTGAATCTGAAGGCTCCATAGAGCGATGCAAGAGTATGGCTGTGCAGGGTTTTACCTTGTCTTAAGACAAGAACCATATTTTCCCATTTGGAAGGAAGAATATCACAAAACTTCTCAAGAAGAATATCCTTATCCTTCTCTACACCCAAGCCTCTCACCTGATTAATGAGGCTAGAAAACCTGGTGTAAGTACCAGTTAGACTTTCATTGGGCAAAGCAAAGAAGGATTCATACTTCTTGTTCAAGGCAACCTTTCTGGTGACAATAGTGTCATCACCTCCTTCAAACTGAATAACTAATTCATCCCACATTGACTTGGCACTGGGGAACAACACAAGTGTTGGAATTAGATCTTCAGGAACAGCTCCAAGGATCATGTTCTTGAGTCTGGTGTCCAGATCTACAAGTCTACGATCCTCATCAGACCAGTGGTCTTCGAGCTTTTCTCTGGAACCTCTTCTTCCAGTTGGATCGAGAAGAGGACTTACCCCAAGAGACATGGGTATATACGGTCCATCCTTAAGGATTTTCTGTAACACCCCGACTATAGCGGAAACACGAGATGCCACAGAACGACATGGTACAAAGGATTTAAGTAATAAACATCAACATAAAGTTTCAAATGCCATTCGAATTCAAAAGGTAATAAGTTCAAGTTGACGTTAAATAATCATTACATAACCAAATTCATAATCAAAAGATCAAATGTTTGCGTTACTAGTCTATCATGTAACAATTAAACACATCATCAAAGAAGCGGTCCAATTGCTAAATTACTGCCCTAGACCTGAAAAGCATGAAGAAAAAGTGTCAACTACGAGAGTTGAGTGAGTTCATAGGATTGTGCTAACAACACACATATATTTAATTCAATTCAAGAAAAATATGTCATAACTTTACCAAGAATTTCATCATATTATCCATGCCCAAACCGTATGTTCAAACAATAATTTCCATCCATAATATAATATCAATACCTCTGAGTCAATGGTAAGACTACCATGACATAATTTGATGAGATTGTTCTTGAGCCACTACTAAGACCGGTTATGTCCCAATAATCAATATATATAGTCCCAAATGATAAGATAATGATAAGCACATGCTGTCAATCACGTGCATAAAGATAACCAAGGGTCGTGCCATGGAGACGCCCATAAATATATAGTAGTTAGAGCACCGCGAGGCCAGACTGGCGATGAAGGTGGCCACAAAGGCAGACCAAACATCCCACCGTTACCTATAATAGTGGATGAGGCGACAAGTCCTAGTTGCGCAACCCTCTAACTACAGGCCTCAAATGAGTTAATAGTAGTGTACAGGGGACCACCGTTTGACAGTACTCAAGCTCATCATATAACATATAACACGTTGAACATACAATATAATTCCCATATCATTATCATTATTTCAATGAATCAATTCATAAGAGAAAGTCATTTTAATTAATCATGTTTTTCACCCCGAAAGTAAACACATAAAAGAGTTTGAAAGGGGGCTATGACTCACTTGATTAGAGAGTGAATAGGGGCTGATCAAACGTGATTCCTTCGCTTAGATTTGTTGCGCCTCAAGCAAGCCTAAACCATAACGTATATATTCACGGCGTAAGTTCGCGTGACATGAACTAGTGAGCTAGATCATGAGATGTATACTAGTAGACTTGCCCATCTTTGGTTGTTATTAGATTATGGAATTTAAGTGCATTATGATGTTCTCATTGTTTGGGTATAAGAGATTTGGTGGTAAGAGTCGTTTTCTCATTATACGTTTTTGTACGTTTATTGGAATTTCGGTAGTTTGGCTTTGATTTATATGATTTCCATTGCACACTTTGCTTAGTAATAATATTTGACATTAGTGGTCTTATAATATTAATATTTTATGTATATTTTCTGATTTGTAATTATATATTTTAATTTAATATTATTTAATTAATTATTTATTCATTTTATTGATTTATTAATTAAATAATTCCTTAAAAATACTTTTAAGTGTCATAATTGCCTTTGTAAATTATGGATAATTTCATTTGAATTATCTTCTAATATATATGCTCCTAAATTTATAATTTCATGATTTATACTTTTATTTGTGTATTTTCCATTTATTTTAATAATAATATCTAATTAATTATTTTTACTTAATTATTTATCTTTAAATTACGTAACACATGTCTCTTGCCTTTTAACTATTTTTCTCCAGTAGGTTTTAGTTATTTTTATCAATGGTTAAGATGATTTAACTTCATTCTTGGTTTACATAATTTATTTATTGATTTTTATGTCTTTTAATTACCATTTAAATTCAATAATTCATGGAAATTCTTAGAAATCATCACTAAACCTTTTGGTCAAAAATCTCAGGCCTTTTGGGAAACTTTTATCCATACAAAATCATATCAATTCAACCTCTCTTGTGTCTTGCTCATTTTGAGGGTTTTATGATTAAAAATCGTTTACCGAAATAGTGATTTTAGCCTCATTTCTTAAGCAATTAAAGTGCTTCAAAATGGATTTTCATTCTTGTTTCATTATTTCCAGAAAGTTCATCATATTTTGGTGTCCAAAATTGTGATAGTGGTGGTGGTGTGATATGTGCGATTTGGTGCTTTCGGTTAGTGATTATTTGACCCGAAAAGGTGATTTTTGAGCTTATGGTTGTCATGAACCAATAGATCTGAGTTTTATACTTTTATTTCAACTTATTTCTAGTAGGTTTATCATATTTTCTTGTTCATAAGATTATGGTGCATGTGTGTGCTCAAAATGCATTTTTGCGTGTTTTCGGTTTGTGATTTCTAGCTTATTTTAACATGTTTTGATTCAAGCTTTATATCCTTGATATTTTATCAATTTTTCCAGAATATTAACATTAATATTAACATATTTTTCACTTATAACAAGTCCATATCCATCTCATAATCCAACAAAAGATCCAACTTTCTTAGATCTAGCATATATGCATTCAAATCAACACTTTTTACTATCAACTTTTATAGATCTAACTTTCAACAATATAAAAACATCTTTTATATGAAAAATCTCAGAATATACTCTTCAAAAATATACAAAACATATAGATCTATCAACAAGAAAGTCACTTTAAAAGCTACTAATCTATAACCACACTTTTGGGTCTTAAACTTGTTGAATCCTTGGATCTTTCTTATTAGATTCGACATGCATGAGCATGGAAAGAAAGATCCTATCAACTTTGCCCTCATTAAGTGTATATTACAAAGAAAACAAGAAGAAAGTATGAGTTTTTGATAAAACCTTTGAATATAAACAAAAACAAGATTAGATCTAGTAAAAAGGATGAAGATTATACCCTCTTGAACTTGGTTTTGGAGATGGAAAAGATGCAGAATTTTCGTGGCCTTCAAACCCTCAAACAACCCTTAATCTAAGCCTAAAACAACCCTTGAACCTTGCTTGGATTAACCCTTTATTAATCTACTTAAAACCCTTATTATTTATATAAGTTTAGATGAGATTTAGCCTTGTTCTTGCCTTATTTTCTTGCTTGGCCGATTTGAAGAAGAGAAGGAGGGAGAGAGGGAGAGTTTTTCTTGAGAGAAAAGATGTGTGTGAAGAGTGTGAAAGGGTTGGGAGTTTCAAGAATGAATGTGGAGTGTAAGGTTTGAAAAGGGTGGATGTGTGTGTGTGTATTGATGGGGGACGGCCAAAAGGAGGGTGGGGGGAGGGATATTGAAGAGTTTTTCTTTTTATTTTGTAGTAATAAGGTGTATAATGTGTGTATGTATGTTAGATGTAGGTGTATGTATATATTTTGTAAGGTTAATGGTATTTATTTGTAGTATAAGTTGATTTTTATTCTAGCATGTGTATGTATATATATATTTATATATATGTCGTGTATATGTATATGTATGGATATATTTTTGTATTCTTGATTTGTTACATAAGCCTTTATTTATAAACTTGTATTTATTTTAAGCATATATATATAAAATTATGATTTAAACGCTTTTGTGCGCATAAGAACTTATAACATATTTTGAAATAGAAATGTTATTTTTTTGTAACCAAATTTACTTTAATTAGCTAAATGATTAATTTGTTGGACCTTCGTAAGGATTTTTGATGGTTATCTCAACTTGTGAGACTTACATTATTATTTAGCTAATTTGATTGATCATCAATAAAATTTTGTTCAATGGTACTTTATAATTCACATTTAGAATTGAACAATAGCTTTAGATTGCTAGTTTAGGGGCATTATCTACTAGCTTTAAGTATAACTATGGCTTGCGAGATCATAGGCAACATAACTAGCTCATATATAACATTTAAAAAGTAGGGTTGTTACATCCTTACCCCCTTAGAAGAATTCCGTCTCGGAATTTGAATTTGCTTAGGGAGTAAGTGCGGATATTTCTCGCGTATAAAGTCCTCGCGCTCCCATGTAAACTCTGGTCCGCATTTCGTATCCCATCTAACTTTAACAATAGGTATCTTGCTCCTCTTTAGACGTTTTTCATCGCGATCGAGAACTTCTATTGGCTCCTCACGAAATTGGAGCTTATCCTCCACATGTAGTTCTTCCAGTGGGACCACTTTCGAATCATCCGCCACACATTTCTTCAAATTCGACACATGGAATGTGTCATGAACATCTCCTAATTCTTGGGGTAATTTCAACTTATAGGCTACAGGGCCTATTCTAGCAACAATTTCAAATGGTCCAATGTATCGGGGGCTCAACTTTCCTCTTTTGCCGAACCTTACGGTTCCCTTCCATGGCGACACCTTTAATAGTACCTTGTCGCCAACCTCAAATTCTAGGGGCTTCCTCCTTTGATCCGCATAACTCTTTTGCCGATCCCTTGCGGCCTTAAGCTTTTCTTTAATGATCGCCACCTTGTCCGTTGTCTCTTGGACAAAATCAACGGTAGCTAGGCTTCTCTCGCCTGCCTCTATCCAACACATGGGGGATCTACATTTATGCCCGTAGAGAGCTTCAAACGGCGCGCATTGTATGCTAGAGTGATAACTATTGTTGTAAGTAAATTCTGCGTATGGCAAGTGTTCATCCCAACTTCCACTAAATTCTAATGCGCAAGCTCTTAGCATATCCTCCAGCGTTTGTATTGTACGCTCACTTTGCCCATCCGTTTGTGGGTGGTAAGCCGTGCTTAATGCTAACGTAGTGCCCATTGCTTCTTGCACAAGACCCCAGAAACGTGAGGTAAACCTACCATCCCTATCGGATATTATGGACAGAGGTACACCATGCAATGTCACAATCTTTTCAACGTACAGACGGGCTAAACGCTCAGTGTTCCAATCTTCTTTGATGGGGATGAAATGGGCTGATTTCGTAAGATGATCAACAATCACCCATATAGCATCATGACCTTTCTTTGTCCGAGGCAATTTCGTCACTAGGTCCATTGCTATCTGCTCCCACTTCCACTCAGGAATCTCTGGCTGCTTTAAGTGTAACACCCGTCGTTTAAAAACTTGGATTTTGAAAAATCTTTGCCAAACGGCGTTTAAAATAAGCGGAAAGGATCACATATAAAATCTGCCCCATCCGTAACGGATGGTACCTTTAAAATTGGTGTTACTTCTAGCATCGTCAAAATAATAAAAGTAAATCCAAGCTTTGGCACCTACATAAATGCCCATCATTACAATTCTGAAACATGAACAAAATAGCCAAACATAAGGCTAAAGGAAGTCTAAGCGTTTAATGTCTTTGCTAAGCTTCTTTATTCATTCTACCCAATTCTCACCAAGCTAATCCTCGCCTAGCTCAAACTTGATTATCCTGAAGGCACAACATTTTCAAAGAACAAGTGTTAGCTAATAAAATTAGCTAAGTAAGATAACATAGATTTGAAAACGTTTGCCAATTACATATATTAACAAAATTTGCATTTTATGTTAATATCACACACATTCATAACATCATAAGATACACATTAGGTTCATCATGTCCTAAGGTGTGCCTATACTTTCTTTCTTCATCTTTCTTTCTGTATTTCTTTGCCAAGATGTAGGCTAAATGACTTATGCCAATTACATAGGGATGTGGGGTTGTGTGTAGGCGGTCATCAACCATACTTGGAGTCCTCACACCCGACATGATGGGTAAACCATAAGGTGGTCCATCGGCGTCGTTAAGGAATGACAAAGTCAATCCAACTGAATAACCGTTTATGCCTTTACGCATTGGTGGTTAGTTACTCCACCCGGAATACTCAAACGTAACTATGCCACAAGGAGCAACTCAAGTGACCACGTACGCCCCAGCCCCGAAGAGCTAGCACAGGTTAAGCTTAACACAAGACTTTACATAATGCTCGAGACTTTAATCGTTTAATTAGTTTAGGCTACGCTTTCACCTATACTAATCACATATCATCTTTTACTTTAGGCCCTTAACGTGCACGTGAACATGGCAATCCTAATCAAGGACTAGTGACTAGGTGATCAAGCCACACATGCAAACATATATCATATCATTTCGACATTTTCATACATATATAATCATTCCATCATTTCATGCATATATACTTACCTCATACCATTGCAACCTGCATATGTATGTTAATCATCATTAATGGTAAGTAATACCTCCTTTGCAACCTCCCATAGTCACCCATGAACATAAAACGTGCATACATATTCAATTGGAAGGTTTAACTTATGAAAACGTTTTGTTGTACCAACAGGTGACAAAAGATGTTATCTTACCTCGATACAGCTTACCAACAAGTTAAAAGTATATTAATGTGCTTGCTAAGTGCTCCCGACAACCTAGAATGAGTATAAGATCGAATATAAGCTAAACAAAATACTTTGTGCAACCTGGGCATCAGGTGCGTCGCACTTACATGTGGTGCGTCGCACAATTTCATCAGAAAATTCTGAATAGATGCAGGTGCGCCGCACCTACCAATTGGTGCGCCGCATATCGGACTTTTGGCTGAAATCCATTTTTCCAAATCTGGCTGTGGTGCGTCGCACCACCCTCCTGGTGCGTCGCACCTGGAGTGTCGACCAGAAACCTAATTTTGTTCTTTGATCAAACGAATTCCATACGAACCCAAACCCCAAATCCGCCCTGGGACATAAAATTAACCCTTTTTCCAATACTTTTCAAGCCTTTAATCCATCAATCAATCCTTTAATGCTTTACATCACAAATCAATCATTACACACCCGAATAACAAGAATTCGGTAAACGTTTGATCAAATAACCCAACCCAAACCCTATGGCCTGGATCGAAATCACTTCTAAGACATACATGATCAGATTTAAGAGTAAGATCAGCCATATTACCTGTAGATGACTTTGAGGATTCGAAATCTTAATCAAACTTGATCGAAACGACACGAAACGATTGATTCTTGGAGGAAACTTGTTTTGAGAGGGAGGGGATCTGTTCCTAGGGCTTAATCACAAAAATTAGCAGCTATTGGAGTCTTACTAGACCTTAAACTCCTGACCATAAGTTTCCTTTAGTGCCCATAGGCCCCTCGACTTCCTAAACTTTACTTTCGTAGCTTAATTAACTTACCGGGAGACTTAACGATCTAACAAGCACTTAACTTTCATACTTTACTTTAAATTACTTTCATTTAATTCATTTTACTTCATTTCATATTAAACACATAAGCATTTAATCACATAATCCCTTATAGGGCACATAAACATAACGGACCTAACGTTAATTAACGGAAAGTCAAATAGTCAACATAAAATGTTTGGGATGTTACAATTACCTCCCCCTTAAGAGGATTCCGTCCTCGGAATCGCCTCAGAAGCGAACAAATCTGGATATTTCTCTTTCATCACTGACTCGGTCTCCCAAGTTAAACTTTCACCGTGGTTATGCTTCCATTTAATCAACACGAGATCAATCAACTTTCGGCGAAGTTTCTTTTGCTTTCTTCCGAGTATCGCTACTAGTTCGTCCACTATTCTTTTCTGAGGATTTATGCTCACATCCTCAATTGGGATAACACTAGACTCATTAGCCAAACACTTCCTCAAATATGAAACATGAAATGTGTGGTGAATTCCATCCAATTCTGGAGGTAGTTCCAATTGATAAGCTACATCCTTGATACGTTTCAGAATTTTGAGAGGTCCAATGAAACGTGGACTTAGCTTTCCTTTCTTTCCAAAACGAATCACTCCTTTCCATGGAGAAACTTTCAGCATTACCAAATCACCAACTTGAAACTCGATTGGCTTCCTTTTCTTGTCGGCATAAGTCTTTTGTCGTTCTCTAGCTACACGAAGTGCTTCTTTTGCTACATTGACTTTTTCAGCTGAGATTTCAATGATTTCAGGACCCGTACACTGTTTCTCACCGGGTTCCATCCAACAACTCGGGGTCCTACATCTCCTACCATAAAGCATTTCAAATGGTGGCATTCCAATACTTGCATGATGGCTGTTATTATAAGAGAATTCTATCAACTTCAAATGATCATCCCATGCTCCACCATACTCTAATACACAAGCCCTCAACATGTCTTCCAATGTTTGTATGGTTCTTTCACTTTGTCCATCCGTTTGAGGATGATAGGCGGTACTCAAATTTACTCTAGTACCTAATGCTCGTTGAAGACTTTTCCAAAACTAGATACATACCTCGTGTCTCGATCCGACACAATAGATAATGGAACACCATGCTTTGAGACAACTTCATCAATGTACATCTTTGCCATCTTGGTCAATGGCACATCTTGGCGCGTTGCTAGGAAATGAGCACTCTTCGTTAACCTATCAACAATCACCCATACCATATCATTTCCCTTCGGAGTTCTTGGTAGCTTGGTCACAAAATCCATAGTTATATGGTCCCATTTCCATTCCGGAATCTCTAATTGGTGCAACATTCCATACGGCTTTTTATGGTCAGCTTTCACACGTGCACAAGTCAAACATCTTTCAACAAAATGAGCAACTTCTCCCTTAATGTTTGGCCACCAATAGATGGGCTTCAAATCTGCATACATCTTGGTAATACCGGGATGGACTGAATATCTTGACCTATGAGCTTCTTCAAGGATCAATTCTCGGTTACCACCAAGCAATGGTACCCACATTCGACCCTTATAAGTCTTAAATCCACGGCTGTTCGTCTCCATCACAAGTCTTTTCTTCTTTCCAATACTTTCATTATCGATATTATCCTTCATTAAAGCCTTAACTTGGCTTCCTTGATGCGGTCGAGTAACCCCGACTTGGCTTGAACAACCATGCTCATCAATCTACAAGAAAAATTCTGCACTTTCCTACTTAATGCATCCGCCACTACATTGGCTTTACCGGGATGATATTTAATCTCACAATCATAATCTTTCAGAAGTTCCATCCATCTCCTTTGCCTTACATTCATTTCCTTTTGTGAGAACACACATTGCAAACTCTTATGATCCGTATACAAGGTATATTTGGTGCCATATAAGTAATGCCTCCACAACTTCAAAGCAAACACTACTGCAGCCAATTCAAGATCATGGGTCGGGTAATTCTTTTCATGAGGCTTCAACTGACGTGAAGCATATGCAATAACTTTGTCCCTTTGCATAAGGACACAACCCAAACCTGAAATAGAAGCATCACTATACACAACAAGATCATCAGTACCTTCGGGTAAGGCAAGAACAGGAGCTTCACATAACTTTGTCTTAAGCGTTTGAAAGGCCTTTTCTTGAGCTTCCGTCCACACAAATTTTACTCCTTTCTTTGTCAATTCAGTCATTGGCTTAGCTATTCGGGAGAAATCTTGAATAAACCTTCTATAATAGCCAGCTAACCCGAGAAAACTCTTAATCTCCGTGGGTGTCTTTGGCTGTTACCATTTAGATACAGCTTCAATCTTGGCGGGATCAACTTTAATACCTTCAGAAGAGATAACATGCCCGAGAAATTGAACTTCTCGGAGCCAGAATTCACACTTGGAGAACTTTGCATATAACCTTTTCTCCCTAAGAACCTCAAGAACGGCTCTTAAGTGCTCACGGTGCTCGGCTTCAGACTTTGAATAAATTAGAATATCGTCAATGAAGACAATCACAAAATGATCTAGGAATGGGCGACATACCCGATTCATTAAATCCATAAAAGCGGCTAGAGCATTTGTCAACCCAAAAGGCATGACAAGAAACTCATAGTGCCCATAACGTGTACGAAAAGCTGTCTTGGCCACATCTTCCTTTTTGACTTTTAATTGATGGTAGCCAGACCGCAAATCAATCTTAGAGAAGTAAGAAGCACCATGAAGCTGATCGAAAAGATCATCAATACGCGGGAGAGGATACTTGTTCTTAACCGTTCGCTTATTCAGCTCACGGTAGTCTATGCACATGCGCATAGAACCGTCTTTCTTTTTGACAAAAAGAACCGGAGCTCCCCAAGGCGAGGAACTTGGTTGTATGAAACCTTTGTCAAGTAGCTCTTGAAGCTGAGACATTAACTCTTTCATTTCTGTAGGAGCTAAGCGATATGGTACTTTTGCAACAGGAGTAGCACCGGGTACAAGATCAATCTGAAAGTGACCTCTCGGTCGGGAGGAATACCAGGAAGATCATCCGGAAAGACATCAGAAAATTCAGAAACTATATCAACATTAGAGATCGGAGACTTCTCTTTTCGTGTATCGATAACATAGGTAAGAAAGTGATTCTTGTTGTGCCGAATGCAATTGAGAGCCTTCATCAAATTAATAATCTTTATGCTCCCTTTCTTCTTATCTCCATAAACGGAAATGACCTCACCATCCGGAGTGGCGAACCGCACGACCTTTTGAGAACATAAAATGGTAGCATCATTCTGAGACAACCAATCCATACCTATCACTATATCAAAACCGGCTAAAGTGGTAGGCAATAACTGAACCGAAAAAGAGCGACCTTCAATCTCAATAGAACAATCATCATAACCTACTTGAATGTCACTAATGGTACCGTTAGCAATTTCAACCTCTAAGGAACAATCAAGAGGAGTAGTGACCCTATCAAGCTTAGGAGCAAATAAAGTGGACACAAAAGATCTATTTGCACCCGAATCAAAAAGAACAGAAGCAGGTTTTGAGTTAACAAGAAATGTACCGCTTACTACCTCATCGTTTTCCTTGGCAGCTTCAACTGTCAGCTGAAAGGCTCGAGCTTTAGGCTTTTGGATAGCCGTCTTCTTTTCATCATTTTTTCCTTGTGGGCAATCTTTGATGAAATGACCGGTTTGTTGGCACCGGTAACACTTTGGTTTGTCTTTGCATTCTGAAGTAGGATGACCCGTACCACCACAAGTATCACACCTTCGGGTCTTATCTGAACATGGACCCGAATGAGGCGCCTTACAAGTACCACACCAATTCTTAGGCTTGGCATAGTTGTTTCCCCCACCTCTTGAAGATGAACCTTTCTTGAACTTCCTATTAGATCCATTTAACCCATCATGCTTCCTTTTTGAACCTGATTGCTTGTCATCATTAGCTTTTACTGCAACCTTTTCACCTTTGAAGTCATCATCCAGCCTCTTGGACTCCTTAATCGCAGTAGACAATGTAGTATGTTGCCTACAAAGGCCACGATAGCTAGCGGGGAGACCATCACAATATGCTTCAATCTGATCAATTTCCCTTGGCACCATACGACCTACAAACTGTAACTTTTCTGTAAATGAGCGAGCATACTCACCTATGGCACCGGGATTAGCAGTCAAAGCTCTGAATTCCTTCTCAATCAGCCTCAACTCACGAGTACCCACATATTCTTCCAAAAACTTTTCTTTGAATGTATCCCAAGGCATAGCAGCAAGTACCTCGGGAGTCAATGAAACAGTAGCAGATCTCCACCAATTCCGGGCATTCTTTGTCAACACCCGTGTAGCACATAATACCTTCATATCATCAGGACAGTAGCATGAAGCAAACACCACTTCAGTGTCAGTAAGCCATTCCATGGCGCCCACTGCATCAAGAGTGCCATCAAACTCCTTGGCACCACACTTCTTAAAGCTTTCATATTTGAAGTTATGGACGCGAGGAGCACGAGGCGCCACTACATTTCCCTCACCATTCACTTCAGCAACAACATTTCCAGGAGCAACCTGTGACCTTACCATTGATGGCTCGCTACGGTTTGAGCGGTTAGAGTAATTCCCATCCGTATGCTCATCTCGTTGCAAGCTAGCTTCTCTCTCAGCCCTAAGTTGATTCAACTCTTCTTCATTCCTCAACAAGAGAGCTCGAATAGCCCTCAACTCTTCATGCATTTCAGCTTGGGTAGGAACTTGTTCAATCACTGGGTTAGCTCTATCAATCTCAGACCTTGTGGGTTGTGCACCCGGAAATGGCCTTCGAGGAGGCCTTTGGTTAACACCATTCCCAGACCCATTTTGATTAGCCGGAGCATTGCTAGCATTAGCTCCATCTCTTTGACTGCTGGCACGAGTATTAACCATCTTTCTACAATTTAGTGGCGAACGTTAGAGATAAATCGAATGAGAACAATGTAAGGTTAGGCCTACTTAATTTCACAAGCATACCATAATCGTATATAAGCCATAAACCTACACTCACTCTCATCCCAACCCGTCCTAAACGTATTTTCATCATAAAGCTAAAGCATTACTACCTAAGCCAATCATTTCTTATACGGTTTAAGTCCAAAATCCTAAGGTCTTGGTCGAATTTTGGTTCACTTAAACCATTTCTCTGATACCAACTTGTAACACCCGTCGTTTAAAAAAACTTGGATTTTGAAAAATCTTTGCCAAACGGCGTTTAAAATAAGCGGAAAGGATCACATATAAAATCTGCCCCATCCGTAACGGATGGTACCTTTAAAATTGGTGTTACTTCTAGCATCGTCAAAATAATAAAAGTAAATCCAAGCTTTGGCACCTACATAAATGCCCATCATTACAATTCTGAAACATGAACAAAATAGCCAAACATAAGGCTAAAGGAAGTCTAAAGCGTTTAATGTCTTTGCTAAACTTCTTTATTCATTCTACCCAACTCTCACCAAGCTAATCCTCGCCTAGCTCAAACTTGATTATCCTGAAGGCACAACATTTTCAAAGAACAAGTGTTAGCTAATAAAATTAGCTAAGTAAGATAACATAGATTTGAAAACGTTTGCCAATTACATATATTAACAAAATCTGCATTTTAAGTTAATATCACACACATACATAACATCATAAGATACACATTAGGTTCATCATGTCCTAAGGTGTGCCTATACTTTCTTTCTTCATCTTTCTTTCTGTATTTCTTTGCCAAGATGTAGGCTAAGTGACTTATGCCACTTACATAGGGATGTGGGGTTGTGTGTAGGCGGTCATAAACCATACTTGGAGTCCTCACACCCGACATGATGGGTAAACCATAAGGTGGTCCATCGGCGTCGTTAAGGAATGACAAAGTCAATCCAACTGAATAAATCATTTATGCCTTTACGCATTGGTGGTTAGTTACTCCACCCAGAATACTCAAACGTAACTATGCCACAAGGAGCAACTCAAGTGACCACGTACGCCCCAGCCCCGAAGAGCTAGCACGGGTTAAGCTTAACACAAGACTTTACATAATGCTCGAGACTTTAATCGTTTAATTAGTTTAGGCTACGCTTTCACCTATACTAATCACATATCATCTTTTACTTTAGGGCCCTTAACGTGCACGTGAACATGGCAATCCTAATCAAGGACTAGTGACTAGGTGATCAAGCCACACATGCAAACATATATCATATCATTTCGACATTTTCATACATATATAATCATTCCATCATTTCATGCATATATACTTACCTCATACCATTGCAACCTGCATATGTATGTTAATCATCATTAATGGTAAGTAATACCTCCTTTGCAACCTCCCATAGTCACCCATGAACATAAAACGTGCATACATATTCGATTGGAAGGTTTAACTTATGAAAACGTATTTTGTTGTACCAACAGGTGACAAAAGATGTTATCTTACCTCGATACAGCTTACCAACAAGTTAAAAGTATATTAATGTGCTTGCTAAGTGCTCCCGACAACCTAGAATGAGTATAAGATCGAATATAAGCTAAACAAAATACTTTGTGCAACCTGGGCATCAGGTGCGTCGCACTTGACATGTGGTGCGTCGCACAATTTCATCAGAAAATTCTGAATAGATGCAGGTGCGCCGCACCTACCAATTGGTGCGTCGCATATCGGGCTTTTGGCTGAAATCCATTTTTCCAAATCTGGCTGTGGTGCGTCGCACCGCCCTCCTGGTGCGTCGCACCTGGAGTGTCGACCAGAAACCTTAATTTTGTTCTTTGATCAAACGAATTCCATACGAACCGAAACCCCAAATCCGCCCTGGGGACATAAAATTAACCCTTTTTCCAATACTTTTCAAGCCTTTAATCCATCAATCAATCCTTTAATGCTTTACATCACAAATCAATCATTACAACACCCGAATAACAAGAATTCGGTAAACGTTTGATCAAATAACCCAACCCAAACCCTATGGCCTGGATCGAAATCACTTCTAAGACATACATGATCATATTTAAGAGTAAGATCAGCCATATTACCTGTAGATGACTTTGAGGATTCGAAATCTTAATCAAACTTGATCAAAACGACACGAAACGATTGATTCTTGGAGGAAACTTGTTTTGAGAGGGAGGGGATCTGTTCCTAGGGCTTAATCACAAAAATTAGCAGCTATTGGAGTCTTACTAGACCTTAAACTCCTGACCATAAGTTTCCTTTAGTGCCCATAGGCCCCTCGACTTCCTAAACTTTACTTTCGTAGTTTAATTAACTTACCGGGAGACTTAACGATCTAACAAGCACTTAACTTTCATACTTTACTTTAAATTACTTTCATTTAATTCATTGTACTTCATTTCATATTAAACACATAAGCATTTAATCACATAATCCCTTATAGGGCACATAAACATAACGGACCTAACGTTAATTAACGGAAAGTCAAATAGTCAAACATAAAACGTTCGGGATGTTACATTAAGAGTCCAGCTGGCTTTTGGTGCTCAGCTTTGACCATCGCACAAGTCATGCATCGGCTCACATATAGAGCTACATCACCTTTCATTCCAGGCCACCAAAAGTCCCTTTTTAGACCTTGGTACATCTTATCCGCTCCTGGATGAATCGAGTATTTTGAATTGTGAGCTTCCTTCATTAACACCTCTCTCAGCCCGTTGATCTTTGGGACCCAAGCTCTTCCTTTGAAGTACAAGATGCCTTCATCATCCCTGTCGAACCTGGTTTCTACCCCACTCAATGCCTCTTCTTCAATGTTCTTCCCTTCAAAAGCTTTTGCTTGATCTTCTAAGAATTTGTCCCTTAGAGACATTTTCACCTGTAAGTGATAAATTCTTGTCTTCGACACCCTAGTGCTCACCTTCCTACTAAGGGCGTCAGCAACAACATTTGCCTTTCCTGGGTGGTACTTAATTTCACACTCGTAATCGTTAAGTAGCTCCATCCACCTTCTTTGCCTCATGTTCAACATCTTCTGATCGAAGATGTGTTGTAAGCTCTTGTGATCAGTAAATATGGTGCACTTGGTTCCATAAAGATAATGTCGCCATATGTTCAAGGCAAACACTACGGCTCCTAGCTCCAAATCGTGTGATGAATAATTCTTCTCATGTGGCTTTAATTGCCTGGATGCGTACGCAATAACCTTGTCTCTTTGCATTAGTACGCACCCTAGTCCTTTATTCGACGCATCACAATATACTACAAATCCTTCCATTCCATCCGGCAACGCTAGTATTGGTGCTTCGCACAACATGTCCTTAAGCGTTTGAAACGCTTGCTCTTGTTCTTCACCCCATTCGAACTCTCTTGACTTTTGGGTCAATTGGGTTAAAGGCACCGCAATCTTAGAGAATCCTTGGATGAACCTCCTATAATAACCCGCCAAACCTAGGAAGCTACGCACTTCCGTTGGTGTCTTGGGTGTCTCCCATTTCTTGATCGCTTCTATCTTAGACGGATCTACATGGATTCCTTCTTCGTTCACAACGTGTCCCAGAAATTGGACTTGACGGAGCCAAAATTCACACTTAGAAAACTTAGCATATAGCTTCTCGTCTCTAAGTAGCTGCAAGATTATCCTTAGGTGCTTCTCGTGCTCCTCCTTACTTCTAGAGTATATCAAAATGTCATCGATAAACACTATGACGAACTTATCCAGGTACGGCCTGCAGATCCTATTCATTAGGTCCATGAAAACGGCTGGCGCATTTGTGAGACCAAATGGCATCACTAGAAACTCATAATGCCCATAGCGAGTTCTAAAACCCGTTTTAGGTACATCTTCTTCTCGTACCCTCAACTGATGATAGCCGGACCTAAGGTCAATTTTCGAGAAATGTGACGCTCCTTGCAGTTGGTCGAACAAATCGTCTATTCGCGGCAACGGGTACCTATTCTTGATCGTCAATTTATTCAACTCTCTATAGTCGATGCACATTCTCAAAGATCCATCCTTCTTCTTGACAAAGAGAATTGGTGCACCCCAGGGCGAAGAACTAGGTTGGATTAAACCTTTATCAAGCAATTCTTGCAATTGCTCTGAGAGTTCTCGCATTTCGGAGGGCGCTAGCCTGTACGGTGCTTTAGCCACGGGGGCTGCCCCGGGAACTAAATCGATAGTAAACTCTACTTGTCTCGCTGGGGGAAGTCCAGGTAGTTCGTCCGGAAACACATCTAGAAAATCTCTAACCACTGCTACCTTGAGAGGATCCTTATCTTTCACTCGCTTATCCACTACTTGTGCCAAGTATGTGTGGTATTCCTTCCGTAGGTACTTCCTCACCTTCATGGACGACACCAACTTAGGTTGGACTCCCGCCTTATGGCCTTGAACTATTAGCACCTCGCCGTTATCTAAAGGAATCTTAATGATCCTTTCATGGCAAAGTATTTCAGCACGCATTTTCGACAACCAATCCATTCCTACTATCACATCAAAACTTCCTATTTCTATGGGAATCAAGTCTATACTATAGTCCTTCTCATCTAAAGTTAACTTACAATCAGCAATAATTTCCTTAGCCTTATACTCGTTTCCATTAGCATATTCAACATAATAAGTTTCCTCCAGTTCACTAGGTTTCTTATCAATCAGTTCTTTAAATTCAAAGGAAATAAAACTTCTTTCGGCTCCAGAATCAAACAACATAGATGCATAAACATTATTTATTGGAAACGTACCTACGATGACATTAGGGTCATCACGTGCCTCATTTGCTCCCATGGCATACACCCTTCCTCGGGCTTGACCTCCTTGATTGCCACGATTTCCTTGGTTAACGTTGTTGCCTTGATTCCCAATATTAGCTTGATTCCCAACATTTCCTCGATTGACTTGATTTCCATTGTTTCCTCGGTTTGCTTGGTTCCCGCGATTCCCAACATTCCTAAAGTTACCACGGTTACCATTTCCATTTCCACGGTTGCCTTGTGCTCTCCTCAACCTAGGACAAGCATTTCTCCAATGATCTGTACTTCCACATTCGTGACATCCTCCTCGTTGTCCTTCATTCCTTGGCCCGCTTCGGCAGTGAGTAGCAAGGTGACCCATGCGGTTGCAAGTTGTGCAACGCTTGCATTCACCCAAGTGACTATAACCACATCGGTTGCACCTTGGGGGCATGCCACGATATGGATTGGGGTTAGCATCCACAACCCCATAGTTTCTCACAATCTTTTGCCTCTTATCCGGCCCATTCCCTTTTCGATCGCCAAACCGATTTCCTCCACCTTGTCTCGAACTTGATTCACCTCTCGTGTACTTCCCACGCCTAACCAAATCGTTCACTAGCCTGGTTGCCAAGCTTATAGCCTGCTCAAGAGTGGTAGGACTTGCTGCAGTGACCATCAACCTAACTTCAGGTGCCAATCCATAGATAAACCTCTCGACCTTCTTAGCCACAGGGGTTACCATCTCTGGCACCAACACGCTCAACTCGTGAAAGCGGATCACATAGGCCTCCAATTCCAGTCCTCTCATGGCGTGGTTCCAGAATTCCATCTCCAGTTTTTGTACCTCTTCTCGTGGACAATACTCACGCTTCAACTCATCTTTAAACTGCTCCCAAGTCAAAGCATTGACTGCTGCAGGACCTCTAGTAGTCGCTTGGAGATTCCACCAAGTAAGAGCTCTTCCCTGAAGCTTACTAGCAGCAAACTTAACACGGTCAGCCGGCGCACAGGTAATGATGTTCAAGTTGGCTTCCATGCTTTGGAACCAAGTAAGCAATGCAACAGGACCTTCTGTCCCATGAAACTCCTTGGGATTGCAAGACGTGAAAGCCTTGTAGGCATTCCTGTCAATAGCATTTTCTCCTCCATCTTGTCTTCTAGCCGTGTTGAGTGTAGCGGTCACATTCTCTGCAATTTGGGTGGCAATGTTTGGCATGGCGGCATTGATCTGTTGGGAGATAAGCTCGGCTAACTCGGCTCTTCGCTGGGCCTCTTCACTTGTTTCTCCGCCGGTCCTTCGTGGTGCCATGTTTCTACAAAGGATAATATAGTTTAGTCATTCGTTCATTGAATCATATGACATAAACTCGAATTACGACTTCTTGATCTCACACGAGTATATCTAAAGTTATTTAGTGCATAGAGGGTTCGTTTGTACACATATGTATATGTATACCCCGATTCATATTCCTTCTTATAATCACGACACATATGTCATTATGAGTAAATAAATGGTTAGGTAAACTCTAAAATTTATCAACCATGCTTTCTAGGTTAGCCAGGAGGATTACAGAATCTGAGTACGAACTTGGAGCACGTAAAAGTGGCTTAAGATGGACGATCTGGGCAAAACTCATAAAATATGAAACGTAGCCCTATGAGTTAAGTTTCACCTCCAATTGGAATCAGGTCAAAAGATGAAATAGAACTCCAGATATGGCCGTTCTACTAAAAGTGGTCAGAACTGATTTCCTGCTGTAACTATAACTTTTATAATAGAGATAACTTTATCACAACAAGGATAGAACATCATGTAACCATAGGAAGGCATCAAGCTTACATACATATCATTCAATATGAGTTCACAAAATTGCTACATGCCAAATACTATGTGATCATCGTCACACAAAAGCTAGAAAGTTCAAGAAAGTGATTCAAAGTACAAACGTTCATACATCGAATAAGTTCATAAATAAAGTAGCTCTTAGGTTTACTTCCTAAGCATGAGAGCTATTACGAGAGTGCAAAAAGCTGTAAGCACACATCCCATAATGAATATCACCTCATTAACTCGTCGGACTTCTGATATCGCCAAGCTCGCATAGTCTCCTCGTTCGATCCATAACTCCTAAGGCCCTTTCCATCATCACCTCTTGAGTCCTTACCCTTACTCTAGCATCCCTTAATCCGTTAGCTATTCCCCACACCCTTTCCCTTTCTTCACGAGTCATACCAATGGGAGGTGGAGGGGGTACCCCATAGACTGGGCGGTGTGGCTCCTCTCCTTGACGCCTATGTCCAAGATGGTACCAAGGATGATCACGAGGAAGACGCGGCTGAAGTAGGGATCTGGGCTGGAAATCTCCCATCGCTTAGGTTCATGGGTGCATCTTGCCTCGGCGGAGTAGGTGCTCTAGGGGCAGGTGGTGATGGTGGTGGCGAGGGGTGAGCGGCGTTCAGGTTGGCTAGGGCAACACTCCTAGCATTATCGTCTTCCGATGGGTCTTCCATTGGATCGGTCTCTTCTTCCTCTTCTTCTTGGAGTGGTTGGGGAGGTTGCTCTTGCTCTAGGCGTCTCCTTTCTTCCTCTTCCAAGTAGTCCACAAATCCGTACAAGTTCCTTGGTCTAGGGCTGATCCGGAAGCTCCACTTGCTTGTGACATGATGTTCCTACACAAGTTTCACAAGGCGTGAGATGACGACTTGACTCGACGCTTAGACGACCATGGACGACCGACTTGACCATTGACGACCCATATGGCAACTTACGGACAGCAAGACGACTCGACGGACCATGAGACGACCTTAACCATTTGACAAGCAACCAACCAACTCGACCAACGACTCACGAACTTAACAACCGAACAACGACATGACCATTCACAACCGACGACCAACTCAACTCGCACGACCGACATAACCATTTATAATTAAAGTAATGACTAGAATTCAACTTGTGCATAGCTCTCATGTATTATATCTAAATGGACAAAGTAATGCTAGCCAAGTGGGGGTATCAACTAAGGGTTCTAATAGGTAATGCAAACATTGGATTTGGTTATGTATCTTTTGCACCAAGAATCGTTTTTAAAGCTTATTTTCAAAAGACTCATTTTGAATATCCCTTAGACAATCATTTCGATCATTCCATATTAAATTTTTAGTTAGGCATAGTTGATCAGGCTATGCATAAGTAAAACAAGAATACTTTATGATCGACTCAATTGTTTAAGAAATATTCGACTCGTTTTGAAAATACGTAGGTTATAGCAAAAATTCTCTATAACCTTGATCTCTGATACCATTTTTTCTGTAACACCCCGACTATAGCGGAAACACGAGATGCCACAAAACGACATGGTACAAAGGATTTAAGTAATAAACATCAACATAAAGTTTCAAATGCCATTCGAATTCAAAAGGTAATAAGTTCAAGTTGACGTTAAATAATCATTACATAACCAAATTCATAATCAAAAGATCAAATGTTTGCGTTACTAGTCCATCATGCAACAATTAAACACATCGTCCAAGGAGCGGTCCAAAAGCTAACTTACTGCCCTAGACCTGAAAAGCAGGAAGAAAAAGTGTCAACTACGAGAGTTGAGTGAGTTCATAGGTTTATGCTAACAACACACATATATTTAATTCAATTCAAGAAAAATATGTCGTAACTTTACCAAGAATTTCATCATATTATCCATGCCCAAACCGTATGTTCAAACAATAATTTCCATCCATAATATAATATCAATACCTCTGGTCAATGGTAAGACTACCATGACATAATTTGATGAGATTGTTCTTGAGCCACTACTAAGACCGGTTATGTCCCAATAATCAATGTATTGTCCCAAATGATAATAATGAGATAAGCACATGCTGAATCACGTGCATAGGTGAAGTCAAGAGAGCAGCCCGCTAATTGGCGGAGGAATAAGTTGTAAGGTGGGAGGGGGTCCTCCAGTACCGAAGGGGACTACAAACGTCCGTTCCTCCTCCGTAGGTGTGGATTTGGAAGTAGTCTGTAGATAGGGTCGTTGCCAAGGTGGTATCTCGCTCCCAATTGGGGGCTGCCCCTCTCATCTATTGCTGGATTCTCGTTTTAGAAAGAGGGGGAGGGGCTCCACTAGAAATACCCTGCTTCTGTGGAGGAGGGTGAGAGTGGGTGAATGTGGGAGAGGGCCCGTCAAGAAGCACATGGTTCTCTGGTCCATTGCTGAGGAGGTTGGTGAGGAATAGAGTTGTATAGAGTTACCCCTCGCCTGAGTCCTTGCTGCCTCCGGAGCCCGTGAGGGAAGGCCCAATAGGGGGGCACCCAAGGGGGCGAGTCGGGAGGCGCGAAATGCGGAATGATATAAGCGGCTCTCGAACGTCGGAGATATGGAGGTTTTTTGGTTCTTCGTATTTTGGAGTGCCCGTAGGTGGGGGGCCGGGTGTACCTCTTGGCGTTCGGTCCCAAGGGGGGGCAACCGACTTAGGAGAGAAAGCGTAGGCGAGCGTTTCTAAGCCCTACAATTCCTCGTCCTCGGCGAATGAGGGAGAAGCTGGATGGGCAGGCCTCTTCCATAAGAGGGGGGGAGAGAAGGGAGTAGAGGAGAGATGAGAACAGAGAGAGGGGTGCCGAAAAGGACAGAGAGATGAACATTAAGAAGTTATATTATCTGTTAACATTTGATCCTACCAGGTTTATGGATAGGTTCAGACGACGTTTTTATCATTCCGCATTTCCAATCCTCGTATAAATGGAGACCACTTACCGTTGCATACCCACGTTCGCTTGGCCGAGTCCCCCGTGTTTCCACCGTTGAACATACAATATCATTCCCATATCATTATCATTATTTCAATGAATCAATTCATAAGAGAAAGTCATTTTAATTAATCATGCTTTTCACCCCGAAAGTAAACACATAAAAGAGTTTGAAAGGGGGCTATGACTCACTTTATTAGAGAGTTGAAAGGGGCTGATCAAACGCGATTCCTTCGCTTAGATTTGTTGCGCCTCAAGCAAGCCTAAACCATAACGTATATATTCACGACGTAAGTTCGCGTGACATGAACTAGTGAGCTAGATCATGAGATGTATACTATTAGACTTGCCCATCTTTGGTTGTTATTAGATTATGGAATTTAAGTGCATTATAATGTTCTCCATTGTTTTGGGTATTAAGAGTCTTGGGTGGGTAATAGTTCGTTTCGTCATTATACGTTTATTTGTCGTTTCAATCACAATTTCGGGCCCGATTAGTTGACTCTCTCCAATTTCCGCCCAAGCTGTTAGAAATCCAAAAATAGTGATAAATTGTAATTAAGATTAGAAGACATTCTTGTTGTTAAGTCATAGATAAATGATTACTAGGTTGAGGGGCTAATTGTGATAATTAGCATAGTTGTATTGTTAGACTATATATAGCCCTCACACCTTAGAAATCATAACAACAACAAACCAACACTTCATTCTTTACACACATTAATCCCAATCTTTCAGTTGAATCGATCATTCTCTCTCAAAACACACACACACACACCAAGAACACACACTATCAAACCGCCATTGTTGGATCGAATTCAGTGATAAAATCGTGTTATAACAAGTGGTATCAGAGAAAAACATCAATCTGATGACGATCCATAACTGAATTCAATCACAATTTCATCAAAATCAATTTTAATCTCAAATTCTGTTCGTAATATTTCACCTACTGGTTCTTCAAAATTCACACATCAAATCACATAAAATCACACTTATTTGTTCATCAATAGATTCGTGAGTTTGAAACATAATCCTGTCAAGTTTCAAGTTCCAATTCAACCTAAATCTCGAGATTGAATTTTGAGTTTTGGCGCGTAATTTCAGGGATTTGAATCTGTTGTGTTTTGTGTTGAATTTTGTTCATAATCGTGTTGCGGACGTGAATTAAAACAGTTTGCAAGTGATTTCGTGATCTAACTCCTAGAAATTCATAAGATATCGAAGTTTTTAAACTGTTAATGGAGTTTTTCTGGAAATATGTTCAAATGAAGAAGATGACCAAGACGATCTTCCTAAGATCGTTTTAGTTCAGTGAGTTGTGGCTTGATTAAGACGATCCTCACAAGATCGTTTTAGTAAAAGTGTGTTGTGGTAGTGTTGATTCTGGCTAATTAATCCAAAAGGATTGGTTTGGTCATTTCAAACACTTAGAAGTTTTTTGAGAAAGAAAACAATACGATCTTCATTCCAAGATCGTCTCATTTCCTACTTACTCAAAACGATCTTAAACCAAGATCGTTTCATTTTTTTTCCTAAGACGATTTTCATCCAGATCGTGTCATACCTTCAAAACCCAAGACGACCTTCAACAAGATCGTCTCATTTCCTTGAATAATTTCAAACCAAGATCATTTTTCATACCAAAGACCGTTTTAGTTTTCAAGACCGTTTCACTTTCTATACTTAACCAAATTTTCTCTAAAGTTCCAAGACGATCTTGCTCAAAACAATTTTCAAGATCGTTTCATTTCTTATACTTAACCAAATTTTCATCAAAAGTACCAAGACGATCTTACTCAAAGACGATCTCACCCAGAACGATTTTGTCAAGATCGTTTCATTTTCTATTCGTTTCAAGATCGTTTCATTACCTGGTTAATCAAGATCGTTTCATTTTCTATCCATTTCAAGATCGTTTCAATTCCTGTTTAAATCAAGATCGTTTCATTTCCTGATCTTACCAAGATCGTTTCATTTGCCATTGTAAATTCAATTCAATCTTTCAATTCAAATCAATCTCAAATGGCTTCTCGTGAAGCATTGGCATTAGGTTCTGATACAAGACCTCCAGTTCTCTACCGTGGTTCATACGGACTATGGAAGAAAAGATTCATGGACTATGTGGAAAGTCAAACAAATGGTCATATGATGAAAGATTCCATTCTGAATGGACTTGCTATTCATCGCCATCCCACTACTAATGCAGTTATTCTAACTCATGAACTTTTGAATGCTGAGCAAAAGGATCGAACAGCTGCAGATAACAGAGCAAGGTCATGTTTATACAGAGCTCTACCGGATGAAATCTATGGGTCTGTTGATTCTTATGATACAGCAAAAGAGATATGGGATGAGGTGGCTAGACAGATGGAAGGAGCTGACGTGACTTCGACAATCAGATTGACCAACATTTTGACTGAGTTTGACAACTTCTCCAAAATGCCAAATGAATCTCTTGAGGCAGTTTACTACAGATTCTGCAATGTCATAAATGAAACTGAAGAAGAACAATGTCAAGAAAACTGAGATTGAGTTAAACATCAAGTTCATCAAAGCACTTGGTCAAGAATGGGAAGATTTTGGAACCCAAATCAAGCAACATCAAAACCTGACCAAGTTCACCATTCAAACTCTATATGAATCCTTCAAACTCAATGAAAACCAAGTCCTAAGCAAAGCTTCATCGAACAAAATGCCAGAAGTTGTATCTTCTGATCCTTTGGCATTGATCGTTGAAAAGAAGATTTCTGAAGCCCTTAAAAGGCAAATGGTGGTTGTTTCTTCGTCTGATGAGGAGGGAGATGATGTGATGGCTACAAGAGATGGTGTATCAGATGAACTATATCAAGCTCTTGTCGCAGTAACTAAGCATTTCAAGAAGAGATTTTATAAAGCGAGGCCAACAAACAACAATCTCCGCACCTCTTCAACAAGTGCATTTCCCAAGAAGGAACACTATCATCCAAGGAACAATGAGCAAGGTGAAGCCAATGGATCAAGGTATGGTGAAAAGAAGGATGTTTATGAGAAACAAGCAGTTGAGAAGGGGAAGACATCAGACAAAAGGTGCTACAATTGTGGAGTTCCTGGACATTTTGCTGTTGATTGCAAACAACCCAAGAAGCGGAACTATGAGTACTACAAGCAGAAGATGCTATTAGCCAAACAGGTCGAAGCAGGACATGCATTGCTTGCCGAAGATGACAAATGGCTGTTGCTCACTGATGATGAAGATCAAGATCTCTCCGCTAATGTTTGCTATATGGAGAGATTGGCCAAGAACAAAGTCCTTGAAGCAGAAAGCACTGATGATGAATACCCAGATGATGAGGTAAATCTCGACTCTACTTTTTCTTTGATTAAGGACAAAGAGTCTTGTAGATTAGCTTTATCTAAATTAACAAATCTTATCAATTCTTTAGCCAACAAAAACAAAAGTTGAAAAATAGTATTTCATTTTCAAAAGTGAATTTTCAAATCTTCTTGAAGAACACTCAAAATTACTTTTTGAACATGATACTATTAAACAAGATTTTCAAGCATACAAAGACAAAATGTTGGTTAAAGAATGTGAGATGAATGTCACTCCTGATTCTAAGTTATTACAAAGATGTCAAAATCTTGAGAAGACCATTCATTATCTTGAAAAAGCCAATCAAGATCTTGAAATTCAAAAGACCAATGAATGGCTTCGGGCAAATGCGAGACAAATGGATGTTGATATTCTCAATAAGAAGCTCCAAGAAGCTAAACCAAACAATGTTGAACTCGAAAGGAAGATTTCTGATTTAAATCATAACTGTTTTCTAAAAGGCATTGAGATTGAGAATCTTGAAAAACAAGTTGAGGAATTTAAAAAGAATATACTTTTCTATCAAGAAAATTATATAAAGTTGAACAAAATCCTCTCTTGAATTTCACTGCCTATTTCAACAAGTCAAAAATTGACAAAACAGAACTTCTTCTCGGGTTGGGATTTGAGAATATCACACCATTACAAAAGGCCAAAGAGGAAATTGAACCCCTGTATGATGAAAAATTCCTCCGACTTGGTATGATACAACAATTTATTCGTCCATTGGATGACGAATTTGAGACTGATGAAGTTGAGAGAATACCTAATCAAGATTTTTTGGTTAATTATGATGCAATCAATGATTCATACAAAACTAAACAATCTTCAATTTTCAAATTGGAAGAAATTGAATCAAATTTTCAAAACCAAGAATCTGTTGGTACTTCACCTAAACCAACTAAAATGTATTTTCCAACCACAATTTTGGAAAAGCAAATAGAAAGTTTACAACAAAAGGTGGAATCTCAACAAATAGTTATTAATCATCTCAAGTCTCAAAGTCCGAATCTAGAGGATAAATGTATTGTTGTTAATACTAAGAAAGTTTGTGAGAATGTTTCTACTCAAACTGACCAAAGTGCTTTAGTAGAAAATTCTACCCAAACTACCTGTGATTCATCTACCGATACCTCCACTCAGACCTTAACTGATTCTCTTGAATGTACTTGTCATACTGATGATTATGTGCAATCTGATTTATCTAATGAAGAACTTGCACATAGTTTAGTTTTGATATGGTACTTTTATAGGTTTTTCACATGCAAAAATGTTGATGAGTTAGTTGTTAACCCTAAGCCTAGTGCTAGTATAGGTGTTGATACGTCTACTCAATTTCTTGGTGAAACCAAAGATGTGTCAGTTCAAGTTGACCTAATTTCTGAGACTACCCATAATGTGAAGTTGGACACCAAGATTCCTGATTTCTCAAAATTTTCAAATAAATCTAAAATTAATCAATCTCCATTGAAATTTTCTTTTTCAAAAGATTTCACGAAGGTTGATTTTGATAAATTCATGGAGGGAGAATATATTTTTGATTCAGAAACTGAGAAAAAGATTGAATCTACCAAAATCAGAGTGGAAACAAAAATGGAATCTCAAAAACCATCGTCCAAAGCTCCAACTTCATATTACTCAAAGAAACGAGTTAAGACCAAACTCGTCAAGACTGAACCAAAGACCATTGCTACACCTGTGAAACATGTTATAGAAGAACAAGCTGAGATCCCACACAAAACAAAGTACACCAAAGTGAAACTTCCAAAAGACTGTTCAAATGCTTCTAAATCTAGCTCTCAATCTAGCTTTATACCTAAGGTGTCTAAGTCTAGCTCAATTTCGCTAACTAAAGATGCATCAAATGGTACAACTAGATATAAGGATAGATATGGATGGTTTTCTCATGATAAACCAAAGAAGCAAGAAGTTTCCTCACCTTCAAAAGATTCCAAAAAGATGAAAGTGTTTAAACTCCTAGTTCTAATTTTCAAAGTTTCAATTCAACAGGTGGAAAGAGCTTAACTAGTGGTGCTAAATGGGTTGCTAAAACTTTAGTACCTAAGATCACTAGTAATCAAAAGAATGTTGAGAAAATGAAGAAAAGAAGGAGGAGAAATGCTGTTAATAGGAAGATATGTGCTTCTGTTAATCAAAACAATTCATCTTTGTTAATAAATGTTGAATGTGCCAAGGCAAGGCCTTGTGAGCTTGTAAACAATTTTAATTCTTGTGTGGTTGATATGAATGCTTGTAGACATGTTACTTTTAATTCTCGTGTGAATGTTCGTACATTTTATTCAAATATGTTTGTTGATAATATGCTTGTTGATGCTTATGTTGATTCAATAACATGTTTGAATGCGCATCCTAAGTTATATATCCTGCCTGTTTTATCTAACCAAAAAGGACCCGTTTTCAAGTGGGTACCTAAAAACGATTAAATTTCATTGATTGCAGGAAATAACCATCTGTGTTTGGATACTCGATTCCGGGTGTTCGAAGCACATGACTGGAAATAAATCTTTGCTGAAGAATTTTGTTGAAAGATTCATGGGAACTGTTCGCTTTGGGAACAACAATTTCGCTCCTATCTTAGGTTATGGGGACATTGAACGAAATGGGATTATAATCAAGAAAGTTCACTATGTTGAAGGTTTAAGTCACAACTTGTTCAGTGTTGGACAATTCTGTGATAACAATCTTCAAGTTCTTTTTCGAAAATCTCTTTGCAAAGTCCAAACCTTAGATGGAGTTGATATTCTTTGTGGCGATCGTGACGATAACCTTTTTACCGTCAATCTCGATGATAACCAACCAACCGATAATATTTGTCTCATTTCAAAGGCTACCTCAAAGAATTCTTGGTTATGGCATAGAAGGCTCTCTCATCTGAATTTCCAAACAATCAATACTTTAGTCAATAAGCATCTTGTTGAAGGCTTACCTGACTATAAGTATGAAAGTGAGCATGTCTGTCCTTCTTGTGCTGTTGGGAAGATTAAGAGAGTTTCTCATAAACCAAAGAAATCTCCAAATTCTTTAGCACCTCTTCATTTGCTTCACATGGATCTTGTGGGCCGATGAAAGTACAAAGCCGAAATGGGAAGAAATACATCCTGGTTATTGTTGATGATTATTCAAGATATACTTGGGTCAAGTTCCTAGCATCCAAAGATGAAACAACTCAGATGTTGATAGATTTCATCACCAATACTCAAGTAAATCTTCAACTTCCAGTTCGTTACATCCGTTCGGATAACGGTACTGAATTCAAGAATGCTGTTTTTGATGAATTCTGCAAATACAAAGGTATTACTCATCAATTCTCAGCAGTTCGCACCCCACAACAAAACGGTGTTGTTGAAAGGAGAAATCGATCGCTGGTGGAAGCAGCAAGGACAATGCTTGCTTATTCCAAATTGCCATCCAATATGTGGGCTGAAGCTGTTGACACTGCTTGTCACACTCAGAATCGGTCCATTATTAATCAGCGGTTCGAAAAGACTCCTTATGAGGTTGTTAACAAACGGAAACCCAACATCAACTACTTCCACATATTTGGGTGTGTTTGTTACACGTTGAATGATCGGGAGAATCTTAGAAAATTCGAGAAGAAAGGTGATGAAGGATATTTTGTTGGTTATTCCAAAACATCTATTGCCTACCGAATCTATAATCGTTCGAACAAACACAATTCAAGAGATGATGAATGTTTGGTTCGATGAGATGTCAGGCATGATTTTTGAGCAAGAAAGCTTGCTACCAACAAGTATGGATTCAAGTGCTTCAAGTACTTTTACAAGGAACTCTACCTTAGCTTCTAAATTCAAGAAGTTTCCAACTCCAACCAGTGATGAATTAGATATTCTTTTTGAAGAATTCTATAAGTCAAAACCGATTCATGATCAAGAACCTCCAGACATCGTTGAACCAATTAAAAGCAATGAACCTCTTCATCACAATGATCCAGTTTCTAACAACACTCATGAATCGTCATCAAATTCTTCTGAGCAAAAATCATCTTCAAATGATTCTATTCCACCATTCTCTCCTGAGAATCCTACTCAATTGAATGTTCAAGAACAACCTTCTCAATTCACTCAGACAACTAATCCCCTGAACACTCCGAATGTGTATGTACCACTTGACTTTGATCATCCAGCATATGAGGAAAGGGTTATACCAAGTTATGATTCCATCTCTCAACAAACTTCAAGTTTCAATGATGGTGATGTTGATCTTCAACAACAAGATCCTCTTCCTCATGCTCACAAGTGGATTCGCATGCAGAAAAATCATCCTACTGATCAAATAATTGGAGATCCACAAGCAGGAGTAACTACTCGTACTTCAGTGAATGAATGTCTTGTTGCACTTTCTCTTAGCAATATCGAACCCAAAACAGTTTCTGAAGCTCTTCGTGATCCAGAATGGGTTAAGGCAATGCAAGATGAACTCGCACAATTTGAAAGACTGAAGGTATGGAGATTAGTTCCAAATCCCAGAAAAGATGATCCAATCGGAACTAAGTGGATTTTCAAAAACAAAAAGGATGAGAATGGAGTGGTAGTAAGAAATAAAGCTCGACTTGTTGCTAAGGGTTATTGCCAACAACCTGGTGTTGATTTCGACGAAACTTTTGCTCCAGTAGCAAGAATGGAGGCCATTCAAATATTCTTAGCTTATGCCGCATTCCGAAACTTTACTGTGTTTCAAATGGATGTGAAGACTGCTTTCTTGAATGGTGACCTCAAAGAAGAAGTTTACGTTGATCAACCAGAAGGTTTTGTTGATCCTCAGAAGCCAAATCATGTCTACAGGTTAGACAAGGCTCTCTATGGTCTTAAGCAAGCACCCCGAGCATGGTATGATTCCTTAACTACTTTCTTACTTAAAGGTGGATTTACAAAAGGCATAGTTGACCCTACCTTGTTCATTCGCAAACAAGGTAAGCATGTTCTACTAGTTCAAATATATGTTGATGACATTATATTTGGGTCGACCAGTCAAACATTTTGCCGAAACTTTTCATCTCTAATGGTCAATCATTTTGAAATGAGCATGATTGGGGAAATGAATTACTTTTTGGGTCTTCAAATCAAACAATTACCAACTGGTATTTTTATATCACAAGGTAAATATATAAATGACATGTTGAAAAAGTTTGATATGACTTCATGTTCTTCAATTTCTACCCCAATGGCTGCTCGAACAACCATTAATACTGATACAAATGGGAAACCATTTGACCAAAAGAGATATAGAAGTATGATTGGTTCATTGTTGTACCTAACAGCATCTCGCCCAGATATAATGTTTGCAACATGTATGTGTGCTAGATATCAAGCTGCTCCAACTGATTTACATTATCAAGCTGTGAAACGAATCTTTCGTTATCTGAAGGGTACACCCGATTTAGGTCTCTGGTATCCAAGGGATACTGGATTCAATCTAATTGCTTATTCAGATGCAGATCATGCAGGTTGTAAACTAGATCGCAAGAGCACTTCCGGTACTTTACAATTTTTAGGAGATAAAATTGTGAGTTGGTCTTCCAAGAAACAGAACTGTGTTTCACTATCAACGGCTGAAGCAGAATATATGGCTGCGGCTAGTTGTTGTGCTCAAGTTTTATGGATGAAGACACAACTAACTGATTATGGTCTGAAATATGATCATATTCCTATCTATTGTGATTCTCAGAGTGCCATTGCCATTGCAGTCAACTCAGTAAACCACTCTCGATCAAAGCATATTGATGTTAGATATCATTTTCTCAAAGATCATATTGAGAAAGGTGACATCGAACTCTACTTTGTGGGAACTGAATTTCAACTTGCAGATTTGTTCACAAAACCGTTGGACGAAAAGAGGTTTAATTTTCTAATCTCCAAGCTTGGTATGTTGAATCTTAAACCTTAATCTTTTTCATTTGAAGGAATTCTTGACACATTTCAGAAAACAAAATACAAAATTGAAAAATTACAAAAATAAACAAAAAGATTTTTAATGGCTTGCATATACTATGTATGCAACCCGTTCTTAAATGATATATTTATTTTTAAACGCATTGTTATTATACATATAAATTGATATAAGAAAACAAGGAATCGAACGCCTTTGTGTACTTCCAAGTATTCTTATATGAATATGTATGTGTAATAGCAATCAAATTTTTTTATTCAAACAAACTTTTCAAACTCTCAATTAGTGATATGGGAAACGAAGGATCGAACGCCTTTGTGTACTCCCTTGTTCTCTCATATTGTACTAATTGATTGGATTTTCATTTTACTTAAATGTTTTTAATTGCCTCCAACATGTTGTTGTAAGATGCGACGGATTGAACGCCTTTGTGTACTCCCTAGCTATCTTACTACCAACATTGTTGTTGAAGCAAAACTTTGTGTTTCTTTTTGATTTCACAAAAACAATTTTTGCTCCACCTTTCTATGAAAACCATTTTTGATATATTCTTGCATAGATTAAGGAGGAGTTTGTGATTTCAAAAATCCTCAAACTTCAAATGTGTTTCAAACCTTTTCATTCACACATTTGTTGTTTTTTTAAATACTTTTCATTACAAAGAAGTTCGGTGATTAGTGTGCACATGAGCGATAAGTTTTTCTCAAAATTGACTCCATGAATTTCATCATCGCCGATGTATTCTAACCCCGGAGTATTCACTTCTTTCATTAGATAGTAAGGGTATTTTGAGTGATGTTGATTTCGTGCAACTAGAATGGAGGGAGTAAAGTCGAAAAGTGAGAGGTTACGGTGATTTGTTGTGAGAAAAGGGATAAAAGAAATGATACCCTTCCCAAAATTCTCAAAAGCCGGGTAAAACATGCTTCTATCAGATGTCATTTGTTGATATCTTGATATTGAAGAAGTCTTCATGGACCCAGTGAAGCAATGCACATCTTTACCTAACCACTCAAGTATTTCTTAACAAATACTTGTTTTATTCTCACGGAGATTTTCACATTTCTATTGACTCTTCATTTGGAAGATGTTGATATTGAAAAAGGGCGACATTCTGCTCCAGTCCCCGACTTCATTTGATCACGTTGTGTCTAGAGCTAATTTGATTGATCATTAAATTGATTATCGTTTATTCTTCTTAGAAACACATTCGAGTCATATCTTTGTGATATTACTGCTTGTCTTTGTGATAAAGCCGGAACATTCGTAGTGATATCTTAATTGATATTCCACGATGATCGAATGGAAATCCTACCAATGCTAACATCTTTTCCAACGTTGAACGTAGGTCTCATAATTACATTTATGTGATTATTGAGTTAACAAGAAGTCTAAGTGACCTTGGTTATTCCTAAAAGTCTTTAAGGATAAAATTGTGGTTATCAAATGCTTCGGTAGTGTTAACCATGATTTATATTCTTTGAAGCAATCTAGTGGTTGAAAAGCCGCAGACCGAACTATGTTAGAGACTTGTTTTGTGCATATCTCAATGATACATAGGAAATCCGAAAAAAAATGTTATACATTTCTATCGGTCATTTCATTAATCCTTTTGATTTTTGAACATGCAAACGGATCATTCTTATCCGGTTTCATTTCTCTTCACACAAACACAGAAACCACCAACACCATGATATAATGTTTGTCCCAACAACTTCAATCTTACATTTTAGTCACCCATAGGATCTTTTGGGTTGGGCTACTAGGTTGTGTTGATGTTTTGATGGTTGACATTTCTCCATGTCTTCTTATTCCTTGTGACATTTAATCAATCAAATGTGTACATAATGACATTGATTCACAATTTTGTCATTATGAGGGGGAGAAAATATTATGATTGATTCATAGTCTTTGTCAACTGAGCTTTTGCTTCGGAGATGAATTTGGTATTGTCTTGGTATTGTCTTCAAATGTCAAGAATGGAATAAGAGTCTTTGTTCCATCAATATTTGTCTTCTGAAAGTACCTTCTCTCTATCCTTTTCAAAGGCATAGTTGATGATAGAAATGGAATGAGAGTCTATGTTGAGAAATTTTTTTTTGGTTGTTTCAAATGGATTTAGGCTTATCAAAGCTTGTGTATAGAGGGAGAAAATTATTCATGATGAGTCAATAGTTTCAGATTTTCACTAGACTTTAGTTAATTAAGATTTTGATTTTAAGGGGAATCTGAATTGACTTTAGAGATAAGAATGAAACCGAAGATGAATAGATTTTCACTCAAGACACTTCAACAATTCAAAGATGCTCCAAAAGATGTATACTCATGGATTGAGGGGGAGCATGATTACTTCATAAGAATTTCATCCAAACTTCATTCAAATACTTACTCTCCAAAGTGTAGGAGTTGATGTGACAAAGATCAAAGCTTCAAAAAGGTTGAAAGATTTGTTAGAAGATTCAAGTCAAAGAAGTAAAGCTTCAAACGAATCTTCATCAAACATACTTCATTCAAGATCTTCAAGTCATACAACAACATTTTATCAAGAAACTCCAATGCATACATCAAGGGGGAGAGTTCATATTCATGAAACTTCATTTCAAGAAGATGAGATTCGTTCAAGAATTAAAACCGAAGAATCAAAAAGTTGAATTTCACTCAAGAATCGAAGATTGAAGAATCAAAACCAAGATTCATCTCTTCTGCACTTCAAAAGACAACTCTGATTCATGATTCATCAATTCTCGAAGATTCAAGCCAAACATGCTTTCATTATTCTCTGTTCAAAAAGAACATTGAAAATCTTCATATGATTTAACTTCAAGAAGTCCAAGATCAAGACTGAATCAAGTTCTCCAAAGACAAATGAGAAAGCTTTGAAGACTTGTTTCAACACCTCAATTGTCTTCACCACCGGGCTCATCAATTTCATTCCTACAAGACAAGATAACACGTACTTCATTCATTACAATAAATCACTAAGGGGGAGAATGTTAGAAATCCAAAAATAGTGATAAATTGTAATTAAGATTAGAAGACATTCTTGTTGTTAAGTCATAGATAAATGATTACTAAGGTTGAGGGGCTAATTGTGATAATTAGCATAGTTATATTGTTAGACTATATATAGCCCTCATACCTTAGAAATCAAAAACAAACACTTCATTCTTTACAACACATTAATCCCAATCTTTCAGTTGAATCGATCATTCTCTCTCAAAACACACACACACACACCAAGAACACACACTATCAAACCGCCATTGTTGAATCGAATTCAGTGATAAAATCGTGTTATAACAATTTCCATTGCACACTTTGCTTAGTAATAATATTTGACATTAGTGGTCTTATAATATTAATATTTTATGTATATTTTCTGATTTGTAATTATATATTTTAATTTAATATTATTTAATTAATTATTTATTCATTTTATTGATTTATTAATTAAATAATTCCTTAAAAATACTTTTAAGTGTCATAATTGCCTTTGTAAATTATGGATAATTTCATTTGAATTATCTTCTGATATATATGCTCCTAAATTTATAATTTCATGATTTATACTTTTATTTGTGTATTTTCCATTTATTTTAATAATAATATCTAATTAATTATTTTTACTTAATTATTTATCTTTAAATTATGTAACACATGTCTCTTGCCTTTTAACTATTTTTATCCAGTAGGTTTTAGTTATTTTTATCAATGGTTAAGATGATTTAACTTCATTCTTGATTTACATAATTTATTTATTGATTTTTATGTCTTTTAATTACCATTTAAATTCAATAATTCATGGAAATTCTTAGAAATCATCACTAAACCTTTTGGTCAAAAATCTCAGGCCTTTTGGGCAACTTTTATCCATACAAAATCATATCAATTCAACCTCTCTTGTGTCTTGCTCATTTTGAGGGTTTTATGATTAAAAATCGTTTACCAAAATAGTGATTTTAGCCTCATTTCTTAAGCAATTAAAGTGCTTCAAAATGGATTTTCATTCTTGTTTCATTATTTCCAGAAAGTTCATCATATTTTGGTGTCCAAAATTGTGATAGTGGTGGTGGTGTGATATGTGCGATTTGGTGCTTTCGGTTAGTGATTATTTGACCCGAAAAGGTGATTTTTGAGCTTATGGTTGTCATGAACCAATAGATCTGAGTTTTATACTTTTATTTCAACTTATTTCCAGTAGGTTTATCATATTTTCTTGTTCATAAGATTATGGTGCATGTGTGTGCTCAAAATGCATTTTTGCGTGTTTTCGGTTTGTGATTTCTAGCTTATTTTAACATGTTTTGATTCAAGCTTTATATCCTTGATATTTTATCAATTTTTCCAGAATATTAACATTAATATTAACATATTTTTCACTTATAACAAGTCCATATCCATCTCATAATCCAACAAAAGATCCAACTTTCTTAGATCTAGCATATATGCATTCAAATCAACACTTTTTACTATCAACTTTTATAGATCTAACTTTCAACAATATAAAAACATCTTTTATATGAAAAATCTCAAAATATACTCTTCAAAAATATACAAAAACATATAGATCTATCAACAAGAAAGTCACTTTAAAAGCTACTAATCTATAACCACACTTTTGGGTCTTAAACTTGTTGAATCCTTGGATCTTTCTTATTAGATTCGACATGCATGAGCATGGAAAAAAAGATCCTATCAACTTTGCCCTCATTAAGTGTATATTACAAAGAAAACAAGAAGAAAGTATGAGTTTTTGATAAAACCTTTGAATATAAACAAAAACAAGATTAGATCTAGTAAAAAGGATGAAGATTATACCCTCTTGAACTTGGTTTTGGAGATGGAAAAGATGCAGAATTTTCGTGGCCTTCAAACCCTCAAACAACCCTTAATCTAAGCCTAAAACAACCCTTGAACCTTGCTTGGATTAACCCTTTATTAATCTACTTAAAACCCTTATTATTTATATAAGTTTAGATGAGATTTAGCCTTGTTCTTGCCTTATTTTCTTGCTTGGCCGATTTGAAGAAGAGAAGGAGGGAGAGAGGGAGAGTTTTTCTTGAGAGAAAAGATGTGTGTGAAGAGTGTGAAAGGGTTGGGAGTTTCAAGAATGAATGTGGAGTGTAAGGTTTGAAAAGGGTGGATGTGTGTGTGTGTGTATTGATGGGGGACGGCCAAAAGGAGGGTGGGGGGAGGGATATTGAAGAGTTTTTCTTTTTATTTTGTAGTAATAAGGTGTATAATGTGTGTATGTATGTTAGATGTAGGTGTATGTATGTATTTTGTAAGGTTAATGGTATTTATTTGTAGTATAAGTTGATTTTTATTCTAGCATGTGTATGTATATATATATTTATATATATGTCGTGTATATGTATATGTATGGATATATTTTTGTATTCTTGATTTGTTACATAAGCCTTTATTTATAAACTTGTATTTATTTTAAGCATATATATATAAAATTATGATTTAAACGCTTTTGTGCGCATAAGAACTTATAACATATTTTGAAATAGAAATGTTATTTTTTTGTAACCAAATTTACTTTAATTAGCTAAATGATTAATTTGTTGGACCTTCGTAAGGATTTTTGATGGTTATCTCAACTTGTGAGACTTACATTATTATTTAGCTAATTTGATTGATCATCAATAAAATTTTGTTCAATGGTACTTTATAATTCACATTTAGAATTGAACAATAGCTTTAGATTGCTAGTTTAGGGGCATTATCTACTAGCTTTAAGTATAACTATGGCTTGCGAGATCATAGGCAACATAACTAGCTCATATATAACATTTAAAAAGTAGGGTTGTTACATTTTCAGCATATACCTCTCTATCCCACCAAAATGCAAAAGCATTCTGGCCTTCCATGTACCAAAGGTCTCACTGTTTCCATCAAATTTTGGAACAGGAGTGTTAGAATAATGTACATGGACATGATTTGGGGCAGGAGGAGGAGGAGGGTTTGTATTAACATTTTGAAAAGGTGGTGTATTAGTATTCAAAGGGTTTTCACCTTGACCAGAACCATCTCCACCTTCAGTAGTAGTCATCTAAGCAGATCTAGGCAAGTTTATTAGCCTTCTGCTCTGATACCACTTGTAAGTCCCAACTCAATAGATGGTACTACCTGAAGACACCTCTATGTCGATGGTGGAGTTACTTTGCAATATAAACGCTGAACTGGAGACGACCAGTTACAGAGAGTATATACCAAGTTCTAGATAGATTACTTATTTAAGTGACAATAAGTAAAGAACAATGCAATAATATAAAATACTTGTAAAGTAAATTGGTGAGACAATATGTAATTTTCAAGTTTAATTTATTTATTAACTTTAAATAAATTACAAGGTTGTTGCGGAACCAAGATAATACAAGTATGTAAATATCCTAACAACCTATGAACTACAATTGATCTACACTTGGAATTTCTCTGAACAATCGAAACACTTAAAGTTGTGAAATGTTCCTTTTTACGATTGAGAGAATATTGCACAAGTTCACCAAGAATATTGCAGGTATGCAAAGTGTGAAGTGTTCTCACTTACTTATTCTTGTTGTGCAATGACTTGTATTTATAGGCAAAGTTAACATTGAGATGTTAACTTTGGCCGTACATATATGGTTGAGAACATTTAAGGAATAGCATTTAATTCCTTAAAATGCTGTGTAAAGTTGCAGTATAAAGCAACTTTACTCAACCAGCTTTATGTACCTTTTTGTACTTAAATAAATTACAAGGTTGTTGCGGAACCAAGATAATACAAGTATGTAAATATCCTAACAACCTATGAACTACAATTGATCTACACTTGGAATTTCTCTGAACAATCGAAACACTTAAAGTTGTGAAATGTTCCTTTTTACGATTGAGAGAATATTGCACAAGTTCACCAAGAATATTGCAGGTATGCAAAGTGTGAAGTGTTCTCACTTACTTATTCTTGTTGTGCAATGACTTGTATTTATAGGCAAAGTTAACATTGAGATGTTAACTTTGGCCGTACATATATGGTTGAGAACATTTAAGGAATAGCATTTAATTCCTTAAAATGCTGTGTAAAGTTGCAGTATAAAGCAACTTTACTCAACCAGCTTTATGTACCTTTTTGTACTTAAATAATACGATAAATCTTATTATCCGGGTAATAGCACATAAAGCATAAAAGTCAATTCCTCGTAATCAGTGTAAAACTTTGTAAGAGCTTTCCACTAACGGTCTCCAGTTTGTAACTGACTAGAATGTCAACTGGGCTTCGCTGCCATTGTCATTCTCTATCTTCCACTTGTTGTCTTCGACTCCAACTGGAAGGATTCTTCAACTGGTCAGATAATTATTGGATTTGATGGTGAGTCTTTGGGCTTGAAAGTTTACTTTTTGAGATGAAGGAATAGTTTCTGGATCAAATATTTTTGAATGCATATAAAGAGGAACATGTTTAAGTGCCTTTTGAGTCCCCAAGTCATCTTCTGGCAACTCAACATGAGTGGGAGATACAGGAGGATTATTGGATGAAGGGTTTTCAGTTTGTGGTTGTTTTTCTGGTTGTTGTTGTTGGGAAGATGAAGAAGCCATTTTAGATTAAGATTAAGAAATGGGAAGAAGAAGATGAACAGTGAGAGGAGATAGAGAGAATTTTGAGAAGTTTGAGAGATTTGGAGAATAAGAAATTAAGAAGGTGAATTTTGAGAAGTTTGAGAGATTTGGAGAATAAGAAAATAAGAAGGTGAATTTTGAGAGTATAAAGGATGGTGATTGAAACGATTTGAATATATATAGCATGGATATGGGCCCCATAACTATGACAGTGAACCGTCACAAATACTCTCTTTCATACGTAATATATACATATATATACGTATTTGAGTAACGTATAAAAATGGATTGATGTGACAACTTGTACCATTATTTCAAAAGTACTCGAGTTTTACGGTGGATACAGTGTACAAGTTGCCCATTAGGGAGAAAATCGAGGTAACCGTTTTGAGATTTCAATAAAATATTTATTAAAAATACTTGGTGGATATATTCACACGATAAAATAGTTGAGATTGAAGTATATCCACTGACAATTTAGAAAATCTGGTTACCTCATTTAGAGAAAGAGTTTCAGTCAGCGACTTCACGGCAAACGTTGATCGCTGATGAATAAAGAATACAATTTTTGGCAAATTGTTAGCCATCAACTGATTTTATTTGTCTTTACCAGCAGCCGTTTGCTGCTGGACTAGATAGAGACTTTTAGCTCTCTATTGCTTTTGTTTTGCTTTTTCCCAAAGCAACAGGGATCAACGGATTTTAGATGTCTTTACCAACAGCCGTTTGCTGCTGGACTAGATAGAGACTTTTAGCTCTCTATTGCTTTTGTTTTGCTTTTTCCCAAAGCAACAGGGATCAACGGATTTTAGATGTCTTTACCGGCAGCCGTTTGCTGCTGGACTAGATAGAGACTTTTAGCTCTCTATTGCTTTTGTTTTGCTTTTTCCCAAAGCAACAGGGATCAACGGATTTTAGATGTCTTTACCAGCAGCCGTTTGCTGCTAGACTAGATAGAGACTTTTAGCTCTCTATTGCTTTTGTTTTGCTTTTTCCCAAAGCAACAGGGATCAACGGATTTTAGATGTCTTTACCAACAGCCGTTTGCTGCTGGACTAGATAGAGACTTTTAGCTCTCTATTGCTTTTGTTTTGCTTTTTCCCAAAGCAACAGGGATTAACGGATTTGGTATGTCTTTACCAGAGCCGTTTGCTGCTAGACTAGATAGAGACTTTTAGCTCTCTATTGCTTTTGTTTTGCTTTTTCCCAAAGCAACAGGGATCAACGGATTTTAGATGTCTTTACCAGCAGCCGTTTGCTGCTGGACTAGATAGAGACTTTTAGCTCTCTATTGCTTTTGTTTGCTTTTTCCCAAAGCAACAGGGATCAACGGATTTTAGATGTCTTTACCAGCAGCCGTTTGCTGCTGGACTAGATAGAGACTTTTAGCTCTCTATTGCTTTTGTTTTGCTTTTTCCCAAAGCAACAGGGATCAACGGATTTTAGATGTCTTTACCAGCAGCCGTTTGCTGCTAGACTAGATAGAGACTTTTAGCTCTCTATTGCTTTTGTTTTGCTTTTTCCCAAAGCAACAGGGATTAACGGATTTGGTATGTCTTTACCAGAGCCGTTTGCTGCTAGACTAGATAGAGACTTTCAGCTCTCTATTGCTTTTGTATTGCTTTTTCCCAAAGCAACAGGGGTTAACGGATTTGGGAAGTCTTTACCAGAGCCGTTTATTGCTGGACTAGATAGAAACTTTTAGCTCTCTATTTCTTTTTATGTTTAGCAAGTAAGACACACTTGAACTTGCTGAAAGAAATTTTGACCATAAGGTCACTTTTCAACTTATAAGAGAGATGTAAGTTGAAACATCAGCAGACATGACAAGTCATGTCGCTGATTCACCATTCAGCATTCCCAACTTAATGACCAGATACTTGAATCTGGTTTCATCTAAGGGTTTTGTGAATATGTCAGCAAGTTGGTCATCAGTGGGAATAAAGTAAATTTCAACATATCCTTTCATGACATGGTCACGAATGAAGTGGTACCTAATATCTATGTGTTTGGTCTTAGAATGCTGAACAGGATTGTGTGTGATAGCAATTTCACTTGTATTGTCACACATTATGGGAATCTTAGAAAATTCTAAGTCATAGTCAGCGAGTTGGTTTTTCATCCAGAGGACTTGTGCACAACAACTTGCTGCTGATACATATTCTGCTTCAGCAGTGGAGATGGACACTGTATGCTGTTTCTTACTAGACCAACTAGTCAGCTTCCCCCCCCCCCAACAGTTGACATCCACCACTGGTGCTTTTCCTATCTAACATGCAACCAGCATAGTCAGAGTCAGAATATGCAACTAAGTCAAAACTGGAGTCTTTGGGATACCAGAGACCCGGTGTGGAGGTACCTCTTAGATACTTGAAGATTCGCTTGACAGCGAGAAGATGAGACTCCCTAGTTTAGGCTTGATATCTTGCACATAAGGAAGTAGCAAACATGATGTCAGGACGACTCGCTGTGAGATACATCAGCGAGCCAATCATTCCCCTATAGTGAGTGGGATTTACATGCTTACCATCAGGATCAGCATGGAGATTATTAGGAGGAGACATAGGAGTGGCTTTAGTGGTCACATTGGACATGTCAAATTTAGCCAGCATGTCTCGAATGTACTTCTCCTGATTAATGAAAATCCCATTTGGGAGTTGTCGAATTTGTAGACCAAGAAAGAAAGTCAACTCACCCATCATGCTCATCTCAAAATGAGAAGACATCGGTGAGCTGAACTTAGTACAAAGTTTCTTGCTGGAGGACCCAAAGATGATGTCATCCACATATATCTGGACATAAAGAACATCAACACCCTTTCTATAGATAAAGAGGGTGATGTCAATGGACCCTCGCTGAAACTTGTTAGAGAGAAGAAAGACAGAAAGAGTGTCATACCAGGCTCTAGGAGCCTGTTTAAGGCCATATAGAGCCTTATAAAGACGATAGACATGGTGTGGCTTAGCTGGATCTTCAAAACCAGGTGTGAAGTTTCTGTAAGCAGCATGTGCGAAGAATAAGCGAATTGCTTCTAATCGGGCCACTGGTGCAAAGGTTTCATCGTAATCAACACCTTCTTCCTGAAGGTATCCTTGTGCAACCAGCCTAGCCTTGTTACGAGTAACTACACCATCTTCGTCCATTTTATTCCTATAAACCCATTTTGTGCCAATGGGTTCTTTGTCAGCAGGTAGAGGGACAAGAAACCAGACATGCTGTCGTTTGAACTGGGTAAGTTCTTCTTGCATAGCCTCTACCCAAGAAGGATCAGCCATAGCTTCTCCTATATTCTTAGGGGTGATCATCGACAAGAAATTCACATAGAGACATGTGTTTCTAGTCGCTGATCGAGTAACAATCCCTTGAGAAGGATCACCAATCACTTGGTGAGCTGGATGACTAGAAGTCCATTTAATTGCAAGAACACTTGATGAACCTAGTTGAGTGTCAGCGGAAGACTGAGAGATGGGTCCAGCAGAGAGATTATTGTAAGAGGAGAAGTCAATGGTAAGAATGGGTTCAGGAGTAAGATCAGTAGAGCCATTCGACTGATTTGAGTTATCATTGATGTTGGAGTCATCAGCTGACTCCATATCATCAGCATTAGCTGATGCATCATGAAACTCTTCCTCAGTAGATTTATCAGCATGCACGTCATCAGCCAGTGATCTAGGTTTGGCTGATGCTGCATGGATTGATCTTAAGATAGGCTCAACTGGCTCAATCGAGTAGATATGAGCAGCAACTTGCTCTGGTTCAGCATCAGCTGAACTATCCTGTTTGTCATGCTGATTATTATCAGGCAGCGAGCAAGATGCATCAACAAATGAGTCAGCTTCCTTAAAGTGAGGATCAGCGAGCTCATTGAAAATGACTTCAGATGAAGTAGTTTGAATGTCCTTAAGAGCTGTTGAACTTTCATCAAAGGTTACATGGATTGATTCATCAACCTTTTGAAGGCGAGTATTGAATACTCTAAAAGCCTTGCTGATGGAGGAATAACCAAGGAAGTAGCCATCATCAGCTTTAGGATCAAATTTTCCTAGGTGATCCTTGTTATTTAAGATAAAGACAGGACATCCAAAGACATGGAAGTATTTAATTTGAGGTTTCTTACCTTTCAAAACCTTATAAGCTGTCTTGTCATGTCTTTTGACAATAAGACATCTGTTTTGAGTATGACAGGCAGTGCTGACAGCTTCTGCCCAGAATTTACTAGGCAATGAAGACTCACTGAGCATAGTACGTGCTGCCTCAATTAAAGTTCTGTTTCTCCTTTCAGCAACACCATTTTGCTCAGGAGTTCTGGTGGAAGAAAAGTTTTGTGAGATCCCTTGATCAGCACAAAAGGATTCAAGAGTGTGGTTTCTGAACTCAGTACCATGATCGCTTCTGAGTTCTTTAACCCTTATGCTGTTGAGGTTTTCCATTTTCTTGATGAAATTGATAATCTCTTCAGCAGCATCACTCTTAGAACGAAGAAAAATAGTCCAAGTACATCGTGAATATTCATCCACAATTACTAAAGTGTATCTGCTACCCTTTAGACTTTGGACATTTACAGGACCAAAAGGTCCATGTGAAGAAGATGAAAGCAGCCAGTGATAGAATTGGCCTGCTTTGTTTTGAAAGTGGATCTGTGGCTTTTACCATTTTCACAAGCACCACAGAGTCTATCCTTTTCAAAAGAGAGATGAGGAAGGCCACAAACAAGGTTCTTTTTGGCCAGAGAGTTGATGGTTTTGAAATTCACATGCGACATGCGCTTGTGCCATAACCAATTGAGTTCAGCAGCTGACTTAGCAAAGAAACAAGTCTCACTATCAGTTTTGATAGGAGTGAAGTCCACCAGATATACATCTCGTTTTCTTGGAGCGACCAAGACGACTTCCTTGTTTACATTGACAACAGTGCCTTGATGCTTATCAAGAATCACTTTATAGTCAGCATCACAAAGTTGACTTATGCTGATGAGATTATGTTTTAACCCATTAACATATGCAACCTTGGTGAACTTAATGAGACCATTAGAGAGATGACCATATCCTTCAGTTTGTCCAGTGGAGTTATCACCAAACACTACAGTAGGGCCAGCAGCCTCTACGTAGGTATCCAGCAGGGTCTTAGTGCCAGTCATGTGTTTTGAACAGCCACTGTCCAAGTACCACACACCTTTTCCCAGCGAGCCCTGCATGGATATAACAGAAGGATTTAGACTGGTTCACTGTTAAACTCGCTGACAGCCATGTCAGCGGGATTAAAGATTTGAGCTTCAGAGGATTCCTCTCTACTGATAGTGTCATTAGTAGAGTGAGGAAGAGGAGCACTTGGGTCAGTATTCTCATCTCTTGGAGAGTTATCAGCAAGTTGATGAGCAGGAAGCATGTCACGAGTAACCTCATAGGTGAAGTATTGACCAGCAGAGGTGACAGTGTTTCCAGTATCTAGAACAGTCAAGTTGCTGACTTGATTGTTGTTCCCATACTCGACCAGAATGCTACTATGACCATTAGAAATGATCTCTTGAGACTGGGGAAAGGAGATTCGCTGAGCAGCAATCAAGTCAGCAATATTTTCCTCAGTGAGAACAGTTGTATCTCCTTCACTATTTTCAGGTTCATTAGAAGGGGTATTCTCGCTGACCATAGTGGAGGAGGAGGAGGCAGCAGTTGAGAAAGGAGGATTTGGTTGAATGACAACTTCAGGAGCATCCCTCGAGTTATCTTTATCACAATCAGAAGCAACATGACCTCTGCTGCCACATATGTAGCATTTTTTACCAAAGGTGCTGCCCTTTTGATTTTGAAGGAAAAATTCCTTCAATTGAGAAGAGAGATCATTAACTCGCTGAGCGAGCTCGTTAATTTGAGGGTCAGAGGAGGAAGATGCCCTTTTCTTTTGCTTTGACTTTTGCTTATGCTTAAGTGTAAGCTGAGGCATCTTAGGAGCAGGACCCAAAATGGACTTTCCTTTTGGATCCTCAGATTGAGAAGTGGAGGGATTTTGTGATCCCTTAACTACAGTCCAAGCTTGTTTAACAGCAGGGTGAGAAGAAGAAGAAGGACCCTGCTGAGATGGATGCACTCTTTTAGGAGTGATCGATCTGGGTTGCTGATTAGGAGTAGCTGACCTCATTTGCCTATGGGGTAGGTACTGCCTGTTAGGAGTAGTAGCTCTCACTTGCTGATGAGGCAAGTGTCCTCTTTGAGGAATGATAGGTCTTACTTGCTGATGGGGCAAGTATCCTTTCTGAGGAGTGATAGACCTATTTTGAGTATGAGGCATTCTATCTTTTTGAGGAGTTTTATACCTCATATTGGAAGGAATAGGCATGGATTGGGGTGCCTGCTGATGGACCTGTCTATCAGCAGGTTTGACCTGAGAAGGTCCTACTTGCTGATATCTAGCGTCACCGAACCTGACGCGTCTTTTCATAAGACGGTCATGCTGATCAGATTTACTGTCAGCATGTGCAGGCGCTTGATGAGAGGTTGAGAAAGAAGGGGTTTGAGAAGCAACTTGTTGTGATTGCTGACTGACAGAGTTAGCACGCTGAGGCGTGCTGTAGTCATCAGGTACAACAAATGTGCTTCTCTTAAAAGGTTCAGCAGCTTTAAGAGTAAGTTGCTGAGGAGCGACTGGTTTAAAACCATCACTACCAATATCTCCTTCAAAAGATTCCCCAGAAGAGTATTGAACTCTTCCTTCATTAGGCATCATGCCAATAATGGGAAGATGAGGATAAGGATTGCTAGTGCTTGCTGAGGAGCTAGCACCATTTTCCTCGGCAGGGGTAGATGGGTCGCTGGTGGAGGTAGAGGTAGAACCAGCTTCCATTTCATTATGGTAATCATTAAGACCCCTAACGAAATACCATTTCTTTATTTCTTCAGGAGAAATGACAGCAGAAGGAGGAATGGAGATTTCAGGTTTCACATCATCATTGAATAAGTCAGAGAGAGTGGCAGCGGCCTCAAAGTCACCGCCAATGACTGCCTGAACTTGGGCAGGGACTTGTTCATTTAGACACTTATGATGAAACCTGGAAGCTTTTGACCAGGAGGTCACAATCTTTTTAAGGTTGGCAACTTCAAGCTTGAGTTTTTCATTCTCAAGCTGAACTTTTTGTGCCAGCAACTCATGAGATTGGAGTTCAACATGAACATTCCTCAGCTCATTGAGTCTTTCAGATTTGTCACTTAACTCTAAGGAGACAGAGTCAAGTTTAGATTGGATATCAGCTTGTATAGATTCAACGAACTGGATATCACACAGAAGAGATTCGAAGATTTTAGGTTTATCTTCATGAGAGGCAGAAGAGTGAGCACATACCTTTTTAATGGTGACCTTTTTAATGGAAGAGCAACTCTGCACTCCTTTTGGTAGTGTCCCTTCCTACCACATCTCCAGCACTCCTCTTGAGATTTGTCAACAGGAGGCTTATATGGAGCAACCAACTTACAGTTGTTCCATTTTCGTGAGTACCTCTTGCCAGCGACCAGGGCAAAGTCCATGAAGTCGTTGAACATCTCTTGTTTCTCATCAGCGTCGAGATCATTAACAAGAGATTGAATAGGAGGTGGGAGATGAGAGGAGCTGGCACCATTATTAAGATTAATGGGCTCAGCAGAGACAAGGGCAAGGGGATCAATAATAGAATATGCTGAAGAAGAAGTAGAAGAGGAGGGACCATCACTATGTTGTACGTCAGCAGCAGCTCTTAGAGTTTGAGCAAGAGCTCTCTCTTCAAACTGAAGCATGCCAAAGAGAGATTCAAGATCAAGACCATTGAGTCGCTCTGTGTTCCTAAGGATTTGTCTCAATCCTTGCTACTTGATAGGAAGACTATCAATGAATTTGTGGCACACCTCAAAGTTGTCATGGGTGATACCAACATTGGTCATGTCATTTAGCAACCCTTTAAATCGGGTATAGGTGCCATTGAGACCTTCATTTGGAAGAGAAAAGATTTTTTCATATGCTCTTTTAAGGTCTATCTTTTTAGTGGCAATGGTAGCAGCAGAGCCCTCATACATGCTACATAACCTATCCCAAACTTCTTTAGAAGTGGAATATTTGATGATGAGCTTCATGATGTCAGTAGGAAGGGTAGAGACAATCATGTTTTTGAGCCAGGAATCAAGATTTACCAGTCTACGCTCATCATCGGTCCATTGTACCTCTAGTTTGACTATGTCAATCACAATCTCAGGAGCATCAGCAGTTGCTCCTGGTGTTCTTTGTACCAGAGTAGGTACGTATGGACCTTTGGTCATTATGGTTATAGGTAGGGTTCTACACCAACTATGTGAAGAAGCATTCTTTCCTTCCAAGATCCAAAGTCTTCAGGCTCGAATCTTGGAGGAACAGACATGTAACCAAAGTCACGTGTGTTCACAAGAGTTGGTACAGCGGACATGTTCTTGTATTTTAAGAAAGAAATAAGAATTTGGAAAAGAAATAAGTATGCAAACAGATCTTTGTTTCAATAATTTAGAAACATTGGCTCTGATACCACTTGACAGTCCACGATTTGCACACTTATATGAGATTAATTAAGACAAGAAAGTAAATGTAGAAAGTAAAGAACAAGAACAAGAATAAAGTTCAAGTACAAGAAACTATGCAAGTCTAATCATATGTATCATTGATTAAACAGTGAATACATGGTCGATATTACAACTTGTCTTAGAAGAAAAATACAAGAACAATATAATTGTTTAGTTTTAGACAAACTAGAAAACTAAAACAATTACAAGAAGATAATAAGTGACACACACTTGTGGTGACAAACACAAAGTGTAAATGATGCGGCTGTGTTGCTTTATATAGGAGAGGAATTAGGGCAACACAGCCTTACAATGATAGTGATAGAATGGTGGTTGTTGACTTCTCATTGGCTCGAATTACTTGGATCCCGGAGCCTTTGTCTTCTTTACCAAAACGGGTATGAAAGAGAAAACCCTTGTTTTGGTCCCAACTGTACCTTTACCATATAAGGTAATATTCAGTTGGAAGAACCACCATGTGACTCTTGTCTTTACTTGATTTGAATTCTTCCCGCCTTGACTCATAATTTAGAAAGAGACCACCCGCTGACGAGAGTCACTGACTCGTTGACAACACACGTCAGCGACCAAGTCTGGTCAGCGAATCCTTGACTCAACACTGTCGATGCACTAACTATTCTACCGGCTTTGATTCTTTGAGTTAATGGCAATGTTTCATTCGCCATTGTAGATTTCTGAACTCCAACAACTTTACTGGGGAGTTGCCTGCATCATTTGCAAATTTGGCCACTATGAAGGAATTGTGAGTTCTAGTATTCTAGTGCCTTGTACTTTTTTACTTTTGATTATATGGCTAGACATAACGGATTATATTAGGCCATGTACATCCCAGTGAAAAAGGCCCGCCTTCCCCAGAACAGGGGAAACCTCATCCATTTTACATAACGGGCTATTTTATCCATTTTATTATATGGCAAGATGTAATTGAAACTTTAAAAATGATTTTTCGCAGTCGGATTGGTGGTAACAATTTCTCAGGAAAGATCCCTGATTTCATAGGGCAATGGAAAAGTCTCAAGAGCTTGTGAGACATATGTGAATTGCCAACTGTTTCATTTTCTATTTATCGTAGTTACCAATAGGATTGATTGAAGTTTCTGAATGACAGACGGATTCAAGCCAGCGGGTTGGATGGGCCAATACCTCCTACTATTACTCTTTTGGCAAATTTGTCAGACTTGTTAGTATTTACTCATTTATAATTTACTTATTAGTCATGTAATTTTAATTTGATCAAATATTCGTGTGGACTGAATCACGAGATCATGCAGGAGAATCAGCGATTTGGGAGGACCAGACTCCCTTATTCCACCATTTAGTAATACGACGCCTTTCAAGAACCTGTTAGTTGAAATCCTGTAGTCTTTGATAGATCATTACCAGTTTCTTCTTTTGATGTGTTCTGTATTTCCAGGATCTTGAGGAGTTGCAATCTAATCGGCAAATTACCAGATTCTCTTGCTTCAAAAGCTCTGAAAGTTTTGTTAGTAATTTTGTACCCTTTCCTCAATTGTTAAGATTATTATATATGCAAAGTGGTCAGAATCCTATTCCTCACAAGAAGTCTGAGGTTTGAAACCTCCCTAGGTAACCATCTTAGGGGAGGGGAGGCAGGGAAATAGTTGGAAATGGTCAAGGGGATACCCTCAGTTAGGCGGCGTACATTTGAGTCAATAAAGGTTGGCCACCCGGGTAACCCACGTGAAAGGGGAAATCCTCCTCCGTTTATTTTGTAACATATCATATAATAATGATTTTGATCTATGACAAACTGAGAGTGTTAAATGCAAGACCGTTACAGTCATGCCAAGAAAATCCTCTTAAATCATAAATTGCTTAGGTTGCATTTAGTTTTGTTAATTAACACATTACCAAATTTGACACACTCAATGTTATCTTGCTCTACAGAGACTTTAGCTTTAACAAGATTAATGGTACCATTCCCAGCGGATTCAGTGATCTAAAGAAAACGGACTACATGTAAGGAATTCACTCTTATGATCGGCAAAAGAAATAAGCCCCACAAGTGCCATTCATAACGCCTTACTAACTTATCATTTTGTTTCTTAGCTATCTAACTGGAAACGTGCTATCTGGAAGTGTGCCTGATTGGATGCTCAATGTTGGAGAAAAGATGTAAGTTTATCTACTGTAGAACTTGTAGATGTTCATTTATTAAACAGGGGCATACCTGATTCTATTAACATTAACTATGGTTTATTCCATATACACATATGACGTGCTTGGTATTCGGTATCTGCATAAAAATCTACTTTTATTACATGTGTATAGCAAATGCAACAATTAATGTTAAGTTGTGAATCTGCACAATCAAAATAAATTCCTTATTCCTTTTCAAGATTGTATATCAAAAACTGATGTTGTAAATTTTCTGGCAGTGATCTATCATTCAACAGTTTTACATATCAATCCCTTATTCCATTTATAAGGTGTCAAATGCGGGAAACGTAAGACCAAACCCCTCTTTCTCAAAAGTATTATCTCCAAGTTTGACTTTTTCTTTTACCAGCTAAATCTTGTGGCTTTTTATGTTTCTTGTAGAAACTTGTTCGCTTCTTTTTCAACCGATAACATTTCGTAAGTTTCTCTGCCATGATATCTTTTCTCCAAATAAGACTTGACAATGTTCATGTATGCGTAACATTTTTTTTGAATAAAATATTTTATTGTTTTACCAGTAAAGAGGCCGTCTCATGCTTGGGGAACAATGTTTGTCCAACAAGTAAGCTAAGTTACATGTTATTTCTCATATGCGGATAGAGTATTAGGACATGTTAATTCTAATTGAGTTTATGAGTGCTCATTCTGCATTCCCATGTTATAAGCCGCTACATCAACACATGTATTTACTTGCCTTAGTGTCCAAGTCTAACTCTAAAACCTACACTACTATTTACCTTAATGCTAGAAATGCATAAAAATAGAACCTTATGATCAGCTATTGATAGATTCAAAAATTCGCTTCTGATTTCTGAAAGACGCTTTTGACATTATTTTTGAATTAGATTTGACCTCCTTGTATATCAACTGTGGTGGAAAAGGACTATCGGTTGGAGATAAGACATATGAAAGTGACTTGGACACAGATGGTGCTTCACATTCTTCTTTTACTGACAATAGATGGGGATTTATCAATACTGGTCATTTCTTGGATGATGATCAGAGTGACAGTTATATTCGAACAAGCACTTTGGGGGTCCCAGTGAACAACTCTGAATTGTACATGAGTGCACGATCGTCAGCCTTATCTTTTACATATTATGTTTACTGCATGAATAATGGAAGTTACAATGTAAGCCTTCACTGTTCCGAGATCGTTTTTACTGATGATAATACATATAGCATCCTTGGGAGACGTGTGTTTGATATCTACATTCAGGTGAGTTTTCATATAAATATGATACACACATTTTTAACTGTTATTTCTGAATTGAATGTACTAGCTAGTAGCTCCCTTTTGGCAGCATATATGTTGGATATAAATGGTTGTTACTTACTGTGTCAGGGTGTGCTGGTGGAGAAGGATTTTGACATCAGTGATAAAGCAGGTGGAGAGAGGAAAGCAATTGTGAGAACTTATACTGTCAATGTTACATGTACATTGGAAATTCGGCTATATTGGGCAGGGAAAGGAACAATCAACATCCCATCTCGAGGAGTATATGGTCCTCTTATTTCGGCTATTTCTGTGGATCCAAGTAAGTGATTAACTGTAGCACGTGATGATGATGTTAGATTGCCATGGACCAACATCCTTCTAAATTGAGCTTAACTTAGTAAAGAATGGGCACAAATGCAAAGCTCTCAAATGATACCATGTGATCTTTAGTGTTTCCTAAAAAAGTAACTCTTCATAAGATGGCTTTTTTTCCCTCCTAAGTTGTTGCTTCTATCTTTGTTCACTATTCAGATTTCCGGGTTCCTGAAAAAAAGGGACCCTTGCGGGAAAATGGAAACAACATGTCTGTAGGGACTGTGGCTGGAATTGTGGTTGGAGCAGTTTTCTTGATCATCCTAATTCTAGGAGTTCTATGGTGGCGGGGTCATCTACGACGCAGAGATGCTAATGAGCTAGGTACTTCAGAGGTGGCAAGATAGTTATGGGTCAAAATGGTTTTTTTCTTAGTATAGGTCGTTATGGGTCGGGTGGTTTTGACTCACAGACACTTTTGTCAATTTCAAAATTTGTTTTACAGATATGCGTCAATTATGATTATGAAATGATGTTATGACAAAAATTATTTGAGTATTTAAATAGACTTTGGGCGACAATGAACCCATTTGACCTTTCCCTTTTAGCTAACATTTTTTATTTGACCTCATTTAAGATTAAACTCAACCCAAGTTTAGCTTTTCATAAGTATATGGGGTGAGGCTTCCACCATGTATATTAGATTTAATTATCTTCTGTGTTTTTCTACATGTTTAAAGTTACATTTTTCATTCAACAGAGCTGAATGGCCTAGAGCTTAATACTGGTTCATTTACATTAAGGCAAATTAAAACTGCAACAAACAATTTCGATGTTGCTAATAAGATTGGAGAAGGCGGTTTTGGCTCTGTGTACAAGGTAAACTCCTAATTTCTACTTTACAGAATATTGAGTGAGTTATATACTTTTAGGCCATTGTCAGAACTCAGAAACCAACGTTTTATTTTTATGAAGGGGGTACTACCGGATGGCACCTTAATAGCTGTGAAGCAGCTTTCCTCCAAATCAAGGCAGGGAAATAGGGAGTTCCTAAATGAACTAGGCATGATATCTGCTTTACAACACCCGCATCTAGTGAAGCTGCATGGATGTTGTATTGAAGGAAATCAGTTGTTGCTAGCATATGAATACATGGAAAATAACAGTCTTGCCCGTGCTTTATTCGGTAAATGACATGTTTTTAGCTTAATAGTATCTAGTGGTATTCATAAAATCTCTACCCTTTTTTTTTTTAATTTTCATAATCCAGATCCATGAAGACGAGCATTCCAAGTTAGAGGTCGTGAAATGGGCGGGGCTGGGTAACTTGGGTAAATGGTCATCATGTGCAATCTTTATACTTGTCAAGTTGGGTTAAGCCACAAACATGTTTTGTCTAGTTTTGAAAAATAGTCTAAGATCGTAATTAATCATCTGGTTTTATAATGTACTTATTTGTTGCCTTTCATAAAATAGTACTACATATAAACTACTCATACATTATTACAACTAACTAGCTGATTATCTGAAATATACTGGTGATTTCGAACCAAATTGACTGCCTAGAAATAGACCTCAAACACAAATTGACCCGTGCATAAGTAAACAGTTCAAAATGGGCACCTCTGTCCTTTAGGAATAAGTTCTCTCTAAGTGGGATAACGAATGCACAGTTTATTATTTTGCTGAATAATTTTGGATTTTGACGATTTAAGGGCCCAAAGAATGTCAGTTAGAACTTGATTGGCCAACAAGATACAGGATTTGCATTGGTATAGCAAGAGGGTTAGCCTTTCTACATGAAGAATCAAGATTGAAGATTGTGCACAGAGACATCAAAGCCACTAATGTCTTGCTTGATAAGAATCTAGATGCCAAAATCTCGGATTTTGGTTTGGCTAAGCTTGATGAAGAAGACGACACCCATATAAGCACCCGAGTTGCTGGAACTTAGTAAGTCCATAATCTATTGCCTTTTCACCTATTTATGGTTCCAACCTATGAAAAGAATAGATCGCACCGCAAACAGGCCAGCTTGGTTAGCAGCCCCAAATGGGATACTGTCAAAAATAACCCAAATCAACGCATTTAATTTGTATATAAAACCCCTGTTGCTAATGTCACACTTCAAGATTGCTCTTTTTTATACAAATTTTCAGTGGATATATGGCCCCAGAATACGCTCTGTGTGGTTACCTAACGGATAAAGCAGATGTCTATAGCTATGGAATTGTACTGCTAGAAATTGTGAGCGGGATGGCTAACAGTGTTGACAGGACAAAGGAGAATCATTTTATTCTTCTTGATCGGGTAATGAACATGAAACTTATTGAGTTATTCATCTTATAAGTTTGTATTATCCGTCTTATTCCATAATTTCTATGTCTCTTTAACTCAGGCCATTGCTTTGAAAAATACGGATAATTTGATGGAGCTAGCTGACCCGAGGCTGGATTCAGAATATGACGTCCAAGAGATGATGGTGGTTATAAATCTAGCTCTAGTGTGCACTACAATCTCACCAACTGATAGGCCATCCATGTCATCTGTGGTTAGCATGCTAGAAGGAAGAATAGTTCCACAAGCATTTGTACTTAAACATAGTGCCTCATTGACTGACATGGAACGCGAGAAAATGATGAAACAGCTTGAAAATATGAACGAGAGCCAAATCGAGGAAATATCAGTCCCGTATACTGCTTCCTCTGTGGCATCTGCTGATCTCTATCCAGTTGAGCGTTTCAGCGAGTATATGCAAAAGAGAGACAATGATCCAAATTGAGTTATTTTAGGAGTCTTTGGTGCCCTGTTATCATTGCATGGCAAGTGTGCTTTATTTCTTATGTTCATGTATCATTGCATACATAATTTCTTATTGATCAAACAGACGATACCGATAAGAAAGTGTCAAACGAGATATTACTCATATCGTCGTTAATCTAGTTTTTACTCAAGATTTAAACACAGATAGTTTCCGGTAAATATCTTCACAAAAGTCATCTCTGTTGACCAATAAAAAACTCTTCCGTATTTATTACTACTCGTATTATTTGTGAAAACGGCTAACAAATTCATTCATTCAGCCAACTAATTAGAAAAATAACTTGCCGTACATTACTTAACGCCAACAAAGATGAACACTTTTTCTTCTTAATGGGAACGACGGTAGCGGAATCAAATAAAATGAGTGAGCGGCGGCTAGAGCAAGAAAGTAATCGATTGGCCAACAAAGATGGTGAATGGCAGAGGATCGTGAATAAGAAACCTATCTTAATCAATCGGAATGTGCGGCATGGGTACAATCGTTTTGACGATTCACGTAACCAAGGTATTACCCGAAACCCCAATTTTCGAGCAATTGAAAAATTGTCGTCTTCTATCTTTATTTCAAATATTCCATGGAAAGCTTCCGTCCAGGAAGTGTGGGATACATGTCTTCAATGGGGATTTGTAGTTGATGTCTATATTGCTCATAAAAAATCCAAGTCGGGTCATCGGTTTGGAGTTGTTCGTTTCAAAAACGTTAAGGACGTAGATCAATTGGTTGAGAATTTAAGAGCGACATGGATGGGTAATTTCCACTTGTTTGCGGATGTGGCTAGGTATGGTCGATAAAAAACCTGATGATCCTGATGGTAATAAAGCACATCCACCCCAACATGTGCACACTACTACTAGTGTTTTTCATTCGTTTAAATCTTATGCTGAAGCGGTCGGTACCGCGGAAAAAACAGTTTCATCTAATGAAGAAATGATGATGCCTATAATGGAAGATGAGTGTATGGATTTGGATGGTTTGGAATGTAGTGTATTAGCAAAAGTGAAAGATGTTAATGTGATTAAGGACCTTTTGACTTGCACCAAGTCAGAAGGTTTAGTTGATGTAGTCATTAGATACGTTGGAGGGCGTTGGGTTTGGTTTGAATTCGACTCGGTAGAACAGGTGGAAATTTTTAAATCTTCGGCGGTTTGTTCCATGACTTTAAACCGGTTTCTCCTGATTTTATTCCAGACGAAAGGTGCGTCTGGATTGACTTAGTTGGGTTACCTTTGGCTTCTTGGTCACCAGAGATATACAAGAGACTTGGCAGTCGATGGGGGTGTAGTGTTTTTGTGGACATGGACAATGAGGGGCCTTTGTCCCATGGCAAGGTTTGTGTTCTTAGCAAAGTTACTTTCCGCGATCAAGCTTTTGTTATATATGCCACTCAATCTTCTTGTTGGGCACCTGTTCTCAAGATTTTGGAGGACAAAAATTCATGTGAGAGCAAACAAAGTAACGATGACGAGGTTAAAAGATCAGATGGGACTTCAGAGTTTCATAATGTTAATTTGGACGAGAATGATAGTGACTCGGGTATCGCTGAAAAATCAGAATCTGTTGACCGACTTTTTAAGGTGGTTGATGTTCGAGGGAACGATAATGAAAACAATTTAGAAGAAGGTGACATTATTGGTGATTCGGTGTTAGGAGATGGAAATGCTGGTGATAAATTAAAGACGTCCACATCTAAGCCAACATCGACACATTATAATAATGGGTTGGATGAACATGATATTTTTCTTTTCAACAGGTTATTACATCTTGGTGAGTGTCGGGCAATGGCGGTTAAAGTTGTTACCAATGAGAAAGTAAAGGAATAAGTGAGCCATTACTAAATCAAGTAAAAAAGACACTTGATTTCGAAAAACAAGATCATGGAGCAGAGTAGTGGGAGAGCAACTAAAGTCTAGCGTTGAGTCTCCATCAACGCCCCCGACTACTGATATTAGTCTTGCTGTAGAGTCTTGTCCTACATGGCTTGATTATATTGGTCCTCTAACGGATGACAAAATAGATTCTGAAAAAATTTGGAGCTATAAAGACCCCGATGGGAATGTTCAAGGGTCGTTCTCTCTCGCGCAATTAAACATGTGGAAAGATTATTTTTCTAGCGATTTTAAGATTTGGAGATATTATGGCAACGTAAAAGATACTGTTCTCCTACACAGTGCCTTAAAGAGACGAAGAAAGGATGTCGGTTAGATCTCTTTGCATTTGTGGTATGATGCAACGGGTGTTCGGCTTCGTCCATGGGAGATCATTTTTTTGGCGTCGCGTTGGGAACTCCCTCGTGATTTTAGTAGCCGTTACGTTGCGTGTTTGTTTTGTATCGGTAGAACTTATTATGTTCCTTACTTTCGTTTGTCTATTTGATCGGTTTGCGTGTATCTTGTACGTGCTAGATTCTTACTAGCATTTTTTAATATAATTTTTAAATTTCGTTCTAAAAAAAAAGAAAGTGTCAAACGAGTATATTTCATGTTTTAAGATTTAATTTCATCTACAGTGATCATTACTACTGGTGCTAGTTACTAAAACATTGTTACTATATTTGGTTATGTTAACCCTATATATGTAATTCGTATTCGTTAGAAAGTTTCCGTCGTTGTTCCTGGTTAGACATCTTTGTGTGGTGTCAAGACGGAGCCAGAAATTCTTTTGTCAGGGGACACTTTTAAAAGTTGTTTGTCATACTTATAAGAGTCGTATCCGAAAATGTAAAAAGAAATGGACCCTAGCTCGAGAATAGAAAATGGACTGTCAAAAGAATTTGTTCCCCACACCGGTTGTAACACTCATATTTAAAAATAACAATTTTTTTAATAAATAAAAATCACACGTGTCGGACAAGGTCTTATTAAATGAAAACGTATTCAATCAAAATACAAGAAACCCAAAAAATATACTTTTTAAGAAATAATTAGCTTGTATATATATATCTTTCCTACATAACTATTATGATTATTATAATTAGTTGTTTGTGATAAATATATATAATAATTTGAAAGAAAATAATTTTTACAAACAGCTACACTATTAATGTACTACACATTTACATACCCAAACAGAGAGAGCTTTTTCCTTAACCTTTTTTCATTCTTTTTATTAAAAATCAAAACAACTCAAGTTGTTTATTCTCCCAATGAGAGATCTATTTAAAAATTAATGTTTCGATGACCAATGACTTTCAAATAATAAGCTTATGACAACGAAGGTAATATTCGTATTTATTTCCTACTTTTTTTTTTTTTACTTTCAGAAAAAAATTACAAATATACCATTTAAATTTTGAAAAATTATATTGTATTAAAAATGGAGTGGGGGCAGCTAACCCCACTGCCCCCATACTGCCTCCGTCCTTGAGTACCTAGTATCACAACACTGTTGTGAACTCGCAACACCCCCTAGAATTGGTGTGCCTACCCCGAGTTCGAATCCTATTAATGCCCAAAAGGGTTTGTTTTCCAAGAGTATAGCATTAAAAACGTCCTCTATCCAAATGTTTTTGGCAGGATTTAAACCCTCCCCCCAGGATGAAACCCGTTACGGGAATGTAACATCCTAAACATTTTTAACTTTGACGTGACTTTGTCGTTGATAGATCGACAAATCCTATTGTTTGATCATTAGTTGAACTTTGACGCTGTTAGCTGGTTTAAATGCTAAGTAATTAATATGTTGTTAAATGATTATTAATGTGCATATATGTAAACATGTTATTTAGTTATGTGATGTTAATATGGCATATCGGTTCACCATTGTGCGCTTGAGACGTTAATTGGTCTTCCGTTAGTATACGTATTAGCTTCGGACCTTAATTTTTAGGCTAAAATGACTTTTTGGGCTTGTTTGAGTGGGTTTTAGCTAGGCCCAATCCTTATGGACGAATTTTAAAAGAAAATTCAGGTTTGTTAGGGTTTCAAAAGCCTTGCTAATTTGTTGTAGCTAATTCATAGCACACATATTATGTAACTTACATGCTAATCAAAGGAAAAACACACATTTCTCTCATTCCTTCACCCTTTATACTCAAATTTCGTGGCCTATCTCTTAGAGATCAGAAAGTTAGTATTTTCTTTTAATACATGATTCATTACAATGATCCTTACTTGTGTCTAGAGATTTCCATACCGAAAATTAACGTTTTCGGGCATATTTTGGGATCTCAATGATGACAGATATACAAGAAGGGTTGAGTGCTGTATTATGATTCGTTTTTGATGTATTTTAATATTATGTATTATTTGGTGCGATCTTGATTCACACACATAGATTTCAATACGATTCGTAACGTTTTTAAAACTATTTTTCGTGAAATCCAGTGATACAGTGAATTAAAACGAAAATCACTTTTCTGTATTATGTTCCTTTCTGGAAATAATGAATTTTGCAAAAAGAATCACTTGATTTGGTTGAATAACGAATCGGGAATCTCGTTTTAAAGATTTACATACGTGTTGTAACGTTTCTGTCGTTTGTTAACTAAACAGAGAATTAAAATGAAATATTTCCTGGAGTTATATTCTTTGATAGAAAAACGAAGATTTCCCAAAAAGAATCGTCTAAATCCGTTTAGTAACGAAGTAGAAATCTTGTTTTGAAGTTACATATACATTTAGCATTTGATGAAAAAAAATTAAGAAAGAAAATAAAGGTAGCAGCTCAAGCCCGTGCCCGTCGAAAACCATGTCACATCTGTGCTGACGTCATGATGACAACATCTTGCTGATGTCATGCTGATGTCAACAGAAGTTACATAACTAGTCCCTGTAGTTTTAGATTCTTTAATTTCAGTCCCTAAAGTTTTTGATATGACAGTTACGGTCCCTAATGTTTCAGAAAAAAATGATTTTGATCCCTGTAGTTTTGAAAGTGACGATTTTGATCACACCAGCTACACTTAAAAGCTCACCACTACATGGCTTCTTCAAAAAGCTCACCAACTGCACTTAAAAGCTCACCACTACATGGCTTCTTCAAAAAACACACCACTACATGCTCTTAAAAGCTCACCACTACATGCTCTTAAAAGCTCACCACTACATGGCTTCTTCAAAAAGCTCACCACTACATGCTCTTAAAAGCTCACCACTACATGGCTTCTTAAAAAGCTCACCACTACATGGCTTCTTCAAAAAGCTCACCACTACATGCACTTAAAAGCTCACCACTACATGGCTTCTTCAAAAAGCTCACCACTACATGCACTTAAAAGCTCACCACTACATGGCTTCTTAAAAAGCTCACCACTACATGCTCTTAAAAGCTCACCACTACATGCTCTTAAAAGCTCACCACTACATGGCTTCTTAAAAAGCTCACCACTACATGCTCTTAAAAGCTCACCACTACATGGCTTCTTAAAAGCTCACCACTACATGGCTTCTTAAAAAGCTCACCACTACATGGCTTCTTAAAAAGCTCACCACTACATGCTCTTAAAAGCTCACCACTACATGGCTTCTTCAAAAAGCTCACCACTACATGCTCTTAAAAGCTCACCACTACATGCTCTTAAAAGCTCACCACTACATGGCTTCTTAAAAAGCTCACCACTACATGCTTCTTAAAAGCTCACCACTACATGCTCTTAAAAGCTCACCACTACATGGCTTCTTAAAAAGCTCACCACTACATGCTCTTAAAAGCTCACCACTACATGCTCTTAAAAGCTCACCACTACATGGCTTCTTCAAAAAGCTCACCACTACATGCTCTTAAAAGCTCACCACTACATGGCTTCTTCAAAAAGCTCACCACTACATGCTCTTAAAAGCTCACCACTACATGCTCTTAAAAGCTCACCACTACATGGCTTCTTCAAAAAGCTCACCACTACATGCTCTTAAAAGCTCACCACTACATGGCTTCTTAAAAGCTCACCACTACATGGCTTCTTAAAAAGCTCACCACTACATGCTCTTAAAAGCTCACCACTACATGGCTTCTTCAAAAAGCTCACCACTACTGGCTTCTTCAAAAGTTCAAGTAATTCTTTCAAAAAACTTTCATGTTCATTATGAACTCCTTTCTTGACATCTGCTTCATCTGTTATACTAGGCTTATTGCCACCAAGTTGAGGAAGTTCCCTAGGGGTTGGTATCTTGGCAATGGTGTTTCCTTTCCTAACTTCCCTAATTTCATCTTCACCCTCAGTTAAATCGTCTAAAGATGCAACAGATTCAGCATCAGAGTCACTAGTTTCAACATAATCATCATCCTCACTATCATCATTAACTGGACCTTTACTACTCTCACCATGCTCTGTTTTAGACTTAATCTCCCCTTCACCCTCCCCATCACCTTCAATTTCTTCATTATCCATTTTTTGTGTAAGATATCAACTTAAATCTAAGGAATAGTAGTCAACAAACACTTCTAAATCATACTCAAAGTCAAGAAGGTCATAAAACACACAACAGTCCTTTTGAGTTGCCAAACAATCCAAATGCCCCATTATCACTAAAATAAATACCAGAAGAACTAGTACCTGTTTCTTGGTGTATGTAATGAACCAACTCTTCCAAAGTTAACACTGGGGTCATGATGGTTATGACTTTATCATCGACATAACGTAATGGGTCATACATGAAAGACCCATCATAATGGCACCTGAATTTATAGAATTTTGCCATTTCTACAAAAAAAAAACAACAATAACACTTTAGATCCATTAGTTGTATAACTAATTAATTTAAAAATTAAAAAAAAAAAAAAAAAAAAAATCAAAAAACCCTAGAATTTTGGGTTCAAGTGAGAAATAAAGATTAAGAAGATGATATACCTTCATACAGCTTTGATAATGTTTGAATCTAGCCACGATCGGAATTTTTTGGGATTAGATGAAGTAGGGTTGGTATGGTTATGGCGGGAAGGAAGAAGAAAACGAAGAAGACGAAAGGGTTTTTTGGTGGTGGTTGTTGTGTGTTTACATATATATATATATATATATAGTTTTTAGGTTTTTTTTATAGAAAATCAACAGTCAGACGCGCCACGTGTACAGTCAACGCGGGTCAATGGTGGGAGTGACCGGTTACCTTTATAACAGGTAACACGCTACATAGCATAACCCGAAAAGTGAAGGATCTTACATTACATAGCCACCCGAGTAGGTTACTACATTACATAACTATTTGGTCATAGGTGGTTACATTCAGGTGCCATTATCCCTTATTAGTAAATACTAACGCTTTAAAGTGCTAACCATTCAATAACTTTTAAGATATTAGTTTTATTACATAACAAGGATCAAAATCATCACTTTCAAAACTACAGGGATCAAAATTGTCTTTTTCTGAAACATTAGGGACTGTAACTGTCATATCAGACACTTCAGGGCTGAAAATAAAGAATCTGAAACTACAGGGACTAGTTATGTAACTTCTGCTGACATCGGCATGACATCAGCAAGATGTTGTCATCATGACGTCAGCACAGATGTGACATGGTTTACGACGGGCACGGGCTTGAGCTGCTACCTTTATTTTCTTTCTTAATTTTTTTTCATCAAATGCTAAATGTATATGTAACTTCAAAACAAGATTTCTACTTCGTTACTAAACGGATTTAGACGATTCTTTTTGGGAAATCTTCGTTTTTCTATCAAAGAATATAACTCCAGGAAATATTTCATTTTAATTCTCTGTTTAGTTAACAAACGACAGAAACGTTACAACACGTATGTAAATCTTTAAAACGAGATTCCCGATTCGTTATTCAACCAAATCAAGTGATTCTTTTTGCAAAGGCAATGATAGTGAGTATATGTAAAAAGGCAATGGTAGTGAGTATATGTAAAAAGAAACTTAGCAGATTAGCAATTAATTGGACTCTTTTGTACATCGTAGGTTCCGAAGGTTTGAGCATGCACCGTTGAGTCTTGATTAGTGTGAGATTTTGTTATTGCTTTCTTATTGAGGTAAGATAACATATTTTATCACATGAGGGACAACAAAACATAGTTTTCATAAGTTAACTTTCCACCCAAATGAATGCTTGTATGCTTGTATGATCCGGGAATATATGGGAGGTTGCTATGGGATTGATTGTGATTGTCTTTGATGGTGAATGGTAAGATTATGCATGATATGATGAGATGATAGTATATATATATGTTATGTTATGATGAAATATGTATGTTGCAATGATATGACGATATGAGGTTATAAAAGAATGATATTTTAATATGATATAACGATATGATGTTACTATGAAATAACGATATGATGTTATGAAAGATACGATGATATGATGATAAAATGATATGACGATGTGATGCTAATATGTGAGGACGATATGATGATGTATGTATGTCATATAATTATTTGCATGGCTTGAACACCTAGTCACTAGACTTATATAGGTTTGCCATGACACGTGCACGATTAAGGGCCCTAAAGTAAAGAAAAGATTTATGTGATTAGTTTAGGTGAAAGTTAGCCTAAGCTAATAAAGATAAAAAGTCTCGAGCATAAGTATAAAGTTGTGTTAAGCTTAACCCATGCTAGTTCTTCGGAGCTAGTGTGTATGTGGTCAGGTGGTGCGGGAATCTAGATACCTCCCCGTGTCATAGTTATGTTTGAGTGTATCCGGGTGGAGTAACTAACCACTACACGCGCAAAGTTAAATGGTATACTCAGTTGGATTGACATTGTTTTTCCTTAACGACGACGATGGACCACCGTGAGGTCTACCCATCAAGTCGGGTGTGAGGATCCCATGTAAGGTCTTATGGCCGCCTACACACAACCCCACATCCCTAAGTATGTGTGGCTTATGTCACATAGCCTATGTCTAGGCAAAAGAAAAGTAAAGAATAAAGTATAATAATGAAAGAAAGTAAAGTATGAAAGGGTAGACACAATTAGGAATGTGATGAATCCTAATGTGTTATGTTTTATGTTGTGTAGGTGATAACTCTAATGTGATATGTCATGTGCTATGACGATTATGTGATATTAACAATTATGAAAATGCTTTTGTTAATATATATTGAATTGGCAAATGATTTCTTAAACCTATGTTATCTTACTTAGCTTTTAAAGCTAACACTTGCTCTTTTGAAAAACGTTGTTCCCTCAGGTTAAGCAGGTTTGAGCTAGTGAAAGACTTAGCTTGGTGAGGTGGGTAGTTGCTATGAAGAAGACATTTAGTTTCCCCGCTTAGACATTCATGTTTAGCCATAATGATGTTGGCTACTTTGATTAAGGCTTATGTAATGTTTATGTTGGCATTTATGTTGTTGCCAAATCTGGATTATCTTATACTGTTTTGATGATATGGACGTAGTAACACCACTTTTTATAAAAGAACTATCCGTTACGGATTAGTTTTGTTTTAAAGGTTCTGTTTTCGAATTTCTAAACGCCGTGACGGGTGTTACAGGGAAACACCTTACCACTTGACCCGGATTTGAACACTATTATTTTAATATTGAATACTGATTAAGTAATGAATACAGAGTAATAATTTTGTAATACTCCGTATTAATGAACCTTTCCAAACATATTTTTATAATTCTAGTGTTCAATCTGGAGTTTTTTTTACCGGACTTCCCCACGTCATTGTAGTCTGGTGTCTAACACACCGGACTTGGGCGGTGTTGTTTTTTGGTCTGAAATATCGGATAGGAATGAAATATACGTATCCAATTATAAGCTGCCACGTACACAGTTTTGTCATAAGTTCGGTGTCTACAACACCAGACTTGGTTGATTTTGATGTCTGAAAATCACTATTGGAACAAACCCGTCCAAGTACGGTTTCTTAGACACTGGACTTTCAAGGATGTGGCGAAGTCCGGTGTCTTAAACACCGGACTTCCTTGTTTTGAAAATCTTTTGGGTAAAATTCCTAGATGCACCAACATCTTTGTGTTTTTGTCCTATCCGTACAAAAAATTCGTTCAATCTGCCTCCTTTTTGAGAAAACGGTGTCTCTGTGAACGCGATGAATAAAACATATACTTCTAGCGAACATGGACATGCAATGCCAAAGTTGTAAGGCCACTCCTTATAACCCTTCTATTCTTCCCCTATTTTTCCACTATTCATCAGCTTTTCTCTCTCATATAACACCCCCTCCTTATAACCCCCTATTCTTCCTCTATTCTTTCAATATTTTATTTTATTTTATTTACACAAAATTAAAAAACAAATTAATTTAGAAAACTTTTATAATACTAATAACAAACATTATACAATTTTAAACCATATATATAAAATATATACTATATATATAAATTAAGGCTTAAAAGTAAACTTTTAAAACTTTAGTTATTATTTCGTAAATGAACAAAAGTTGGGGGGCTAAAACGAAATTTGGCATTAAATCTTATCTTCTTCATTAACCTGTTATATATATATGGGGAGCTGATAATCGTACCAATGTTTTTAATACTTTTACCACAATACACAAGTATGACAGCATACTGTACAAGTATTCACTGCACAGGTGTGGTGAAATAATTAAAAACATTGGTACGAATATCAATTCCCATATATACGGGAAGTGATAATTGTACCACCACAATCAATAAATCTACCATACATAAGCAACATTGGTTTGTACAGTATGCAGAAAAACTTATACCTTATGGTAGATTTATTGATTGTGGGTACAATTATCATTTCCCTATATATATATATATATATGATAAGATATATATTTATATAAAAACACACACCACCGCACACACAGTTAGCTTTTTTTTATCAACGATTCAACGAAAAAGTGACCCACAAAAGCCAATAGACGCTCGTCTGATTTTGGAACAAACCACCCGGACGCAGCCCTGGACGCCACCCCTGCTAATTGCGTTTTCGAAGCTGGATGCGTCGGACGGCGTCAGACGCCTCTTCAAACGCCTATAAGGACCGGCCTCTTCAAACGCCTATAAGAAATTTAGTGGCATTGTTGAGTGATAAATAAAGATTTCAGGAAAGTAAAAACTAAAAAGAATGATGCATGAAATTGTAAGTCCCAACTCAATAGATGGTACTACTGAAGACACCTCAATGTCAATGGTGGAGTTACTTTGCAATATATGCACTGAACTGGAGACGACCAGTTGCAGTGAGTATATACCAAGTTCTAGATAGATTACTTATTAAGTGACAATAAGTAAAGAACAATGCAATGATACAAAATACTTGTAAAGTAAATTGGTGAGACAATATGTAATTTTCAAGTGTAATTTATTTATTAACTTTAAATAAATTACAAGGTTGTTGCGGAACCAAGATAATACAATAATGTAAATATCCTAACAACCTATGAACTACAATTGATCTACACTTGGAATTTCTCAAAACAATCGAAACACTTAAAGTTGTGAAATGTTCCTTTTAACGATTGAGAGAATATTGCACAAGTTCACCAAGAATATTGCAGGTATGCAAAGTGTGAAGTGTTCTATGTTTTTCACTTGAATATTCTTGTTGTGCAATGACTTGTATTTATAGGCAAAGTTAACATTGGGATGTTAACATTGGCCGTACAAATGTGGTTGAGAGCATTTAAGGAATAACATTTAATTCCTTAAAATGCAGTGTAAAGTTGCAGCATAAAGCAACTTTATTCAACCAGCTTTATGTACCTTTTATTACTTAAATAATAAGACAAATCTTATTATCCGGGTAAAAGCACATAAAGCATAAAAGTCAATTCCTCGTAATCAGTGTAAAGCTTTGTAAGAGCTTTCCACTGATGATCTCCAGTTTGTAACTGACTAGAATGTCAACTGGGCTTCGCTGCCATTGTCATTCTCTATCTTCCACTTGTTGTCTTCAACTTCAACTGGAAGGATTCTTCAACTGTGTGAGTCCCGTTTAAGTGCAAGACGGTTAACCAATAGAAAGTGTAAAAATACAACAAGTCTAATAATCACTAGATATGGACTAGTATTACTTGTAAATAAAGATGCAAGATATATAAACAAAGTAATACAAGACTTAAAGCAATAAACAAATAAAGTGGACCATTATGTATGTTTCATGGGTATTTCATTTATTGATGTTTAAATAAAATATAAGGTTGTTGCGGAATCAAGATAACACAATTAAGTGAGTATCCTAACAACCTATGAGTTACAAATGATCTATATTTGTCAAATAGCTCTTTAGGATCGAGATACTTAAAGTTGTGAAGTATCCCTGTTTAAGATCGAGAGTATTTTAGACAAATTCACTTAAATGCAAAAGGAATGCTTAAAAGTATTTTTCTTAAGGAAATGACTTAGTATTTATAGGCAACAAATTCACCAGTGAATTTGTGCCGTACAAATGTGGTTGAGAGCATTTAAGGAATAACATTTAATTCCTTAAAATGCAGTGTAAAGTTGCAGCATAAAGCAACTTTATTCAACCAGCTTTATGTACCTTTTATTACTTAAATAATAAGACAAATCTTATTATCCGGGTAAAAGCACATAAAGCATAAAAGTCAATTCCTCGTAATCAGTGTAAAGCTTTGTAAGAGCTTTCCACTGATGATCTCCAGTTTGTAACTGACTAGAATGTCAACTGGGCTTCGCTGCCATTGTCATTCTCTATCTTCCACTTGTTGTCTTCAACTTCAACTGGAAGGATTCTTCAACTGTGTGAGTCCCGTTTAAGTGCAAGACGGTTAACCAATAGAAAGTGTAAAAATACAACAAGTCTAATAATCACTAGATATGGACTAGTATTACTTGTAAATAAAGATGCAAGATATATAAACAAAGTAATACAAGACTTAAAGCAATAAACAAATAAAGTGGACCATTATGTATGTTTCATGGGTATTTCATTTATTGATGTTTAAATAAAATATAAGGTTGTTGCGGAATCAAGATAACACAATTAAGTGAGTATCCTAACAACCTATGAGTTACAAATGATCTATATTTGTCAAATAGCTCTTTAGGATCGAGATACTTAAAGTTGTGAAGTATCCCTGTTTAAGATCGAGAGTATTTTAGACAAATTCACTTAAATGCAAAAGGAATGCTTAAAAGTATTTTTCTTAAGGAAATGACTTAGTATTTATAGGCAACAAATTCACCAGTGAATTTGTGCCGTACAAATATGGTTGGCATACATTTAATGATCCGACAAGAACATTAAATGTATTGGATAAGAATAAGGATAAAGTCACATCAAGTGCAAGTGTATCCTATTATCCAACCACCTTAACACACGTATACTTTGTTAAAGAACAAGTGGATTGTTCTTTGGAAAGTGTGTTAAAGGCAAAAGTCAATCCTCGATATTAGTGTTCAGACTTGCAGGATCTAGAACACTAACAATCCTCCAGTGTGCAGATCTGGTAAGACTTTCCAGTGGACTCCGCCATTTGTTAAGTCTTCTTCCTTCAGACTTCAGTCTTTGACTTCAGTCAGAATGTCTTCAGTAGAGTAGATCTGGACTGGGGTGAAGTCTTCAGTGAGCTAATCTGGAGAATGCTCCAGATTATCTATACAAGTAAATGCTCACTAGTCTTCAATTATTTCTGGACAAATCTTCAGAGGGACTCCAGATTCCAAGTCTGGAGTAGGTCCAGTAGAGTATGTTTTCTGGTCAGATCTTCAGTGAGCTCCAGTAGTCGGGTCTGGAGCGAGACCAGCAAAACAAGTTTCTTAACAAACCTAAATAAGGTTCCAGTAGTCCAGTCTGGAGCCAGTCCAGTAAGTCTGGACTAAATCTGGACCTAACAAACTGGCCAGTTCTCAACTGGAGGAAGTCTTCAGTTGCGTTGACTGTACGATGCAACTGGACTTCAATATATTTCTGGACAAATCTTCAGAGGGACTCCAGATTCCAAGTCTGGAGTAGGTCCAGTAGAGTATGTTTTCTGGTCAGATCTTCAGTGAGCTCCAGTAGTCGGGTCTGGAGCGAGACCAGCAAAACAAGTTTCTTAACAAACCTAAATAAGGTTCCAGTAGTCCAGTCTGGAGCCAGTCCAGTAAGTCTGGACTAAATCTGGACCTAACAAACTGGCCAGTTCTCAACTGGAGGAAGTCTTCAGTTGCGTTGACTGTACGATGCAACTGGACTTCAATATATTTCTGGACAAATCTTCAGAGGGACTCCAGATTCCAAGTCTGGAGTAGGTCCAGTAGAGTATGTTTTCTGGTCAGATCTTCAGTGAGCTCCAGTAGTCGGGTCTGGAGCGAGACCAGCAAAACAAGTTTCTTAACAAACCTAAATAAGGTTCCAGTAGTCCAGTCTGGAGCCAGTCCAGTAAGTCTGGACTAAATCTGGACCTAACAAACTGGCCAGTTCTCAACTGGAGGAAGTCTTCAGTTGCGTTGACTGTACGATGCAACTGGACTTCAATATATTTCTGGACAAATCTTCAGAGGGACTCCAGATTCCAAGTCTGGAGTAGGTCCAGTAGAGTATGTTTTCTGGTCAGATCTTCAGTGAGCTCCAGTAGTCGGGTCTGGAGCGAGACCAGCAAAACAAGTTTCTTAACAAACCTAAATAAGGTTCCAGTAGTCCAGTCTGGAGCCAGTCCAGTAAGTCTGGACTAAATCTGGACCTAACAAACTGGCCAGTTCTCAACTGGAGGAAGTCTTCAGTTGCGTTGACTGTACGATGCAACTGGACTTCAATATATTTCTGGACAAATCTTCAGAGGGACTCCAGATTCCAAGTCTGGAGTAGGTCCAGTAGAGTATGTTTTCTGGTCAGATCTTCAGTGAGCTCCAGTAGTCGGGTCTGGAGCGAGACCAGCAAAACAAGTTTCTTAACAAACCTAAATAAGGTTCCAGTAGTCCAGTCTGGAGCCAGTCCAGTAAGTCTGGACTAAATCTGGACCTAACAAACTGGCCAGTTCTCAACTGGAGGAAGTCTTCAGTTGCGTTGACTGTACGATGCAACTGGACTTCAATATATTTCTGGACAAATCTTCAGAGGGACTCCAGATTCCAAGTCTGGAGTAGGTCCAGTAGAGTATGTTTTCTGGTCAGATCTTCAGTGAGCTCCAGTAGTCGGGTCTGGAGCGAGACCAGCAAAACAAGTTTCTTAACAAACCTAAATAAGGTTCCAGTAGTCCAGTCTGGAGCCAGTCCAGTAAGTCTGGACTAAATCTGGACCTAACAAATTTCCCCTATTTGTCTAGAAATATTGGCAAGTCTTTTTCAGTCCTTGTATCTGTACAAGTGTGAACTGGAGAGACTTGTTTGATTAAATCTATCTAAGTTTTCCAAGGCATTTTTATAGATCAATAAATGCCTTGGGTTTTTCTTTTAAGTTTGTTAGATCTAATCTATTATCTACCTTGTGGTTACAAACTGGTAACTTCATTTATACAAGGAAATGAAATTTATACAAGTTACAGAATGCAAATAAAATTACAAGTAGATAACTGAAAAGAGAACTTAATGAGATGGCCCTTCACCAGTTCTTCTTCTCTTGGTCACTGAAGAGATAGGCTGAGAGTCTTCAGTTGCGTTGACTGTACGATGCAACTGGACTTCAATATATTTCTGGACAAATCTTCAGAGGGACTCCAGATTCCAAGTCTGGAGTAGGTCCAGTAGAGTATGTTTTCTGGTCAGATCTTCAGTGAGCTCCAGTAGTCGGGTCTGGAGCGAGACCAGCAAAACAAGTTTCTTAACAAACCTAAATAAGGTTCCAGTAGTCCAGTCTGGAGCCAGTCCAGTAAGTCTGGACTAAATCTGGACCTAACAAACTGGCCAGTTCTCAACTGGAGGAAGTCTTCAGTTGCGTTGACTGTACGATGCAACTGGACTTCAATATATTTCTGGACAAATCTTCAGAGGGACTCCAGATTCCAAGTCTGGAGTAGGTCCAGTAGAGTATGTTTTCTGGTCAGATCTTCAGTGAGCTCCAGTAGTCGGGTCTGGAGCGAGACCAGCAAAACAAGTTTCTTAACAAACCTAAATAAGGTTCCAGTAGTCCAGTCTGGAGCCAGTCCAGTAAGTCTGGACTAAATCTGGACCTAACAAATTTCCCCTATTTGTCTAGAAATATTGGCAAGTCTTTTTCAGTCCTTGTATCTGTACAAGTGTGAACTGGAGAGACTTGTTTGATTAAATCTATCTAAGTTTTCCAAGGCATTTTTATAGATCAATAAATGCCTTGGGTTTTTCTTTTAAGTTTGTTAGATCTAATCTATTATCTACCTTGTGGTTACAAACTGGTAACTTCATTTATACAAGGAAATGAAATTTATACAAGTTACAGAATGCAAATAAAATTACAAGTAGATAACTGAAAAGAGAACTTAATGAGATGGCCCTTCACCAGTTCTTCTTCTCTTGGTCACTGAAGAGATAGGCTGAGAGTCTTCAGGATCAATATTCAACTTTAGCTCCAGATTTTCTTTGTGTTGAATCTTGCCCCTTAAGAAGTTCACCCATGCTTTCTCAAACCTATTCTTTTGTGCCTTTGCATCCAAAACATTCACCATTTCAACCCATTTACTGAACCCATACTGCATGCACCAGGATTGTCAGTTTTAACCAGTGGCCCTCTGGTTTAACTAACTTCAACTTGAAAGTGCTTGGTGCCTGGCTTAATGGTTACATTAACATCATTGATAGTCCCACTATGTCTTCTGGTTGCCATGATCTGGGAGTAATAGCTTCTTGCTTCAGATTCATTTGTTATTTTAATACTCCCAGATCCAGCAGCCAGTACAGCAGACTTGATGTCATTATTGGATACCTCGCCAGTTGGTTCAACAAACGTGCTAAGGTCAGCATCTCTGGTCAGTGGTCTTCTTGGTTGAGAAATCCTTCTTGGTGGATTCAAAACCCTTTTCACAACTTTCTTAACATGTTCAATTCTTTTTAGAATCCCACTGGCCCTATTCTCCTTCGCCTTTTCCACTTATATGTTCAAATTTCTGGCATCAAATTCAGCTTCATCCTTAGGATAGTGTCTGTCCAGTTCAACATCAAGCATTTCTTTCAACTGGTCAACTATCCTGGGATCATTCTTAACTCTGGCATACTCCTCCTTAGTGATTCCCAAAAGATGAGCATCACTCATATCAAGCAACTTGATCTGTGCAAGATGTGCTCTGGCTTCAGCTTGGTTTCTTTATTTCATCTTCTTTCTTTCTTTAATATCATTTCCAAGTCTAGCCAATTTTCTGCTATCACTATCTGAAACTGGAGGAAGTACATCAGCATTGCCAGTTTCTAACATTGGTACATCAGTGGCCGACTGGGCAGATACATCACATGCTAAACCTTTGCCCTTATCAACAACATTCCCCCTATCACTTATATCACCAGTTCTTTGCTCACCAGCTTCAGTACTAGTAGCCACAATCAATTCTCTACCAGATTGACCTCCAGATGGAGTGCTTTTAGGTGCAGCTGGTGGAAGGACTGCACTTCTTTCCCCCTTGGCAGCATCTAGACCTGCCCTAATGGCTTCCCATTTAGAAGGGTGAGATGGCAACCGGTCAAGAGGCTGCCATGTTTGCATGTCCTTGCACTCCTTGAAAATTCCACACATCATCCTGAAAGACCATCACAGATGGTTGGTCTCCTTTGACTGGGTTAAAACATTTGCTGTAACCTGTTCTTGACCAGTTTTCAATTCATTTAAGATTTTGGAATCTTCAACCAGACCAGAAACCACCTTGTCCTTTACCTCTTCATCCTTCTTCTTCAAACTTTCCACTTCAGTTGTCAGTTTATCCAAAGACTGAGCATGAAGTGATACCTGGGTGTTTAAATTGTCAATGCTACCTCTCAACTGGTTGATCTCACTAGTGAGTGGGGCCAGATCAACCAGAGGAGTGGCCAGCTTGGTGATCTCAGACATCACCCTTTCAATCAATTGTGCTTCTCTTGCACCCAGCGTATCCTCTATCTTCTGACCAACTGAAGTCATTAACTGCTCTCCAAGTTCAGCCACATTCAACCCAGGCTTGTCAACCAATACCTTTACCTGTTTTTCAATCTCCCTTAAATCAACTTCTGAAGTTCTGACAGTGTTGCTCAGCAAGTTGGAGATTGAGGTTGTGACCTTGGACTGAGTGAGGTCAAAGGCTTCTTTCAAAGATGTTGCCAGATTGTTGCAGCCAGTGACCAACTCATTTAGCTTGTTGAACACCAAGTCTTCATTTGATGAAAACTTGTTAATCCCCAGATCAACCACTTTAATGTTGGTCAAGTGATCCTTTTGGTATCTGGAGAAGGACTTGGTGTTTTTGTCAAGTGTCTTTTGAATATCCTCCACCCTGGTTAGAAGGTTTTGGATATCGGCTTGAATAGAGACAACTTGACTGTCCAGTGACGAAGGAGAAGGTGTCACTGGACCAGCAGCAGTTACTACTGGAGCAACTGGAAGAGGCAAACTTAGAGAAGTCTCCCCAGTTGACAGTCCAGCAGTTGAAGAAACAGTAGGAGTGGTGGTAGAAGAAAGGACTGGAATTTCTATGTGTTGTTCATGCTGAGAATGCTCAGGTGTGAACAACGGCGGCGGTGGTGGGGGCATTTCTCGAAGGAGTGAGAATTGCCCAGTTGGTGATGGTACCATACGTCTGTTTCCAGACATATAGTTATAATTTGGGAATGGTATATCAGTAGGCTCATTTTCTTGGAGTGGTGAAAGTGAAATTGATGCATCTGGAAGCGAGACTGGAGATGAAAGGTTTTGATCTGGTACAGCAGAATCAAAAATCTCCAAGTCTGAAGCAGTACCTTCAGAATCCGAAGATTCTATAAGGATTTCCTCGTCATTAACATTTATGTCCAGATCCATGAATGTAACTGAGGACTGACCAGATGGGTCAGTCTCCAGATGAACTTCCCCAGTTTCCTGGTTGGGTGCATCTGTTTGAGGATCAGATACCGAGGTATCTTCACCAGGAATAGAGGTTATTGAGGTTGCTTCAGTTATGGTTGCTCTATCCTCAACCACAACATTAGACGAATTGGAGGGTTCCTCATTATTTTGAGGCCCGCCCAGTTGTCTTTCTGACTCACCTTCAATTGGTGCATCAGTTTTAGCGAATGCCAGTTGCATTCGATCTGGAATTTCGACCTCTCCAGCTTCAGATACTAGAGAGTCTAAATTTCTCAACAAATCTGGCACAGTGTATGGTGAATCTGTGCTTGAGTATGCATCGCTGCCCAGAATTTGTTGAAAACAGAGAGAGAGAAACCTTGAAAAGGGGATACAAACTCCCCTGGTGCCCTTCAGTTTTTGTACTAGGCTTCTGAACAAGATATCTGCAAAGTCCACTCTCAATCCATTCCACAAGCAGTATGCCATCTCTGCTTGTGAGGAGTTAATCTGGTCATGTCCACCAGAAATCCCACCCATACTCTCCACCAGGTGGATGAAAAAGTACCTCCATGAAGGTGTAAGACCCTTCATGGTCATCGCACCTTTCGTCTTCAACACCCCTTTATCCAAGCACTCCTTATGTCCTATTTCAAGGAGGACTTGACGAAAATTTATGTTTAGGGGTAAGACAACTGGAGATTCACCCTCTCTCCAGTAGTTGAGGTGTAAGGCATCCCTCAACACATCAACGAACAAGGTACACTGGATTGTTCCACCTTTTAATGAAAAAGTGATGGAGGAACAATCTGAAGAAAGATTGGCAGTGTACCAAAACTCACACAAGTAGTCGTGAAACATCTTGCGTGGGTTTAGAGAGAATGAGGGTCCTATTGGAGAATCCTTCAAAAAAATTTGGATTCTACCAATAAGGGTATTGGACCCTTGAGATCCTTGTAAGCTTGCCATCGGATTATTTGGATTGAGTTTGATGACCGGAGCATTACTAGGAGCACCAGATGCCGGTTTGACATCTGGTGAAGGAGCATATGGAACATTTAAGAGATTTACATCTCTTGAACGGGATGATTTAGGAGCCATTGGAAAATGAAATTGAAATTTAGGAATTAGGGTTCTTGATTTATGAAGCAGAGAGAGAAATGAAGCAAGATGATTGGGAAGTAAATGAAAGAATGTAAAAGGAAGTAAATGTGATCGGAGTAAATAAGGGTATTTATAAGGAATTCAAGATCCCAATGAAATACCAAAAATTATATTTTATCAACAAAATCAATTTTGTAGATATTTTTACAAAATAAGTTTGAATTTTGAAATAAAAACATAATTAATTGTGTCAGCATTAAATGCTACGACGGCTTATCTTACCCACGCGCCCACTAACATTAATTTTCCCAATACAAACAGTGTTCATTTACCAAAATGACTTTAAACACGTCAGATGACGATACCAAGTGGTTTAAAACACTCGAGTACCATCATGTGTCACAAATATTGACCAAGTATTTCTAACGTTATAAAAAATAAGACAAGACTGAATCTGGTCACTGGAGGATTAATCCAGTGCCAGTTTCCAACTGAAGAGTTCTCTAGTTGCCATTTTCAAACAAAAACGAATTTTAGTCAGAAAATTATTTTGAGTCTTTCCCCCTAAAATGATGATCCAGAAATCAATTAATGCCAGGATAGTATCACAAAGGCGTTCGATAGCCTGGTGAGCAAAGATTATCTGGACCTCCTCAACTGGAGAACTTCATCAGTGTCACTGACGCGTTCAATAACAAAAAAATCTCCAGTTTTAAGGATTTAACATTCCCAGTTCGCTGATGAGATATTTAAAGGTTTTCTCATCAAGAGGTTTTGTAAAAACATCAGCGAGCTGTTTGTCAGTGGGGATGAAATGAATTTCAATGTCTCCTTTCATAACATGATCACGAATAAAATGATACCTGATGTCAATATGCTTTGTTTTGGAGTGCATCACTGGGTTGTGAGATATAGCAATTGCACTGGTGTTGTCACAAAAGATTGGGGTCCTTGTATACTTTTGACCATAATCTAGTAACTGGTTCTTGATCCAGAGAATCTGGGCACAGCAACTGGCCGCAGAAATGTACTCTGCCTTAGCAGTGGACATAGAGACTGATGTCTGCTTCTTGCCGGTCCAACTTACCAGTTTTCCTCCAAGGAAATGACAACCACCAGTTGTTGATTTTCTATCTATCTTACAACCTGCATGATCTGAATCTGAATAACCCATTAGATCTAATCCTGAGCCTTTGGGGTACCAAAGACCAAGATTAGGACACCCTTTCAGGTATCTAAAGATACGCTTAACAGCGTGCAAGTGTGATTCTTTTGGGTTAGCCTGAAACCTGGCACATAGACATGTTGCAAACATTATATCTGGTCGACTGGCAGTTAAATACATCAGTGAACCAACCATACCACGATAGTCAGTTATGTTCACTGGTTTTCCAGTTGGGTCAGAGTCCAAATTTAATGGTGCTGCAATAGGTGTGTTTTTCGATGGGATTGAATCATATTTGTATTTTCTTAATAAATCTCTGACATATTTTCCTTGGTTTATGAAAATTCCATTTTCAGTTTGCTTAATCTGAAGACCTAAGAAAAATGTTAATTCTCCCATTAAACTCATCTCATACTCAGATGACATGATTTTAGAAAACTTTTTACACATTGCATCATCAGTTGAACCAAATATAATGTCATCAACATAAATTTGTACCAATAAGATATTACCTCTTTCTTTCAAGATAAATAAGGTATTATCTATTGCACCTCTTTGAAAGCCATTTTTAAGAAGATGTTTAGTTAAAGTATCATACCAGGCTCTTGGGGCTTGTCTTAGACCATACAAAGCTTTGTTCAGTCTATAAACCCAATGAGGATGCTTCTCATCGATGAAGCCTGGAGTCTGCTTAACATACACAACTCCTTCCAATGTTCCATTGAGGAACGCACTTTTGACATCCATCTGGAAGACCTTGAACTGCAGGTGGGCTGCATAAGCCAGAAATATTCTGATGGCTTCAAGTCTTGCAACTGGAGCAAAAGTTTCATCAAAGTCAACGCCTTCTGCTTGACAATAACCCTGGGCAACTAATCTGGCCTTGTTTCTTACAACATGTGTTAGAAATATAAATGTAGTAGTTGATTTGTGTACCTTATGTTAATTTGTACTTATATTGTAAACTTGTTACAATGGAAGGGGGCATAGTGTAAATAGCTCATATGTATATAAACCCCCTTCATTATGTTAATTGTAACCTTGAACCCCATAATACAAACTAATCTTTCCCTGACATCTCTCTACTCTCTCTACTTTCTCTCTTTTCCAACCACCATTAACACACACTAAAACACACACTTAAGCTCGAATTCTATACATTACAATTGGTATCAGAATTTTAAAAAAAATATGCCCAGAAATTGACAAGGACCAAAAGTTGGTTTTGGTAAACAAAAATTGAAGATTTCAAGTGTTTGCCGAACAAACTTCTCTGCAAACACGAGAAAATCTCAAGTCAGGCATCAAGTCATCGAGTATTGGAGATGAACCTAGTAAATGCCGAGCTCAAAGCTCTGCAAACAGTTGGATTTAAAACTTTGTGAAAAATTTTCATTTTGTACTGTTTGCCGAGCAAAATGCTCTGCAAACAGTTGATTTTGAAAACTTGGTGTAAAAATTTTCACATTGTACTGTTTGCCGAGCAAAATGCTCTGCAAACAGTTGGATTTAAAACTTTGTGAAAAATTTTCATTTTGTACTGTTTGCCGAGCAAAATGCTCTGCAAACAGTTGATTTTGAAAACTTGGTGTAAAATTTTCATATTGTACTGTTTGCCGAGCAGACAGCTCTGCAAACAGTTGGATTAAGAGCTTGGTGAATTTTTTTTCACATTGTACGGTTTGCCGAGCAAAATGCTCTGCAAACAGTTGAATTGAGAACTAAGTGAAAATTTTACATGCATTTGCCGAGCTCAAAGCTCTGCAATTGCATGGTTTCAAGTCTTAACAAAATTTAGAAATCCAATTTGTACTATTTGCCGAGCAAAATGCTCTGCAAACAGTTGTTCTAAGACTTGGAACAAGTTTTGTACAAAATGCACTGTTTGCCGAGCAAACTGCTCTGCAAACAGTTGTTTTTAAAACTTGTAAAACTTTTGGAATTCAAAAAGGCTTGAATGCCGAGCAAAATGCTCTGCATTATGTTGTTTTAATGACTTGGTGGAAAAATTTACTGGTTTGATAAAAAAAAGCATTTGCCGAGCTAGAAGCTCTGCAAATGACACTTTTTGATCCAAAAACTTGTTTGAGAAAATTAAGAACAAGTTAACCAGAATTAATGATGATTTGAAGGTTATTATGAACAAAGAACCCATTTGCCGAGCAAAATGCTCTGCAAATGGTACTTTTCTTCAAAAACTCATCAGATTACCCAGCCCATCATCAAATCAAATCCAGAAATATTAAAACTCAAACAGATTAAAGCATAAAATCATATAATCAACAAGTATAATACCTAATTATGCGCCTAAAACATCAAAAATACACAATCAAACTTCAAATAACTCATAATAAGCATGGCAGTTCATTTAGACATTTGATCAAACAGTTGAAGTACAAAAAGTTAAACAAGTAATCTTACCTCACAACTGTTGATATGATCGAAAGAAGTGATGAAATACAACAAAAAACTGATCACTAGACTGCACCCACTTTGATTATTATGAAAAAGATGAAGATTATTGATTGATTGATGTAAAGTTTTGATCGGTTTGAGAGAAAAACAAAGATATTTTGATTTTAAAAAAATTGAAAGTGATTAAGTTGACCCGCCCATTTTCTATTTAAACTCAAGTTTGGGTCGCGGGTATGGGTGTGACCCGCGTGTCAACCCGTTTTCAAACAAGTCTTGGGCTGACAATTCATTTGGGCTCATTTTGGTTTTGGGCTGTTTATGAATGTTGGGCTTAAACCGATTTTTCACAAAAAAAAAACAAACAAACAAATATAAAAAGAAAATAAACAAAAAAATAAAAATAAAATAAAACACTTACTAAAACAACAAAAAAAATTTAACAACTTAAAAAAAATCTTTTTATCTTTTTAAAGTTTTCTAATTTTGTATTTGGTTTTTCAATTTTAAAACAAACACACATAACAACAACAAACAAAAAAAACTTAAAAAAAATACACATACTAGTAAAATTACACAAAAATTTACATGCATTTGCACACTCCCCCTCAAATTAAGCATAAACCATTAAAGTAAATTTACAAACTCCCCCTAAAATCATGCATTCTACCCTTTTTCTCCCCCTCAAACATTGCATGTAATAACAAGTAAAATACATCAATGTTTGAAACAGAAAATGAACATAGAATACATGGCATGAAAGCATTTAAGTTTGTAAATCAAGCATTCCCAACTTGGTTTTCAGAAAATTGAACCTGTTTTCATCCAAAGGTTTGGTGAACAGGTCTGCAAGTTGGTAGTCTGTTGTGATAAAATAGAGTTCGATGTTACCTTTCTCGACATGATCTTTAAGAAAATGGTACCGAACATCTATGTGCTTGGTCTTTGTGTGCTGTACAGGATTGCAAGAAATGGCAATAGCACTCTTTGAGTCACAGTAAATGGGAATTCTATTGAATTGGAATCCATAATCAGTCAACTGAGTCTTCATCCAAAGAACTTGTGAACAACAGCTTGCTGCAGCAACGTATTCAGCTTCTGCAGTAGATGTGGATACACAATTCTGTTTCTTTGAAGACCAACTGACCAATCTATCCCCTAGAAACTGTACACTTCCAGAAGTACTCTTTCTATCAAGCTTACAACCTGCATGGTCAGCATCCGAATATGCAATTAACTGAAACCCGGTATCCCTTGGATACCAGAGACCAAGGTTCACTGTGCCTTTCAGGTATCGAAAGATCCGTTTAACAGCCTGGAAATGACTTTCCTTTGGATTGGCCTGGTACCTGGCACACATGCATGTGGCGAACATAATATCCGGGCGACTTGCAGTCAAATACATGAGTGACCCTATCATACTGCAATATTTCTTTTGATCAAAAGATTTTCCATTTAAGTCAGCATTAATCTTTGTTCGAGCTTCCATGGGTGTCCCAATTGTTTGACAATCCATCATATCAAACTTTTTCAACATGTCAAGAATGTACTTAGATTGACAAATAAAAGTACCATTTGACAACTGTTTTACTTGAAGACCAAGGAAAAAGTTTAATTCACCCATCATGCTCATTTCAAATTTCTTGATCATTAAAGCAGAGAAATTCTTGCAGTATTTAGGATTAGTTGACCAGAAAATTATGTCGTCAACATAAACCTGGATTAGAATAATGTCACTCCCTTGTCGTTTTATAAACAAGGTAGTGTCAATCGAACCTTTGCTAAATCCAGATTTCACAAGATAAGAGGATAGAGCATCATACCATGCACGAGGTGCTTGTTTCAGACCATATAAAGCCTTATCTAACCTATAAACATAGTCTGGATGTTTGGAACTCACAAAACCTTCTGGTTGTTCAACGTACACTTCTTCTTTCAGAATTCCATTCAAGAAGGCAGTTTTAACATCCATCTGGTAAATTGTGAAGTTCTTGTAGGCAGCATAGGCAAGAAACATCCGAATAGCCTCAATTTGTGCAACTGGTGCGAATGTCTCATCGTAGTCAATTCCATCTTGTTGGCAATATCCCTTTGCAACCAATCGTGCTTTGTTGCGTACAACAACTCCAGTTTCATCCTTTTTATTCTTGAAGATCCATTTGGTTTTAATTGGCTCCTTGTTCTTGTAAGGATTGGGAACCAATTTCCACACCTTAAGTCGTTCAAATTGATTCAGTTCCTCCTGCATAGCTTTCACCCAATCTGGACAACTTAGAGCTTCATTCACTGTCTTTGGTTCAACAATGCTCAGAAAATTCACAAACAGACATTCATTCGCGGAAGCAGATCTTGTCTGAACTCCAGTTGTTGGATTACCAATGACTTGAGAAATCGGATGAGCTCTAGTCCATTTGGTTGTGTGAGGAATTGGGTCAATTGGATTACCAGATTCTTCAGAATCAATAAAATCAGGAGTATGTTGTTCTGTCAATTGTTCAAATGAAGTAGCAATTGGTTCAACAAAGTCATCTTGATCATAATCTTCTGGATTGGTTGATGGATTTGTCACTTGAGAAATAACATGAGGTTGATTATGCAACTCTGAATAATCAGTAGATGGAGGAGAATCAGATGGTAAACTAACATCTGATGATTGTGATGGTGAAGACTCATTGGGATCCATCTCTTTCAAATTTGAACTTGTTGGTTCATTTGAATTCTCATCAGATTCAGAAACTTTCTTCGAAACTTGGAAAAATTCTTCGAACAAGATATCCAAATCTTATGTTGTTGGAGTAGAGAAAGATGATTTGACATTTGAAGCAGTCTTTGTTGCGGAAGCTTGTGGACTTTGAAGTTCGGGTCTTGAACTGTGTTGTTCAAGAACCATACCCGAGAGTTCATCAAATTTAACATTCATACTCTCTTCGATTCTCTTGGTTCTTCGGTTATATACACGATATGCAATGGATTCTCTTGAATAACCGATGAAATATGCCTCATCACCTTTTGGTTCAAACTTGCCCAGATTGTCTCGATCATTGAGAACATAACATACACAACCAAAAATGTGCAAAAAGTTCACATTGGGCTTTCTTTTGTTGATCACCTCATACGGAGTTTTATCAAACCTCTTGTTTATTATGGATCTGTTTTGTGTAAAACAAGCAGTAGCAACAGCTTCAGCCCATAAATTCGGTGGCAACTTCGAATAGGCAAGCATTGTTCTAGCTGCTTCAACAAGAGTTCGATTTCGACGTTCAACTACTCCATTCTATTGAGGTGTTCTGGTAGCAGAAAATTGGTGTGAAATACCCATGGACTTGAAGAAAGAATCAATTGTTGAGTTCTTGAATTCAGTGCCATTGTCTGAGCGAACAATTCTAACAGATGATTTGAGATTGACTTGGGTCTTCTTGATGAAATCAATAATCACTTGCGGAGTTTCACTCTTTGCATGAAGAAAGAATACCCAAGTGTAACGAGAATAATCATCTACAATCACTAGAATGTATCGCTTTCCATGGATACTTTGAACTTTCATAGGGCCACACAAATCCATGTGAATAAGGTGCAACGGACCTTCTGTACTTAGGAACTTATTTGGTTTGTGTGTTGCTTTCTTCATCTTTCCAATTGCACAAGCTGGACAAACATGTGCACTTTCATACTTGTAATCCGGAAGACCTTCAACAAGTTGTTTATCCACGAGTGTATTAATCGTTTGAAAGTTAAGATGAGAAAGTCGGCGATGCCATAACCAAGAGTTTTGAGCAGTTTCTTTCGAAAGAAGACAAATCTCTGAAGAATTAGATGGGATGTTGTTGAGATCAATTGTAAACAAATTATTGTCTCTTGTTCCAGTCAGAATATCCACACCATCTTCAGTCTGCACTTTGCATTCATATCTCCTAAATAATACTTGAAGATCATTGTCACAAAATTGACCAACACTAAAGAGATTGTGTCCAAGTCCTTCAACGTAGAAAACTCTCTTGATAGTGACTCTATTTTTTACAATGTCTCCATAACCAAGAATAGGAGCGATATGATCATTTCCGAATCTTACGGTTCCCATAAACTTTTCAACAAAGTTCGAAAGAATTGACTTGTTACCAGTCATATGACGAGAACATCCCGAGTCGACATACCATACACAAATGAGATATTCCTGCACGGACAGGGAATATGGTTTAGGTACCCATGTAGATTGGGTCCTTGTAGGTTAGAGGGATAACATGCAAGTACAAACAATCAAAAGCATAAAAAAAATAAACATCAAGCAAAATGACACACAAACAAATTTATTCAAATAACAATCAGGCACACATAAATGTTCAAAACACAAATACGAATTACAAGCACAGAAATGTAATGGTTTATACACAAGTTTTGATACAAGCAGGACTAGTCCTAGATTTAGTAGCATTATCTAATGTATTTGATCTACGGACAATCCACACTTGTTTGACGTGGGTAGTGTTTCCATCAAGTTTAACTTTTCTAGTAGCATGTAAGAATCTATCTTTTGGAATCCTTTTACTGCTACTTTTCACGCACAAGTCACCTGAAACATGAACATTCTTAGAGTTAGAAACTAATTTAGCATTTATGTTCTGAACAGGTTTCTTCTTGATGGGTTCTGTGGTCTTATTTACTTTCTTTATGTTATTAGGTGACAACCAACCATACTGGTCTTTGTATTTAGTCATGCCTATAAAAGTATCTCTAATCCTCTGTAAAGTGCATTTAGGATTCTTCTGAGAATACCTAGGGAAACTAGAATACCTAACCTGGTGAAGTTGTTTGTTACCTAATGAGAAAGTTTCATTCTTAACATTCATCGGACCACTGCTTGTTTTGACTTCATTTTGTGGCTGAGGTTCAGATTTAACCTTGTACATCTTTGATTGCCTAGAAGTCTTTGGGACATTTGGACTTTTCTTTGAATCCTTCTTGGGTGATTGATTGAATTTTGGTATTGAATTTGTCTTGGGTAACGGGTTGGTCTTTGGTTGTTGGGTGGTCTTAGGTCTTTGGAACTTACCAAATGATGAAGGTTGTGAAGAGTGTGACTTTGGAATCTTCTTTAGTCGAAGTTCATGTTTATCCTCTTTTTAAACAATTTTTTTTTCAAATTCAGGTTCAAACTCATGATTTTCTTCCAAAAATGTTGACATCTCATCAGTTTCCAATTTCACACTTACTTCACTTTTCTTTATGGGACATGGACTTTTCTTGATTGGAATTGATGCTTTCTCTTTCTCTTTAAGAGATTGAAGTGCTATTTTCTGAAATTGAAATCCAACTTTTAGATCATTAAGTTCCTTTAGCACATTTAACCGCTGTTCTCTTTCTTTTTCAAACTTTTGTTTGAAAGCATCAATTTCATTCAAGTATGATTGAGTTCCCTCAGAAAACTTGGTAAAGGTCTCAATTTCAGAAGCAACCGGGAAGAAATAATCATCAATATCATGAACATCATCTAAATCACCATCAAACAGACACATGAACAACTTTCTTGATGTCTACATTCACATTTTGAACATGGATTGGTTGATTCCTTTCAAACACATTGGTTTTCTCTTTCATAGATAAAATCTTCTTATTGATTTTTTCAATTGATTCAGAAAACTTTTGGTTAAAATCAAATTTGCACATTTCAAAGAGCTGTGATTCTTTTTCAGTTTGCACAGAAGCATTTACAGCCTCACACATAGAAATAACAGAACATCCAGATTGATCACAAACATTGGAATCTAACTTGGGTTGGTCACTTATAAAGTGATTTTGAGTCTTCAGATTGTCTATTAAAGATTGCTTTTCCTCAAGAGACTTTTGCAGATCTTCAATTACCTTTTCCAAAACTTTTTGTGGTACATAAGGTCTCAAATTTTCAGGTTTTGGAATAGGAATATGATTTTCCAAAGGTTTTTCAGTAAAACACTCAAGAATTTCAGGTATGATAGCCTCATGATTGTCTTTGATTGTTTTATGTGTAGAGTTAGCGAAAAAATCATATGACTCATCCATTAAATCATAGTTAAAATAGACTTTTGCACCCTTTTCTAGAAAATCATCAGCCTCATAATCACTATCAGTTGGTCTCACAAATTGGTCTGTCATCCCACATCTCAAATAAGATTCGTTGTATAATGATGGGACTTCTTCTTGTGCTTCGAGCAAACATTTTGGATTGTTATAACCCAACCCTGATGTGAATAATGTTTCTGAATTTCTTGGCCTATTTAAAAAGACTTGTTGATATGAACGATTTATCTTATACAACTTTCTTGATAAGACTTGATTTCAGCTTTCAGTTCATCATTTTCTTTATCAAGTTTTTGTTTAAGAGAATCTTTTATACAACATTCATATTTTAGGTCAGAAATTTTGTTTTCAAATTCCGTCACATCAGGGATAGATTCTTTCATCTTGACATTCAAAGACTCAATGTCTTCAGCCAAAGCATTTGCTCGAAACATCTCATTGGTCTTTTCAACTTGAAGTTGTCTGACAGTCTTGCTCAGTTCAAGAACTTTGGTCTCAAGTTCTTGTTTCTCAAGATGCAGTTTGGAGTTTGGAGTAAAAGAGACTGCTGCTTTTTCAGATTTCAAATTCTCAAATTCCTTTTGAAGCAAATCAAATTTAATTTGAAAATCTTTTTCTTTGTCCTCCAAATCTTTCTTTAATTTTAAATTCTTTTTACTCAACTCCCTGCAATCTTTCCTTGCTGTATCAGACATATCCATATAATGTTTTAACACTGATTTGGGAAAAGAGATTACCTCATCCTCGACTTCAGAAGAACTTTCATCATTTTCCTCCAACTCCTTTGACTTCTTGATTTTTGTCATGAAGCACACATTTGCTGCAAGTTCGTCTGTCTCCTCATCAGAAAGATGTAACCACTTGTCATCCTCAGCGAGAAGAGCAATTCCGCTTTCCTCTTGTCTTGCCAGCAAAAGTTTGTACTTGTAGTACTCGGAGTTCTTCTGTCGAGGTTTAGTGCAGTTGATTGCAAAATGTCCAGTAAGACCACAGTTGTAGCACTTTTTGTCTTCATTCCTTCTCTCCATTACCTTCTTCTCAAACTTCTTCTGATTGTCATACTTCTTCTCACCACCAACAAACTCTTTCTTCTGATCAAACTTAGGAGCATTCGCATTTTTGGCATACGAAGAGACTGATGAAGTCCTAAGCTGATTGTTTGTTGGTTTCTTCTTGAAGAATTTCTTCTTGAAAGCCTTGAAATAAGCGAGTTCTTTGTACATCTTTTTGTTTCTCAGATCAGAATCACTCATCTCAGAATCAGTTTGAACTTCAACAAAACTGTGTCTTGACAATCTTGAAGTCTTCTTTTCAGCAACCAAGGCCAATGGATCTGAATGTACACTCTCTTCTTTCTTCTTCTGAATTCTCTGAACATCCTCAACATTAAGTTGTAGCTTTTCAAACAGAGTGTGAATGGTGAGTTTTCCAAAGTCTGATTGTTGGTTGAGTTGGGTTCCGTACACTTGCCATTCCTCTTCCAGATTTTTGATGAATTTGATGTTCAGTTCCATATTGGTTCTCTTCACATCATTCTTTCTCAGCTCATTGATGACATTGCAGAATCTGATGTATACCTCATTCAATGGTTCACCTTTTTGTTGTTTGAATGTTTCATACATGTTCAGAACAGTCGACAACCTTATGGTGTTTGATACATCAGATCCTTCCATCTGCTTCTCCACTTCATCCCAAATGTCTTTTCCTGTTTCATAGGAATCTACGTTGCAGTAAATGTCATCAGGAAGTGCTTGGTAAAGAAAGGCAATTGCACTTTGGTCAGCCTCAACTCTGTTTCTCTGATCTGTGTTCCAACTCTCTTCAGGTAAAACTTCTCCATTAACTGGGTTCTTTGGAATTTCAGGACCATCTTTGTATGATTTCCTTAGCAGTTTTCCATTCTTCTGCCTGTCTATCCAGTTCAGAAACCTTTTCTTCCATTGAGGATAAGATCCTCTAAATAAGACAGGTGGTCTTCCTTCAGAACCAAGTGCTAAAGCTTCCCTTGAAGCCATTTCAAGCAATTCAAAGACTTAGAAAAATTTGAGAATTTTCAATTTCAACTAAATGCAGAGCTTAAACCTCTGCAAATAGAACAAGTAAGATAGTACTTAGCCAAAATTTCTTGAAGTAACGATTTGCCGAGCAATAAGCTCTGCAAATAGAACAAGTGAAGATCCAGTACTTAGCCAAAATTTCTGAAACACGTATTTGCCGAGCAATAAGCTCTGCAAATAGAACAAGTGAAGATCCAGTACTTAGCCAAAATTTCTGAAACACGTATTTGCCGAGCAATAAGCTCTGCAAATAGAACAAGTGAAGATCCAGTACTTAGCCAAAATTTCTGAAACACGTATTTGCCGAGCAATAAGCTCTGCAAATAGAACAAGTGAAGATCCAGTACTTAGCCAAAATTTCTGAAACACGTATTTGCCGAGCAATAAGCTCTGCAAATAGAACAAGTGAAGATCCAGTACTTAGCCAAAATTTCTGAAACACGTATTTGCCGAGCAATAAGCTCTGCAAATAGAACAAGTGAAGATCCAGTACTTAGCCAAAATTTCTGAAACACGTATTTGCCGAGCAATAAGCTCTGCAAATAGAACAAGTGAAGATCCAGTACTTAGCCAAAATTTCTGAAACACGTATTTGCCGAGCAATAAGCTCTGCAAATAGAACAAGTGAAGATCCAGTACTTAGCCAAAATTTCTGAAACACGTATTTGCCGAGCAATAAGCTCTGCAAATAGAACAAGTGAAGATCCAGTACTTAGCCAAAATTTCTGAAACACGTATTTGCCGAGCAATAAGCTCTGCAAATAGAACAAGTGAAGATCCAGTACTTAGCCAAAATTTCTGAAACACGTATTTGCCGAGCAATAAGCTCTGCAAATAGAACAAGTGAAGATCCAGTACTTAGCCAAAATTTCTGAAACACGTATTTGCCGAGCAATAAGCTCTGCAAATAGAACAAGTGAAGATCCAGTACTTAGCCAAAATTTCTGAAACACGTATTTGCCGAGCAATAAGCTCTGCAAATAGAACAAGTGAAGATCCAGTACTTAGCCAAAATTTCTGAAACACGTATTTGCCGAGCAATAAGCTCTGCAAATAGAACAAGTGAAGATCCAGTACTTAGCCAAAATTTCTGAAACACGTATTTGCCGAGCAATAAGCTCTGCAAATAGAACAAGTGAAGATCCAGTACTTAGCCAAAATTTCTGAAACACGTATTTGCCGAGCAATAAGCTCTGCAAATAGAACAAGTGAAGATCCAGTACTTAGCCAAAATTTCTGAAACACGTATTTGCCGAGCAATAAGCTCTGCAAATAGAACAAGTGAAGATCCAGTACTTAGCCAAAATTTCTGAAACACGTATTTGCCGAGCAATAAGCTCTGCAAATAGAACAAGTGAAGATCCAGTACTTAGCCAAAATTTCTGAAACACGTATTTGCCGAGCAATAAGCTCTGCAAATAGAACAAGTGAAGATCCAGTACTTAGCCAAAATTTCTGAAACACGTATTTGCCGAGCAATAAGCTCTGCAAATAGAACAAGTGAAGATCCAGTACTTAGCCAAAATTTCTGAAACACGTATTTGCCGAGCAATAAGCTCTGCAAATAGAACAAGTGAAGATCCAGTACTTAGCCAAAATTTCTGAAACACGTATTTGCCGAGCAATAAGCTCTGCAAATAGAACAAGTGAAGATCCAGTACTTAGCCAAAATTTCTGAAACACGTATTTGCCGAGCAATAAGCTCTGCAAATAGAACAAGTGAAGATCCAGTACTTAGCCAAAATTTCTGAAACACGTATTTGCCGAGCAATAAGCTCTGCAAATAGAACAAGTGAAGATCCAGTACTTAGCCAAAATTTCTGAAACACGTATTTGCCGAGCAATAAGCTCTGCAAATAGAACAAGTGAAGATCCAGTACTTAGCCAAAATTTCTGAAACACGTATTTGCCGAGCAATAAGCTCTGCAAATAGAACAAGTGAAGATCCAGTACTTAGCCAAAATTTCTGAAACACGTATTTGCCGAGCAAACTGCTCTGCAAATAACACAACACCAACTCAAATTCCATCAACATCAACAAATCTACCAACCAAAGATTCTGCATGTGAAGTTTTGTTAAATATCTTAAGATCGGAGGGTGATTTGTTGACTGTTACTGAAAGAGGAGTGTTGAATGCCTTGGAAGTTAGAGAAAGGGAACTTGCAACTGAAAGAAGAGTCAAAGATTTACAAGAACAAGTTCAAAGACAAAAGGCTGAGTATGATGCTAAACTAGCTGAATTTGAATTAAGATTGTTGGCATTAGAATCTTGCCGACCGGCCTCGGTTCCTTCTCGACGGGATGATCCTGATTCTGATGATCACCCCGAGGGGGAGAACCAAGGAGAAGGTCAAACGAATATTGATAATACTTCGGCAAGAGTTGAAGGAATTGTTGAAGATGTGGTGATGGAAGAAAGAGCTGAGGGTGTGAATGTTGAGATGGTGATGGAAGAAAGAACTGAAGGTGGTAACCAAGATGAGAATGAAGAAATTCAAAGAAGACTTAAGGAAGTTTTTGGAACTAGTTCTGATGATGATGATGATGATGATGATGATGATGATGATGATGATGAAGATAATGAAGATGATGATGATGATGATGATGATGATGATGATGATGATGATGATGATGATGATGATGATGATGATGATGATGATGATGATGATGATGATGATGATGATGATGATGATGATGATGATGATGATGATGATGATGATGATGATGATGATGATGATGATGATGATGATGATGATGATGATGATGATGATGATGATGATGATGATGATGATGATGATGATGATGATGATGATGATGATGATGATGATGATGATGATGATGATGATGATGATGATGATGATGATGATGATGATGATGATGATGATGATGATGATGATGATGATGATGATGATGATGATGATGATGATGATGATGATGATGATGATGATGATGATGATGATGATGATGATGATGATGATGATGATGATGATGATGATGATGATGATGATGATGATGATGATGATGATGATGATGATGATGATGATGATGATGATGATGATGATGATGATGATGATGATGATGATGATGATGATGATGATGATGATGATGATGATGATGATGATGATGATGATGATGATGATGATGATGATGATGATGATGATGATGATGATGATGATGATGATGATGATGATGATGATGATGATGATGATGATGATGATGATGATGATGATGATGATGATGATGATGATGATGATGATGATGATGATGATGATGATGATGATGATGATGATGATGATGATGATGATGATGATGATGATGATGATGATGATGATGATGATGATGATGATGATGATGATGATGATGATGATGATGATGATGATGATGATGATGATGATGATGATGATGATGATGATGATGATGATGATGATGATGATGATGATGATGATGATGATGATGATGATGATGATGATGATGATGATGATGATGATGATGATGATGATGATGATGATGATGATGATGATGATGATGATGATGATGATGATGATGATGATGATGATGATGATGATGATGATGATGATGATGATGATGATGATGATGATGATGATGATGATGATGATGATGATGATGATGATGATGATGATGATGATGATGATGATGATGATGATGATGATGATGATGATGATGATGATGATGATGATGATGATGATGATGATGATGATGATGATGATGATGATGATGATGATGATGATGATGATGATGATGATGATGATGATGATGATGATGATGATGATGATGATGATGATGATGATGATGATGATGATGATGATGATGATGATGATGATGATGATGATGATGATGATGATGATGATGATGATGATGATGATGATGATGATGATGATGATGATGATGATGATGATGATGATGATGATGATGATGATGATGATGATGATGATGATGATGATGATGATGATGATGATGATGATGATGATGATGATGATGATGATGATGATGATGATGATGATGATGATGATGATGATGATGATGATGATGATGATGATGATGATGATGATGATGATGATGATGATGATGATGATGATGATGATGATGATGATGATGATGATGATGATGATGATGATGATGATGATGATGATGATGATGATGATGATGATGATGATGATGATGATGATGATGATGATGATGATGATGAGCCACGCTCACCACACTCTCCTCATTTGGAGGATGAGAGTGTTGAAATAAGAGAGGACCAGCCCCACCTCTCGCCTTCATTTCGTGCACAAGAGTCTAGATCTCCTAGGTACACGGATTCACAAGCCCAGTTGAGTACTGGTGCCGGAACAAGCGGAGAGGGACCCACTTTGTGTGACCCTCAAGGACAGCTTGGAAATCCTGCCTTAGCTAACATCACGCCAGCTTTAGCCGCAGGTAACAGTCCTCAGACCGAGACTGGGGGACAGTATGAACGCCGTAGTGACACTGCTGTTCCTCAGGATCAACCTGAGACTGTATTAACGGGCATTCTCAGTGACCCCGGTGATGTTAGAGGTGTTACCCAACAACAAGTCCAGGACAGTGATTTATCACAGTCTAGGACACAACTTGATTCGGGTTGCGAAGCCCATGAATCTGAAACTGCTGGTGAGGGTATAACCCGAGGATCCGCAGGAAATCCTGAATCAGCATCGCTGAATTTAGGTCACACCACAAGTGTGCCAACAACCTCCGGGTTGGTTCCTCCACATCAAACACCAACACAAAGAACACCAACACCAACTCAAATTCCATCAACATCAACAAATCTACCAACCAAAGATTCTGCATGTGAAGTTTTGTTAAATATCTTAAGATCGGAGGGTGATTTGTTGACTGTTACTGAAAGAGGAGTGTTGAATGCCTTGGAAGTTAGAGAAAGGGAACTTGCAACTGAAAGAAGAGTCAAAGATTTACAAGAACAAGTTCAAAGACAAAAGGCTGAGTATGATGCTAAACTAGCTGAATTTGAATTAAGATTGTTGGCATTAGAATCTTGCCGACCGGCCTCGGTTCCTTCTCGACGGGATGATCCTGATTCTGATGATCACCCCGAGGGGGAGAACCAAGGAGAAGGTCAAACGAATATTGATAATACTTCGGCAAGAGTTGAAGGAATTGTTGAAGATGTGGTGATGGAAGAAAGAGCTGAAGGTGGTAACCAAGATGAAAATGAAGAAATTCAAAGAAGACTTAAGGAAGTTTTTGGAACTAGTTCTGATGATGATGATGATGATGATGATGATGATGATGATGATGATGATGATGATGATGATGATGATGATGATGATGATGATGATGATGATGATGATGATGATGATGATGATGATGATGATGATGATGATGATGATGATGATGATGATGATGATGATGATGATGATGATGATGATGATGATGATGATGATGATGATGATGATGATGATGATGATGATGATGATGATGATGATGATGATGATGATGATGATGATGATGATGATGATGATGATGATGATGATGATGATGATGATGATGATGATGATGATGATGATGATGATGATGATGATGATGATGATGATGATGATGATGATGATGATGATGATGATGATGATGATGATGATGATGATGATGATGATGATGATGATGATGATGATGATGAT
>CM067172.1:27937379-27947379 GCA_034093135.1 Erigeron breviscapus | reverse complement strand
AAGATTAATGTGCCTTATCCAGATCAAAGTCTATACACCGCAGATATTGAACAGCTAAGTATTGGTCATATCATAGAAGAACCATCCTTCGGTGTTGTCTTTTTGAATAGCAGAAAGAAGAAAATTTTCATTCGCATGGATGAACTTGCTTCTTATTCTGATGGAACTTTGGAGTTTTGTAAGAATGTGTTGTTGTGCCTGCAAGAAGACGAGCAAGATGAAAAGAAAAAGGAAGTGTTTGATAAAGCAATCTCCAAGATTAATCAAAGACTCGAGTACAGAGACAGCATTAGAATGATGAGAGAAGCAAAGAATGTTCAGAAGTCTAAGTACGTTGTACGTCGAAGAGGAGGTTGTTGGATCAAGTACGAGCCCGGTCATCGTCCAGGTCCACAGAACATTCCTCCAAGAAACTTTGCAGACAACATGGTTGTTCCTGATGATAGACCCGAAGGAGAAAATTGGTTCTGGCATCCAAACAAAGATAGACCGAATACAAGAGCTTAAAGAAAGACAAAGACTGGATATTTTTCACAAATCACTACTAAGGGGGAGATTGTTAGAAATATAAATGTAGTAGTTGATTTGTGTACCTTATGTTAATTTGTACTTATATTGTAAACTTGTTACAATGGAAGGGGGCATAGTGTAAATAGCTCATATGTATATAAACCCCCTTCATTATGTTAATTGTAACCTTGAACCCCATTGTTAGGTCCAGATTTAGTCCAGACTTACTGGACTGGCTCCAGACTGGACTACTGGAACCTTATTGAAGGTTTGTCAAGAAACATGTTTTGCTGGACTCGCTCCAGACTCGACTACTGGAGCTCACTGAAGATCTGACCAGAAAACATGTTCTGCTGGACCTACTCCAGACTTGGGATCTGGAGTCCTTCTAAAGATTTGTCCAGAAATAATGGAAGACTAATGAGCAAATACTTGTATAGGAAATCTGGAGTGTTCTCTAGATTAGCTCACTGGTCTTCACCCCAGTCCAGATCTACTCTACTGAAGACATTCTGACTGAAGTCAAAGACTGAAGTCTGAAGAAAGAAGACTTATCAAATGGCGGAGTCCACTGGAAAGTCTTACCAGATCTGTACACTGGAGGATTGTCAGTGTTCTAGACCTTACAAGTCTGAACACTGATATCGAGGATTGACTTTAAGCCTTTACACACTTTCCAAAGAACAACCCACTTGTTCTTTACCAAAGTATACGTGTGTTAAGGTGGTTGGATAAAAGGATACACTTGCATTTGATGTGACTTTATCCTTATTCCTTATCCAATACATTTAATGTTCTTGTCGGATCATTAAATGTATCCAACCATATTTGTACGGCACAAAATTCACTGGTGAATTTTGTTGCCTATAAATACAAAGTCATTTCTTTGAGAAAATCACTTTTTAGCAAATTGGTGAACTTGCTTAAATACTCTCGATCTAAACAGCTATACTTCACAACTCTAAGTATATCGATCAAAGGAGTTTATTTAGCAAGTATAGATCACTTGTAATTCAAAGATTGTTTAGATAATTACATACGTGTAATATCTAGGTTCCGCAACGATCTTGTATTTTGTTTATTCATCAATAAAGAAAATACACTTGAAAACTACATTCGTGTTCCACCTTTTATTTACTTGTTTAAATATTGCTTAAAGTCATTTATTACTTCGTTTATATTCTTGCATATTTATATTGAAGTAATACTAGTCCGATTCTAGTTCATACTTGTCTTGTTATTTTACACTCGTGGGTTAAACCATCGTGTGAGGGACTTTACAATTGGTATCAGAGCAGAAGGTTAATATAATTACCTAGATCTGTTTCACGATGGCAATCCCAGAAAATACTCAAGAAACTCATGAAACTAATGTTAATGAACCACCCACTGGAAATAACAATACACCACCTCCTCCTCCTCCTCCTGCTTCTCCACATGTGCATGTGCATTACTCGAATAATCCTGTTCCTAAATTCAATGGGAGCAGTGATGAATTTGGTACGTGGAAAGCTAGGATAATATTACATGTGACTGGTATTGAAAGGAATATGATGAAAATTTTAAACGAAGGACCCTATGTGCCAAGACTTCCTATCAATGCACTTCTTGACCCTACAGGATCAAGAAGTGGGAGGGAAAAGAGAGAGGAACACTGGTCCGAAGAGGAGAAAAGATTAGTAAATCTTGATACACTTCTTAAAAATATGATCCTCGGGGCTGTTCCAGAAACTCTCATTCCCACACTAGTTCTCTATCCCAGTGCCAAAAGTATGTGGGATGAACTAGTAAACCAGCATGAGGGAGGTGATGATACTGTTGTCACCAGAAAAGTCTCCTTAAATAAAAAGTATGAGTCATTTTTTGCTCTCCCCAATGAGTCCTTACTGGTACTTACACCAGATTTATGAGCATCATAAACCAGTTAAGAGGACTAGGGGTAGATAAAGACAAGGATATACTTTTGGAGAAATTTTGTGATATTCTTCCAACAAAATGGTCTCACATGATTCTGGTCTTGAGGCAAGGAAAACCTTGCATTCCCATACTTTGTCAACATTGTATGGAGCCTTCAGATTCACTGAAGAAAATCAAGCCCAGAGGATTGAGGCAGAAAAAGATTCTTTTAATCATGCTTCCAGTAGTTCCACAGTGGTCACTAATACTGCACCACCTTGTGCGGCATTAATATCTTCTGAAAATGTATTTTCTATGAAGAAGATGATGTCTGAACTAATGGATTCTGGAGTCTGTAATGATATCTCTCCAGACTGTGATGAAACTAACAGTGATGACCTGGTTGCAATGATGGCCAAAACGTTTAACCGTTTTAAGGCCAGAGCAAATAGGCCCACTGGACAACATGCACCCAGTTCTTCCACTGACAAGACCAATCTGACATGCTTTAAGTGTGGCAGAAAAGGTCATTTCATGAAAGAGTGCAGGTCCAGTCAGTTTGTCTCCCAGTCTGGTCCAACTGCTTCTTTTAACAAGCCTGATGATAGCTATAAGTTGAAATACAAAAAGCTTAAGGCTCAAATTGCTCTCTTGTCTAAACAGATTGAAGACAATAACAAATGCATGATAGCAACCACTGAAGAAGCATGGGTTCCCTCTGATGATTCATCAGTCGATGAAGAAGAGGAAAGAGATTGTTGTTTTATGGATCTGGCAGATCAAGAGCATCTGGTGAAGGATGATGTCACATCTGGTCGTTGGGTCGATATTGTCATTAAAAAGGTTAGTGAGTATGATCTTGAAACTACTCCTGAACTGAAATTGGACATCGCTGAAGCTCTAAATTCTGATTTAATTTTTGTAGAAACTGTTAGATTTGACAGTTTAAATGGTCTAGAAACAGATTCCTCTGAAATGGCCGCCTTAAAATCAAAATTTAAAGAACTTCAAGACATTGAACTGGCATTTCAAGCCCAGATTCTGGTAACTGAACAATTGATCCAAGAAAAACAAGATCTTGAGATCATTTTAGAAAAAGAAAAACTGGTGATTAAATCATGGCTTGAAACTAGAAAGCCATATGATGCTGGAGTAAATCAATTTCCTACTCAAAAACGTGCATATTTAGATGGAAATACTCATGTAGCATCATTAATACCAGTAATCGATCGATTACCAGAGGGATTCAGGCCCACCACTGTTTATGATGAGCCTGTAACTCCCAAGGCCAATATTCTCCCAGTTCTTTGCCCAGAGGTTAAGACTGGAGTTGTCCAGATGACTGCTCCAGTTAAAAAGGTTAAGCAGAATAGACCTTTGCCTCAGAACAATCCCCTACCTAAGCCTACAACTGGAAAGGCTCAGGTATCATCTGATGAAAATGTTTTGTCCAGGTTAGAGAGCCAGATTCAAACTTTGACTCGTCAAATTCAAAGTTTTAATGCAAGACTAAACTTTATTGAGGGTACTTCATCTGGCCCTAGACAAAATACTAAACCTTTTGCAAAGAAAGACAAATTTATTTCTCCAGTTGAGAAAAAGAAAAAGGTTTCTAAACTATCAACTCCAGTAGTGTTTTCAACAAAAACTACTGTTGAAGTAAGTGAACTAGACCAGATTGCCCCAGGGACCTATAAGAGAGGGTCCAGTGAACCCATCAGTCGATGGGTTCCCAAATCTAACTGATAAATATCTGGTGTATGTGTAGGGCGATTGAAAGAAGTATATCTGGTATCTTGACAGTGCAGCTGGCAGGACTATGACCGGATGTAAGACCCTACTGGAGGAGTTCACCATTTCTGATGGACCCTCCATCACTTTTGGAAATGATGGTTGTGGAAAGACTGAGGGATATGGTGTTCTGAACAATGGACAAGTCAAGTTTACACGTGTTGCATTTGTGAATGGTTTGAAATATAACTTGATCAGTGTAAGTCAACTGTGTGATGATGGCTATCAAGTCTTATTCAATGTTGCTCAAGGCATCGTATTCAACAAGGACTGGAATGTAGTGTTGATTGCTCCCAGGAAAGGGAACGTATATGTGATGGACATGGAAAGCTCTCCGTCAGAGCAATGTTTCTACACTCAAGCTGATGAAGACACAAACTGGTTATGGCATAAAAGGTTATCCCATTTAAATTTCAAAAACATTAATAAGTTGTCAAGAAAACAACTTGCAGATGGGATACCTTCAGTTTCCTTCAAAAAGGAAAGGCCATGTCCAGGATATGAGATGGGTAAGCAGAAACGTGCCAGTTTCAAGACCAGACAGAATTTCAGCATTACTGAACCTCTTCACATGCTTCATATGGACCTCTTTGGTCCAGTGAATGTTCAGACTCGTGCTGGTAAAAGATACACCCTGGTGATAGTAGATGAATTCTCCAGATATTGTTGGGTGGTCTTTCTAAGGTCTGAAAATGAAGCTGCTGCTGAAATCATCTCTCTTATCAAGCAGATTGAACTGAAGCATAAGCGAAAAGTGTGTCAGTTAAGAAGCGACAATGGAACAGAATTCCAGAACGCAACTCTGGAGAAATTCTGTACTGACACTGGCGTCTCCCAGAACTTCTCATCAGCACGCACTCCAGAGCAGAATGGAGTGGTAGAAAGGAAAAATCGAACGTTGATAGAAGCTGCCAGGAGTATGCTAGCTGAATCTGGTCTTCCTACCAGTTTCTGGGCTGAAGCAATTGCAACTGCTTGCCACACCCAGAATCGATCAGTGTACGTGAAGCGACACAAGAAGACTTCCTATGAAATATTGAGAAATAGAAAACCAAATATTGGTTATTTTCATGTTTTTGGATGTCCAGTTTACATCCTGAACGACTCCAGTCAGTTAGGCAAATTTGATGCCAAAGCTGATGAAGGATATTTCTTAGGATATTCAGCCATTCGCAAAGCCTTCAGAGTTTATAACAAGAAACTGGAGATAGTAAAAGAATCCATACATGTTACTTTCGATGAAACAAATGCTGCAATCAACAAACCAGCCCTTGACACACCCCAGTACTTCCAATTGTCTTTTGTGAATCTGATCCAATAAACGACAAAATTGAAGATTCACCAGACACAGTTTCCAGTCATCCCGATCTGGAACCTGTTCAGAAAAAGAAACTCTCCAGTAGTACTCCATTCTATCCCTCTATTATTTTCAAATTACCTTCTGAAATTAATATTGGTTCAGATGTGCGTACTACTCCCCCAGTATCAGTGTCAGTTGAGAATATACCAGAAATCCAAACTGAACTAATACTCCAGGAAATACCTTCAAATGAAGAATTTCATGATGCAAATCGTGATTTGAATGACTCAGATGAAGATACTGAAGTAATCTGGAATGATCCTCCTCCAGAAGCAACTCCAAAGGAGACTCAACTGAATTCTTGCACTGATATTGTTGTCAGTAACAATCCTGGTCAATACTCCAGATGGACAAAAGCTCACCCTATTGATCAGATCATAGGTGACTCCAGTCGTGGAGTTCAGACCAGAAGAGCCTCCAGTGATCAATGCTTATATGTCAGTTTCTTATCACTAAATGAACCAAAGAAGATTGACGAGGCTCTGGAAGATCCAAACTGGGTGACTGCTATGCAAGAAGAGCTTCACCAGTTTGAAAGGAACAAGGTCTGGGATCTGGTTCCTTTCCCAGTTGGAAAGAAAGAACCAATTGGAACAAGATGGGTCTTCAGAAACAAAGTAGATGAAGATGGCCACGTAATCAGAAAACAAGGCCAGACTGGTAGCACAAGGCTACTGCCAGTCAGATGTCGACTTTGATGAATCATTTGCTCCAGTGGCTAGACTTGAAGCGATCAGAATATTTTTAGCATTCGCTGCTCATCATCAGTTCAAGGTCTACCAGATGGATGTAAAGAGTGCTTCTTGAATGGAAAGCTTGAAGAAGAAGTTTATGTCAGACAACCTCCAGGTTTCGTTGATGAAAAGCATCCACATTGGGTATATCGTCTGGACAAAGCGCTGTATGGCCTCAGATAAGCCCCACGTGCCTGGTATGACACTCTGACTAAACATTTATTGAAAAATGGTTTTAAAACGAGGTGCAATTGACAATACCTTATTTATTCTTCATGAACAAGGTAATCTGTTAATGGTACAAATTTATGTTGATGATATTATTTTTGGGTCTACTGATGAAAACATGTGCCAGAAATTTTCGAAAATAATGTCTACTGAATATGAAATGAGTTTGATGGGTGAATTAACATATTTTCTTGGACTCCAGATTAAACAAAACAAAGATGGCATCTTTATTAATCAGGAAAAATATGTTAGAGATCTTTTAAACAAATATGATATGAACACTTCACCATCTAAACCAACTCCAATTTCTGCACCACTGACACTGGACTCGGATCCAGATGGCAAACCAGTGAACACCACTGTCTATAGAGGCATGGTTGGTTCACTGATGTATTTAACTGCCAGTAGACCAAATATTATGTTTTCAACATGTTTATGTGCCAGATATCAGTCTAATCCAAAAGAATCTCATATGCTTGCTGTAAAGCGCATACTGAAGTACCTTAAAGGTGTCCCCAGTCTAGGTCTTTGGTACCCCAAAGGCTCAGGCATGGATCTAATGGGTTATTCAGATTCAGATCATGCAGGTTGTAAGATAGACAGGAAATCCACTACTGGTGGATGTCATTTCCTTGGTGGCAAACTGGTCAGCTGGACCAGTAAAAAGCAAACTTCAGTTTCATTGTCCACTGCTGAAGCTGAATATGTGTCTGCAGCCAGTTGTTGTGCTCAGATACTCTGGATGAAGAACCAGTTGCTTGATTATGGTATTAAGTATTCAAAGACTCCAATCTTTTGTGATAATACCAGTGCCGTTGCTATCTCAAACAATCCAGTCATGCATTCCAAAACCAAGCACATTGATCTAAGGTATCACTTCATTCGTGATAATATTGTGAAAGGAAAAATTGAACTCCATTTTATCCCCACTGACAAACAACTCGCTGACATTTTTACTAAACCTCTGGATGTCAAAACATTTGAATATCTTGTTGGTGAGTTGGGAATGTTAAACCCTTAAATCTGGAACCTTAGTATTGAACGCCATTGTGTACTACTAAGGATCTTTGATTTAAAGATTCATAAATTTATTTCTGGATCAACATTCCAGGGGGAAGACTTTGAAAGATATATTTTTCTTAAAAATGTTTAAAGTTCAAAAGGAATTTATTAATTTATTTTCTTACTGGACAAAATTTTCTTACTGGATAAATTGTCCAGAAAATATTACTGGTGCTTTGTAGATGTGTCCCTCTCACTGGTAACTAGATAAGTTGAAGTGCGTGTTTGAGTTGACTTATGTCTCCTTGTAAATGTGTCCCTCTCATTTGTCTATATTAGTTGACGTGCATGTTTGAGGTTACCAGTCTTTCAAAATGGTTTTCACTGGTACATTACTGGAGTGTCCCTCCAGTGTACCATCAGTACATGCTTCACTGGACTAATCCACCAGTGATACTGGAGTGTCTAGTCAACCTTCAGATGGACTGAATTATGTCACAATACTTTTTAAAATACTTGGTCATTGTGTGTGCCACGTAAGCAAACTTTTTCAAAGATATTTATCTTATAAATCCTACGTGGCATGTAAATTTTTCAACGCAATGATGGTCTTTTTACCTTGGGAAAACAAAAAGTACAAGTTGTTACTGTTTTGTGAGCTGTAAACCGTCATGCATTTATGTGTGATGTGATGTAATTAATGCGGATCTCAAAACCCGATCAAAAACTTTGTTTCATAAATTCAAATAAGATGTTTGAGTTCCATATTGTCTCTCCTATAAATACCCACTTTCACTTTCAATTTCATTTAATTCGAACATTTACTCCCAAATCTAAAATTCCTTCATTCAATTCTTAAAATTCTTCATTCATTTTCCAATCATATAACTCTTATATTAACTGCAATTCATTAAATTCTTCATAACCTTAAATTTTCAATTTCATCTTCATCTATCAATCAAAAATGGCACCCAAAAATCTCTTATCTGCTAAATATGCTCCGGTTGATGATGTAGTTAAACCAAAACATATTTCTCTTGAGGCGAAAGCCATACGCATTGTTAGATATATAAATGTAGTAGGTGATTTGTACACTTTATGTTACTTTGTACTTAGAATGTAAAGTTGTAAGTATGGAAGGGGGCATAGTGTAAAATGTATAGAAGTATATAAACCCCTCCATAATGTAAGTTGAAAACCTTTGAACACATAATACAATCTAATCTTTCACTGAATCTCTCTCTACTCTCTCTCTAGAAACCGCCATTAACACTCACTTAAACACACACTAAAAGCTCGAATTCTAATCTCTACAATTGGTATCAGAGCACAATCAGAGTTGCTGAACGATCTATAAGCTTACTACAAGCTTAATTTGTGCTTAATTCTGAATTTGAGTTGTTTTTTCTGAAAAGTCCATTTGCAGAGCTCACTGTTTCAGTGATTCCTGCAAATTAAGTGTGTTTTTGATTAAATTTTGTTCACCGTTCGATTTACAATTAGTTTATCTTCCTTCGCCATCAATTTCAGAAGCTAATTTCAACATTTGAGTCACTTTTGATCGAGCTCTACAAATCGCATGTTTGTGAGGGTTTGAGTACCAGTTGAAATTAACATCTAATTTGTTTGAGGATTTGTGCGCATTGATTTTCTGAACATTTTGATATAAAGTTCGAGTTCTAATTCGCAAAAATGAAGAAGATATCGAAGATTTTAAGTCTTCTCTGCAAATAGAGGTTTGGTTGAACAAAGAAGATAACCTAACCGACTATTTTCGTGTTGTGGTTACTAGCATTTGCAGAAGTCGTTGGCTAAAAAGTGGTTCTTACTTGAACTATTTGCAGAGCATTTTGCTCGGCAAATACGTATTTCAGAATTTGACTAAGTACTGGAAGTTCACTTACTCTAGTTGCAGAACTTTAAGTTCGGCAAATAGCTATTTTCAAGAAAGTTGGTTAAGTGAGAAGTTCACTTGTTCTATTTGCAGAGCTCATTGCTCGGCAAATAAGTGTTTCAAGGATTTTTGAACAAGTGTTGAGGTTACTTGTACTATTTGCAGAGCTAGTTGCTCGGCATTTAGTTGTTTTGAGATTTCTTGATTTGGGACTGGTGCTAATTGCATTGTTTGCAGAAGACTTAGCTCGACAAACAAGTGTTTTTGATTGTGGTGACTAAGGACAAGTTCAATTTGTACTATTTGCAGAGATATTTGCTCGGCATTTAGTTGAATTTGTGTCTTCGATCAAGAGACTTGCTAAAATGTACTGTTTGCAGAGATAATTGCTCGGCATTCAGTTGTTTTTATGTTCTTGTGTCACTTATACTATTTGCAGAGCATTTAGCTCGGCATTTAGTTGTTTTTAAGAATCTCAAATCAAAATTTTTCAAGAAAATTTCTCAAAACCATTTTTCATCGATATTCTTCGTCTGGGAAAGAAAATCATAATTTTAAAATTTTCAAAATTCTCACTTGTTCTTT
>CM067172.1:27931970-27936379 GCA_034093135.1 Erigeron breviscapus | reverse complement strand
ACATGTTCTAGCTCCTTAGGTAAATCGAGCTTGTAAGCCACGGAACCAATTCTTTGAACAATTTCGAATGGTCCGATATAACGGGGACTAAGTTTCCCTCGTACGCCAAAACGTGCAGTGCCTTTCCAAGGTGACATTTTCAACATGACTTTGTCTCCCACTTGAAACTCAAGTGGTTTCCGTCTACGGTCGGCATAGCTCTTTTGACGATCTTGAGCCGCCTTCAGCCGTGCCTAATTTCGACAATTTGATCAGTAGTCTTCTGAACTAGTCCATATTTAAATAAACGACGTTCTCCAGCATCAAGCCAACAGACAGGAGATCTACACTTTCGTCCATATAAAGCCTCATAAGGCGCGCATTTGATGCTAGTGTGATAGCTGTTGTTATATGAAAATTCAGCTAACGGCAAAAAGGTATCCCAACTACCTTTGAAGTCAATGACACATGCCCGAAGCATGTCTTCTAAAGTCTGGATGGTACGTTCACTTTGTCCGTCCGTCTGTGGATGGTAAGCCGTACTCAGGTGCAATTGAGTGCCTAGGGCGTCTTGAAAATATCGCCATGATTGTGAAGTGAAACGACCATCACGGTCAGAGATAATAGACAAAGGAACGCCATGAAGAGATACAATCCTTTCAATGTATATTTGAGACAATTTCCTTATCTTCCAGTTCTCCCGAATTGGAATGAAATGAGCAGACTTCGTCAATCGATCGACAATGACCCAAATAGTATCGTATCCTTTCAGGGTTCGAGGTAACTTCGTAATGAAGTCCATAGTAATCTGTTCCCATTTCCAGTCAGGAATTTTGGGTTGTTGGAGCAGCCCAGAAGGCTTTTGGTGCTCCGCCTTGACCATCGAACAATTTAGACACTTCGAGACATAAGTGGCGATATCTCTTTTCATACCAGGCCACCAATAAAAGTCCTTCAGTCCATGGTACATTTTGTCAGCACCAGGATGGATTGAATATTTAGATCGATGACTTTCGTTCATCAAGAGTTCTCTAAGTCCATTATATTTGGGAATCCACACTCTGCCCTTAACATGTCGGATTCCATCGCCATCCAATTCAAACAAACGTTCAGCATTCCACAATGCTTCCTCCTCGATACGCCCTGGCCGTAGGGCTTCGTTTTGATCGTCTAAAACTCTATCCCTTAATGACGAGCCAAGATAAGAACTTGCTCTTGTTATGACAGATAGTGAAATTCTATCTTTTCGACTTAGCGCGTCAGCAACAACATTTGCTTTACCGGGATGATATTTGAGTTCACAGTCGTAGTCACTGAGTAATTCTACCCATCGTCGTTGTCGCATATTCAGCATTTTCTGATCGAAGATATGCTGAAGGCTTTTGTGATCCGTGAATACAGTACACTTGGTACCATACAGATAATGTCTCCAAATTTTTAATGCAAAGACAACCGCTCCGAGTTCTAGATCGTGGGTTGTATAGTTCTTTTCGTGGATTTTGAGCTGTCTAGAAGCGTAAGCAATGACCTTACCTTCCTGCATAAGTACACATCCCATGCCCTGATGTGAGGCGTCACAGTATACCACGAAATTTTCAATGCCATTTGGTAATGCTAGAATAGGAGCATTACACAGTCTGTCCTTTAATGTCTGAAATGCCTTTTCTTGGGCATCCTGCCAAATAAACTCCTTAGTCTTCTGAGTTAATAAAGTCAAAGGTTGAGCAACCTTAGAGAAATTCTCAATGAATCTCCTGTAATAGCCAGCCAGTCCAAGAAATTGACGAATTTCTGTCGGAGTCTTAGGGGCTTCCCACTTCTTTATTGCTTCAATCTTAGATGGATCCACGTGGATCCCATCCCTGTTCACTACATGACCCAAGAAGTGCACTTCCCTAATCCAGAATTCACATTTTGAGAATTTCGCGTACAACTTCTGATCCTTGAGCAGTTGCAGAATGGTTCTCAGATGACCTTCATGTTCGTCTTTATTCCTTGAGTATATCAGTATGTCGTCAATGAATACAATGACAAACTTGTCTAGATACGGTCGACATACTCGATTCATTAAGTCCATAAACACAGCAGGTGCATTGGTTAAGCCAAACGGCATAACCAAAAACTCATAATGTCCGTAACGAGTTCTGAAAGCTGTTTTAGGAATGTCTGTCTCTCTGACTCTGAGTTGATGATACCCAGACCTGAGATCGATCTTGGAAAAGTGTGATGCCTTCCAGTTGGTCAAATAAGTCGTCAATACGAGGCAAAGGGTACCTGTTCTTGACAGTCAACTTGTTCAATTCTCTATAATCTATACACATGCGCATAGAGCCGTCCTTCTTTTTGACAAATAGAATCGGAGCTCCCCAAGGTGATGAACTTGGGCGAATTAGTCCTTTAGCTAACAACTCTTGAAGTTGTTCGGATAATTCTTGCATTTCTGACGGCGCAAGACGATAGGGTGCCTTGGCCACGGGTGCAGCTCCAGGGACTAATTCTATTCCAAACTCAACTGGTCTGTGAGGTGGAAGTCCCGTCAAATCTTCAGGAAATACTTCTGGAAAATCTTTAACTACAGGGATGTCTTGAATGTCTTTACCCTTCGGCTTCCTTTCAACAACCAGTGCCAAGAAGGCAGGGTATTCTTTTTGTAAATATTTATTCGCCTTTATCGCCGATACTAAAATCAATTCCTTTCCTGACTTGTCTCCTTGCACTACTAGGGTTTCGTCATTCTGAAGGGGTATCCTAACAATCTTCTCGTAACACATTATTTCAGCTCTAACCTTAGATAACCAGTCCATTCCAACAATTACATCAAAACTACTTAGTTCTATGGGAATAAGATTTATTTTAAAGGTTTCGCCAGATAGTGTCAAATTGCAATCTACTAAATGATCTCTAGCAATATACTTTTGACCGTTTGCATATTCGACAATATAAGTGTCTTTCATGGGGATAGCCACTATACCAAATCGGGACTTAAATTCTAAGGATATAAAGCTTTTATCAGCACCAGAGTCGAATAACACAAAAACATAATGATTATTGAGTATGAATGTACCTATCACAACGTTGGGATCACGTCGTGCATCAGCAGCATCCAAAGCAAAAACTCGGCCTCTACCTCGTCCATCTTGATTCCTTGCTTGGTTATTCCCCGCATGGTTCCTTACTGGAACTATTGCATTGTTGTTCGGGTTCAGATTGAGTCTTGGACATGCAGGTCGCAGATGGGTTTCGCTCCCACATTCGTAGCATTGAGCTGGTGTCTTGCCCTTACAAAACTTTTCCAGATGTCCCGCCCTTTTACAACGGCGACAAGTAGGACAATTTCCTCTGTGATGGAGATTACACCTATTACACCTAGGATCTGTGCCGGTGTACCTCGTGACGTCCTGAGTAGCTACCGCAAAGTTTCTGGCAGTCTTAAACCTCTTGCCATTTCCACCGCCACCATATCCACTACCTGAGGCATGATCACTCCTTCTCTTGACCACTTCAGTTCCAACAGAAGAACCAGTGGTTCTTTTCAAGTCTATCACCATCCGGTTGGTTGCACTAACTGCCGCTTGAAGAGTCGTAGGATTAAAAGCGGCTACCAATCTTCGGACATCAGGTGACAAGCCATAACAGTACCTCTCGATCAATTTCTCCTCCGTATCTACCATACGAGGAACTAGTCTTGTCAGCTCATGAAAACGAGTAGTGTATTTCTCGTTGTCTAGCCCGACCATAGTATGATTCCAAAATTCGCCTTCCATTTTCTGTACTTCCTCCCTAGGACAGTATTTCTCCATCAACATACTTTTAAAATCAAACCAAGGTATCCGATTAGCTTGGTCTCGACCTCGGGTCCTAACCTGTTCGTTCCACCATGATAGAGCGTGCTTTTGAAGTTGAGTGGAAGCATATTCCACTTTGTGCTCTTCGGCACAACGACTAATATGAAGCACCGCCTCTATGCTTTCTAGCCAGTTGATTAGACCTACCGGACCCTCTGTACCATGAAATTCCTTTGGTTTACAATAGGTAAAGGTCTTGTAGTCACCCACTCGAAGTTGAGCTCGAGGAACAACTTGTTCAGCAGTAGGTTCAACATTGTTACTATTATCAGTATGATGATTATTATTGGCGTTCATGCTTGCCGTGATCTGAGCAACTAAAGTAGGCATGGCGGCCAACAGTTGCTGCGTCACAAATGCTGCCATATTATTATCCCCGCCAGTATTTGGGGTAGGTCCAGGACCAGTGTTCACCTGGACAGTAGCAGTTTCTGGTTCTTGCTGGATTACAGGTTCTTCCTGTTCAGCTTCATTATTCAAAGGAGTGGATCGAGTAACTCTCTTTGGTGCAGTTTTCTTGACTGGAGCCTTTTTCTGAACCTTGCTTTTCGTTTTAGGAGCCATAAGTCTAAGATATGAACAAAA
>CM067172.1:27856970-27929470 GCA_034093135.1 Erigeron breviscapus | reverse complement strand
ATATATATATATATATATATATATATATATATATATATATATATATATATATATATATATATATATATATATATATATATATATATATATATATATATATATATATATATATATATATATATATATATATATATATATATATATATATATATATATATATATATATATATATATATATATATATATATATATATATATATATATATATATATATATATATATATATATATATATATATATATATATATATATATATATATATATATATATATATATATATATATATATATATATATATATATATATATATATATATATATATATATATATATATATATATATATATATATATATATATATATATATATATATATATATATATATATATATATATATATATATATATATATATATATATATATATATATATATATATATATATATATATATATATATATATATATATATATATATATATATATATATATATATATATATATATATATATATATATATATATATATATATATATATATATATATATATATATATATATATATATATATATATATATATATATATATATATATATATATATATATATATATATATATATATATATATATATATATATATATATATATATATATATATATATATATATATATATATATATATATATATATATATATATATATATATATATATATATATATATATATATATATATATATATATATATATATATATATATATATATATATATATATATATATGTAGATAATATTCCGACCTATCAGCTGCAGATGCAACTGGCATAACAGCACTTGGGTTGTAGACAGGCGCTCTGGAGGGACCCGCAGCATACGGATCTCCCTGAAGGAATGAAAGTCCAAGTCCACCGTTGCCCTGAACTGGTGCAGAAGGACCAGGAGCATAAGGGTCTCTAGGAGCATAAGGCAAATGAGCTCCTCGGTAGTCCTCCTCTGATATGGAGATACCGGTGTTACAGATGATTGAACATGGATAGACACATGTTCGCCTCCAGATTCACTGGAAGATGAATCAAGGTTGATAGGGCGTGATTATTGCCCGATTCCTCCATTGGTTCCTCTTCATAAGAGTCAGGAACATAAGGAATGGAGTTTGTTATGACAGGAACATAAGGAATGCCTATCTTATGCGTGAACGCCAGTCACCAATGCAACGATACCCTTTGGTCATCACAATGAACAAGGCTGTATCTCAAAATCATCGAGATATATATGTCTATATACTCGGAGTCAGGAACTACATCCAAAATGGGTGCATACATCTATACACCAGGATATCGGCAATCCCTTGCCGAGGGTCATCAACAATGTATGCAATGCTTACAATCAATTGTAAATGCATCAATCATGAACCATCGATCAATATACGATGAACTTGAACCAGTAATTAATATTCGGCAAACATGAGCCAACAATCAATAATCGTCAATCGTAACCCATTAACCACAATTTAAACCAACTATACGTACATACACTTAAAAGGATTCAACTTCCTTCGAGTCCCAGATGCTTATATATAGGGTCACCCGCCGCCTTCCCACCACATCTAAAACCCAATGAAGGCATAACCGACTTCCATGTATGTACGTCTATCCTAACATAAATGAAATACTTAGCAAAACTTAAGCCAAGTCATTCAATAATCGTCTCAACAATCCAACATTCAAACCAAACCAATCAATCAATCAATAAATGCAAGTAAACACGCAAGGTTTACACTTTTCAGCCCGAATCTCAAGCGAGTAGGGAGATACGAAACTCACCTCGATGACTTATGAAAAGTTAAGTCGATATAAGGTCGAGTTATGGAAGTACAATGTTCTCCGTGCGTCCAACACCTAAATATCGGTCATACAAGACGGTTCAGACCGAAGTCTAACCTAAATATATGACAAGACGGTTCAGACCGAAGTCTAACCTAAATAATATGACAAGACGGTTCAGACCGAAGTCTAACCTAAATATATGACAAGACGGTTCAGACCGAAGTCTAACCTAAATATTTGACAAGACGGTTCAGACCGAAGTCTAACCTAAATATTTGACAAGACGGTTCAGACCGAAGTCTAACCTAAATATTATGACAAGACGGTTCAGACCGAAGTCTAACCTAAATAATATGACAAGACGGTTCAGACCGAAGTCTAACCTAAATATATGACAAGACGGTTCAGACCGAAGTCTAACCTAAATATATGACAAGACGGTTCAGACCGAAGTCTAACCTAAATATTTGACAAGACGGTTCAGACCGAAGTCTAACCTAAATATTTGACAAGACGGTTCAGACCGAAGTCTAACCTAAATATTTGACAAGACGGTTCAGACCGAAGTCTAACCTAAATATTTGACAAGACGGTTCAGACCGAAGTCTAACCTAAATATTATGACAAGACGGTTCAGACCGAAGTCTAACCTAAATATTTGACAAGACGGTTCAGACCGAAGTCTAACCTAAATATATGACAAGACGGTTCAGACCGAAGTCTAACCTAAATATTTGACAAGACGGTTCAGACCGAAGTCTAACCTAAATAATATGACAAGACGGTTCAGACCGAAGTCTAACCTAAATATTTGACAAGACGGTTCAGACCGAAGTCTAACCTAAATATTTGACAAGACGGTTCAGACCGAAGTCTAACCTAAATATTTGACAAGACGGTTCAGACCGAAGTCTAACCTAAATATTTGACAAGACGGTTCAGACCGAAGTCTAACCTAAATATTTGACAAGACGGTTCAGACCGAAGTCTAACCTAAATATTTGACAAGACGGTTCAGACCGAAGTCTAACCTAAATATATGACAAGACGGTTCAGACCGAAGTCTAACCTAAATATTTGACAAGACGGTTCAGACCGAAGTCTAACCTAAATATTTGACAAGACGGTTCAGACCGAAGTCTAACCTAAATATTTGACAAGACGGTTCAGACCGAAGTCTAACCTAAATATTTGACAAGACGGTTCAGACCGAAGTCTAACCTAAATATTTGACAAGACGGTTCAGACCGAAGTCTAACCTAAATATTATGACAAGACGGTTCAGACCGAAGTCTAACCTAAATAATATGACAAGACGGTTCAGACCGAAGTCTAACCTAAATATTTGACAAGACGGTTCAGACCGAAGTCTAACCTAAATATATGACAAGACGGTTCAGACCGAAGTCTAACCTAAATATATGACAAGACGGTTCAGACCGAAGTCTAACCTAAATATTTGACAAGACGGTTCAGACCGAAGTCTAACCTAAATATTTGACAAGACGGTTCAGACCGAAGTCTAACCTAAATATTATGACAAGACGGTTCAGACCGAAGTCTAACCTAAATATATGACAAGACGGTTCAGACCGAAGTCTAACCTAAATAATATGACAAGACGGTTCAGACCGAAGTCTAACCTAAATATTTGACAAGACGGTTCAGACCGAAGTCTAACCTAAATATTTGACAAGACGGTTCAGACCGAAGTCTAACCTAAATATTATGACAAGACGGTTCAGACCGAAGTCTAACCTAAATAATATGACAAGACGGTTCAGACCGAAGTCTAACCTAAATATTTGACAAGACGGTTCAGACCGAAGTCTAACCTAAATATATGACAAGACGGTTCAGACCGAAGTCTAACCTAAATATTTGACAAGACGGTTCAGACCGAAGTCTAACCTAAATAATATGACAAGACGGTTCAGACCGAAGTCTAACCTAAATATATGACAAGACGGTTCAGACCGAAGTCTAACCTAAATAATATGACAAGACGGTTCAGACCGAAGTCTAACCTAAATATATGACAAGACGGTTCAGACCGAAGTCTAACCTAAATAATATGACAAGACGGTTCAGACCGAAGTCTAACCTAAATATTTGACAAGACGGTTCAGACCGAAGTCTAACCTAAATATTATGACAAGACGGTTCAGACCGAAGTCTAACCTAAATAATATGACAAGACGGTTCAGACCGAAGTCTAACCTAAATATTTGACAAGACGGTTCAGACCGAAGTCTAACCTAAATAATATGACAAGACGGTTCAGACCGAAGTCTAACCTAAATATTTGACAAGACGGTTCAGACCGAAGTCTAACCTAAATAATATGACAAGACGGTTCAGACCGAAGTCTAACCTAAATAATATGACAAGACGGTTCAGACCGAAGTCTAACCTAAATAATATGACAAGACGGTTCAGACCGAAGTCTAACCTAAATAATATGACAAGACGGTTCAGACCGAAGTCTAACCTAAATATATGACAAGACGGTTCAGACCGAAGTCTAACCTAAATATTTGACAAGACGGTTCAGACCGAAGTCTAACCTAAATATTATGACAAGACGGTTCAGACCGAAGTCTAACCTAAATAATATGACAAGACGGTTCAGACCGAAGTCTAACCTAAATATTTGACAAGACGGTTCAGACCGAAGTCTAACCTAAATATTATGACAAGACGGTTCAGACCGAAGTCTAACCTAAATATTTGACAAGACGGTTCAGACCGAAGTCTAACCTAAATATATGACAAGACGGTTCAGACCGAAGTCTAACCTAAATATTTGACAAGACGGTTCAGACCGAAGTCTAACCTAAATATTTGACAAGACGGTTCAGACCGAAGTCTAACCTAAATAATATGACAAGACGGTTCAGACCGAAGTCTAACCTAAATATATGACAAGACGGTTCAGACCGAAGTCTAACCTAAATATATGACAAGACGGTTCAGACCGAAGTCTAACCTAAATATTTGACAAGACGGTTCAGACCGAAGTCTAACCTAAATATATGACAAGACGGTTCAGACCGAAGTCTAACCTAAATATTTGACAAGACGGTTCAGACCGAAGTCTAACCTAAATATTTGACAAGACGGTTCAGACCGAAGTCTAACCTAAATATATGACAAGACGGTTCAGACCGAAGTCTAACCTAAATATATGACAAGACGGTTCAGACCGAAGTCTAACCTAAATATATGACAAGACGGTTCAGACCGAAGTCTAACCTAAATATTTGACAAGACGGTTCAGACCGAAGTCTAACCTAAATATATGACAAGACGGTTCAGACCGAAGTCTAACCTAAATAATATGACAAGACGGTTCAGACCGAAGTCTAACCTAAATAATATGACAAGACGGTTCAGACCGAAGTCTAACCTAAATATATGACAAGACGGTTCAGACCGAAGTCTAACCTAAATAATATGACAAGACGGTTCAGACCGAAGTCTAACCTAAATATATGACAAGACGGTTCAGACCGAAGTCTAACCTAAATAATATGACAAGACGGTTCAGACCGAAGTCTAACCTAAATAATATGACAAGACGGTTCAGACCGAAGTCTAACCTAAATATATGACAAGACGGTTCAGACCGAAGTCTAACCTAAATATATGACAAGACGGTTCAGACCGAAGTCTAACCTAAATATATGACAAGACGGTTCAGACCGAAGTCTAACCTAAATATATGACAAGACGGTTCAGACCGAAGTCTAACCTAAATAATATGACAAGACGGTTCAGACCGAAGTCTAACCTAAATATTATGACAAGACGGTTCAGACCGAAGTCTAACCTAAATAATATGACAAGACGGTTCAGACCGAAGTCTAACCTAAATATATGACAAGACGGTTCAGACCGAAGTCTAACCTAAATATATGACAAGACGGTTCAGACCGAAGTCTAACCTAAATAATATGACAAGACGGTTCAGACCGAAGTCTAACCTAAATATATGACAAGACGGTTCAGACCGAAGTCTAACCTAAATATATGACAAGACGGTTCAGACCGAAGTCTAACCTAAATATATGACAAGACGGTTCAGACCGAAGTCTAACCTAAATATATGACAAGACGGTTCAGACCGAAGTCTAACCTAAATATATGACAAGACGGTTCAGACCGAAGTCTAACCTAAATATATGACAAGACGGTTCAGACCGAAGTCTAACCTAAATATATGACAAGACGGTTCAGACCGAAGTCTAACCTAAATATATGACAAGACGGTTCAGACCGAAGTCTAACCTAAATATATGACAAGACGGTTCAGACCGAAGTCTAACCTAAATATATGACAAGACGGTTCAGACCGAAGTCTAACCTAAATATATGACAAGACGGTTCAGACCGAAGTCTAACCTAAATATTTGACAAGACGGTTCAGACCGAAGTCTAACCTAAATATATGACAAGACGGTTCAGACCGAAGTCTAACCTAAATATATGACAAGACGGTTCAGACCGAAGTCTATCCAAAACCTAGGATATGAGCACGAATGGTGAGGATCAAATCTCACGACGACAAGTATCCTACGTACCACTACTTAGCTATCAATCCTAGAATGCCTTTACCGAGAATGTGATTCAATGTTCAATATTATTTGACTCAAGTTCGTCTTTTATTACTAAATTTGAATGAAAAGTCAAAAGTCCAAAAGTCTAATAAGTTCCACGTCAAATGACTGTCTAATTGAGATTAGGACTAACCCGATGTTAATTAATTACGAGTTGTCACAGCATCCCCGACTTCTAAGGATTTCGTCCCGAAATCAAGTCTTGCTCAGTAAAAAGATGAGGATAGTTATTCCTCATAAAGTCTTCACGTTCCCAAGTCAAGTCGGGACCATGTTTTGAGTTCCAACGAACTTTGACCAATTTGATACGACTACGTCTAAGTTGTTTGAGCTGTTGGTCTAAAATTTCAACAGGTTCTTCAACGAATTGAAGAGAGTCAGTCACTTGCAGCTCTTCGACAGGTACGACTAAAGTCTCATCAGTCAGACATTTCTTAAGATTCGAAATGTGAAATGTGTGATGAACATGTTCTAGCTCCTTAGGTAAATCGAGCTTGTAAGCCACGGAACCAATTCTTTGAACAATTTCGAATGGTCCGATATAACGGGGACTAAGTTTCCCTCGTACGCCAAAACGTGCAGTGCCTTTCCAAGGTGACACTTTCAACATGACTTTGTCTCCCACTTGAAACTCAAGTGGTTTCCGTCTACGGTCGGCATAGCTCTTTTGACGATCTTGAGCCGCCTTCAGCCGTGCCCTAATTTCGACAATTTGATCAGTAGTCTTCTGAACTAGTCCATATTTAAATAAACGACGTTCTCCAGCATCAAGCCAACAGACAGGAGATCTACACTTTCGTCCATATAAAGCCTCATAAGGCGCGCATTTGATGCTAGTGTGATAGCTGTTGTTATATGAAAATTCAGCTAACGGCAAAAAGGTATCCCAACTACCTTTGAAGTCAATGACACATGCCCGAAGCATGTCTTCTAAAGTCTGGATGGTACGTTCACTTTGTCCGTCAGTCTGTGGATGGTAAGCCGTACTCAGGTGCAATTGAGTGCCTAGGGCGTCTTGAAAATATCGCCATGATTGTGAAGTGAAACGACCATCACGGTCAGAGATAATAGACAAAGGAACGCCATGAAGAGATACAATCCTTTCAATGTATATTTGAGACAATTTCTTAAGATTCGAAATGTGAAATGTGTGATGAACATGTTCTAGCTCCTTAGGTAAATCGAGCTTGTAAGCCACGGAACCAATTCTTTGAACAATTTCGAATGGTCCGATATAACGGGGACTAAGTTTCCCTCGTACGCCAAAACGTGCAGTGCCTTTCCAAGGTGACACTTTCAACATGACTTTGTCTCCCACTTGAAACTCAAGTGGTTTCCGTCTACGGTCGGCATAGCTCTTTTGACGATCTTGAGCCGCCTTCAGCCGTGCCCTAATTTCGACAATTTGATCAGTAGTCTTCTGAACTAGTCCATATTTAAATAAACGACGTTCTCCAGCATCAAGCCAACAGACAGGAGATCTACACTTTCGTCCATATAAAGCCTCATAAGGCGCGCATTTGATGCTAGTGTGATAGCTGTTGTTATATGAAAATTCAGCTAACGGCAAAAAGGTATCCCAACTACCTTTGAAGTCAATGACACATGCCCGAAGCATGTCTTCTAAAGTCTGGATGGTACGTTCACTTTGTCCGTCAGTCTGTGGATGGTAAGCCGTACTCAGGTGCAATTGAGTGCCTAGGGCGTCTTGAAAATATCGCCATGATTGTGAAGTGAAACGACCATCACGGTCAGAGATAATAGACAAAGGAACGCCATGAAGAGATACAATCCTTTCAATGTATATTTGAGACAATTTCCTTATCTTCCAGTTCTCCCGAATTGGAATGAAATGAGCAGACTTCGTCAATCGATCGACAATGACCCAAATAGTATCGTATCCTTTCAGGGTTCGAGGTAACTTCGTAATGAAGTCCATAGTAATCTGTTCCCATTTCCAGTCAGGAATTTGGGGTTGTTGGAGCAGCCCAGAAGGCTTTTGGTGCTCCGCCTTGACCATCGAACAATTTAGACACTTCGAGACATAAGTGGCGATATCTCTTTTCATACCAGGCCACCAATAAAAGTCCTTCAGTCCATGGTACATTTTGTCAGCGCCAGGATGGATTGAATACCTAGATCGATGACTTTCGTTCATTAAAAGTTCTCTAAGTCCATTATATTTGGGAATCCACACCCTGCCCTTAACATGTCGGATTCCATCGCCATCCAATTCAAACAAACGTTCAGCATTCCACAATGCTTCCTCCTCGATACGCCCTGGCCGTAGGGCTTCGTTTTGATCGTCTAAAACTCTATCCCTTAATGACGAGCCAAGATAAGAACTTGCTCTTGTTATGACAGATAGTGAAATTCTATCTTTTCGACTTAGCGCGTCAGCAACAACATTTGCTTTACCGGGATGATATTTGAGTTCACAGTCGTAGTCACTGAGTAATTCTACCCATCGTCGTTGTCGCATATTCAGCATTTTCTGATCGAAGATATGCTGAAGGCTTTTGTGATCCGTGAATACAGTACACTTGGTACCATACAGATAATGTCTCCAAATTTTTAATGCAAAGACAACCGCTCCGAGTTCTAGATCGTGGGTTGTATAGTTCTTTTCGTGGATTTTGAGCTGTCTAGAAGCGTAAGCAATGACCTTACCTTCCTGCATAAGTACACATCCCATGCCCTGATGTGAGGCGTCACAGTATACCACGAAATTTTCAATGCCATTTGGTAATGCTAGAATAGGAGCATTACACAGCCTGTCCTTTAATGTCTGAAATGCCTTTTCTTGGGCATCCTGCCAAATAAATTCCTTAGTCTTCTGAGTTAATAAAGTCAAAGGTTGAGCAACCTTAGAGAAATTCTCAATGAATCTCCTGTAATAGCCAGCCAGTCCAAGAAATTGACGAATTTCTGTCGGAGTCTTAGGGGCTTCCCACTTCTTTATTGCTTCAATCTTAGATGGATCTACGTGGATCCCATCCCTGTTCACTACATGACCCAAGAAGTGTACTTCCCTAATCCAGAATTCACATTTTGAGAATTTCGCGTACAACTTCTGATCCTTGAGCAGTTGCAGAATGGTTCTCAGATGACCTTCATGTTCGTCTTTATTCCTTGAGTATATCAGTATGTCGTCAATGAACACGATGACAAACTTGTCTAGATACGGTCGACATACTCGATTCATTAAGTCCATAAACACAGCAGGTGCATTGGTTAAGCCAAACGGCATAACCAAAAACTCATAATGTCCGTAACGAGTTCTGAAAGCTGTTTTAGGAATGTCTGTCTCTCTGACTCTGAGTTGATGATACCCAGACCTGAGATCGATCTTGGAAAAGTGTGATGCACCTTCCAGTTGGTCAAATAAGTCGTCAATACGAGGCAAAGGGTACCTGTTCTTGACAGTCAACTTGTTCAATTCTCTATAATCTATACACATGCGCATAGAGCCGTCCTTCTTTTTGACAAATAGAATCGGAGCTCCCCAAGGTGATGAACTTGGGCGAATTAGTCCTTTAGCTAACAACTCTTGAAGTTGTTCGGATAATTCTTGCATTTCTGACGGCGCAAGACGATAGGGTGCCTTGGCCACGGGTGCAGCTCCAGGGACTAATTCTATTCCAAACTCAACTGGTCTGTGAGGTGGAAGTCCCGTCAAATCTTCAGGAAATACTTCTGGAAAATCTTTAACTACTGGGATGTCTTGAATGTCTTTACCCTTCGGCTTCCTTTCAACAACCAGTGCCAAGAAGGCAGGGTATTCTTTTTGTAAATATTTATTCGCCTTTATCGCCGATACTAAAATCAATTCCTTTCCTGACTTGTCTCCTTGCACTACTAGGGTTTCGTCATTCTGAAGGGGTATCCTAACAATCTTCTCGTAACACATTATTTCAGCTCTAACCTTAGATAACCAGTCCATTCCAACAATTACATCAAAACTACTTAGTTCTATGGGAATAAGATTTATTTTAAAGGTTTCGCCAGATAGTGTCAAATTGCAATCTACTAAATGATCTCTAGCAATATACTTTTGACCGTTTGCATATTCGACAATATAAGTGTCTTTCATGGGGATAGCCACTATACCAAATCGGGACTTAAATTCTAAGGATATAAAGCTTTTATCAGCACCAGAGTCGAATAACACAAAAACATAATGATTATTGAGTATGAATGTACCTATCACGACGTTGGGATCACGTCGTGCATCAGCAGCATCCAAAGCAAAAACTCGGCCTCTACCTCGTCCATCTTGATTCCTTGCTTGGTTATTCCCCGCATGGTTCCTTACTGGAACTATTGCATTGTTGTTCGGGTTCAGATTGAGTCTTGGACATGCAGGTCGCAGATGGGTTTCGCTCCCACATTCGTAGCATTGAGCCTGTGTCTTGCCCTTACAAAACTTTTCCAGATGTCCCGCCCTTTTACAACGGCGACAAGTAGGACAATTTCCTCTGTGATGGAGATTACACCTATTACACCTAGGATCTGTGCCGGTGTACCTCGTGACGTCCTGAGTAGCTACCGCAAAGTTTCTGGCAGTCTTAAACCTCTTGCCATTTCCACCGCCACCATATCCACTACCTGAGGCATGATCACTCCTTCTCTTGACCACTTCAGTTCCAACAGAAGAACCAGTGGTTCTTTTCAAGTCTATCACCATCCGGTTGGTTGCACTAACTGCCGCTTGAAGAGTCGTAGGATTAAAAGCGGCTACCAATCTTCGGACATCAGGTGACAAGCCATAACAGTACCTCTCGATCAATTTCTCCTCCGTATCTACCATACGAGGAACTAGTCTTGTCAGCTCATGAAAACGAGTAGTGTATTTCTCGTTGTCTAGCCCGACCATAGTATGATTCCAAAATTCGCCTTCCATTCTCTGTACTTCCTCCCTAGGACAGTATTTCTCCATCAACATACTTTTAAAATCAAACCAAGGTATCCGATTAGCTTGGTCTCGACCTCGGGTCCTAACCTGTTCGTTCCACCATGATAGAGCGTGCTTTTGAAGTTGAGTGGAAGCATATTCCACTTTGTGCTCTTCGGCACAACGACTAATATGAAGCACCGCCTCTATGCTTTCTAGCCAGTTGATTAGACCTACCGGACCCTCTGTACCATGAAATTCCTTTGGTTTACAATAGGTAAAGGTCTTGTAGTCACCCACTCGAAGTTGAGCTCGAGGAACAACTTGCTCAGCAGTAGGTTCAACATTGTTACTATTATCAGTATGATGATTATTATTTGCGTTCATGCTTGCCGTGATCTGAGCAACTAAAGTAGGCATGGCGGCCAACAGTTGCTGCGTCACAAATGCTGCCATATTATTATCCCCGCCAGTATTTGGGGTAGGTCCAGGACCAGTGTTCACCTGGACAGTAGCAGTTTCTGGTTCTTGCTGGATTACAGGTTCTTCCTGTTCAGCTTCATTATTCAAAGGAGTGGATCGAGTAACTCTCTTTGGTGCAGTTTTCTTGACTGGAGCCTTTTTCTGAACCTTGCTTTTCGTCTTAGGAGCCATAAGTCTAAGATATGAACAAAAATGTCATTTAGAGATTTCCTTGATAGGTTAAATAGAAAGTAGCTTTGCAAGACAGATGACAGTACAATGCAAGTCACAAATTGCTGACTTGTATGAATTCATGTACTAGACAAGACAAGAAAATATGAAAAATCATATTTCTAGAGCTAAGAATAAGCAGTTGACATAGTCTGAACAAGTAAGTAAGCCAAAAGACAATCGTATTTCATTGATGTTCAAAATTTTACATAGTCTGGTATGTACAGTCCAAAAACATGTGGGAAACTTCATCCACAACGATAGACTACTTAGTCGGAGCAATACGATTTATAGACACGTGGGAAATACATCCACCAAAAGATTACAACTCAAAGTACAGAAGTACGAGTTGTTATAAGTTCTAGGCTTACAATACAGAAAGACATATTACAAAATTACATCTTGCAAATAACAACGACTAGCAAAGCTACCACCAAAACCACCACAACCGACAGTATCCAGATCAACCTCCCAATAGTTTCCTTCCCTTCTCTAGCAACAGTCAATGCCTCCTCCGCCTGATGATAAGCTCCAGACAACGCCTGAGCTTGATTCTCTAATTTCTCCCTTGTACAGATGAGGGAATTGTTCATCCTTGACAATTGTCGGCGATAATATTCCGACCTATCAGCTGCAGATGCAACTGGCATAACAGCACTTGGGTTGTAGACAGGCGCTCTGGAGGGACCCGCAGCATACGGATCTCCCTGAAGGAAAGAAAGTCCAAGTCCACCGTTGCCCTGAACTGGTGCAGAAGGACCAGGAGCATAGGGGTCTCTAGGAGCATAAGGCAAATGAGCTCCCTCGGTAGTCCTCCTCTGATATGGAGATACCGGTGTTACAGATGATTGAACATGGATAGACACATGTTCGCCTCCAGATTCACTGGAAGATGAAACAAGGTTGATAGGGCGTGATTCATTGCCCGATTCCTCCATTGGTTCCTCTTCATAAGAGTCAGGAACATAAGGAATGGAGTTTGTTATGACAGGAACTGGAGGTGTACAAGGTACAACAGCATTTGAGCTAACTCCATCCGACATGACTAGTCTGAAAAGATAGTCAAAGAATCCATATAAGTCAAATGGATAAGGCAGTACGTCTCAAATGGATGATACAGTACGCAAATGAGTTTTAAAGAAATCTTTGTCTAGATTACACACATTTGGTTTGGGTTTCTATTACCAACATATTTGAAATGCTTATATATAGGGTCACCCGCAGCCTTCCCACCACATCTACAGTATGTTGTGAATATAGCTCAAACTATAACGTATATACAAAATCTAAGATATTTATTTCGAGCCTTATATTATTTTACATAATCGGGACGTAGTTGATCAAGTTAGGTCTAATTATAGACAAATAATATAACTCCTGAAATAAGTATCCTAAACCTAAATAATATGACAAGACGGTTCAGACCGAAGTCTAACCTAAATAATATGACAAGACGGTTCAGACCGAAGTCTAACCTAAATAATATGACAAGACGGTTCAGACCGAAGTCTAACCTAAATAATATGACAAGACGGTTCAGACCGAAGTCTAACCTAAATAATATGACAAGACGGTTCAGACCGAAGTCTAACCTAAATAATATGACAAGACGGTTCAGACCGAAGTCTAACCTAAATAATATGACAAGACGGTTCAGACCGAAGTCTAACCTAAATAATATGACAAGACGGTTCAGACCGAAGTCTAACCTAAATAATATGACAAGACGGTTCAGACCGAAGTCTAACCTAAATAATATGACAAGACGGTTCAGACCGAAGTCTAACCTAAATAATATGACAAGACGGTTCAGACCGAAGTCTAACCTAAATAATATGACAAGACGGTTCAGACCGAAGTCTAACCTAAATAATATGACAAGACGGTTCAGACCGAAGTCTAACCTAAATAATATGACAAGACGGTTCAGACCGAAGTCTAACCTAAATAATATGACAAGACGGTTCAGACCGAAGTCTAACCTAAATAATATGACAAGACGGTTCAGACCGAAGTCTAACCTAAATAATATGACAAGACGGTTCAGACCGAAGTCTAACCTAAATAATATGACAAGACGGTTCAGACCGAAGTCTAACCTAAATAATATGACAAGACGGTTCAGACCGAAGTCTAACCTAAATAATATGACAAGACGGTTCAGACCGAAGTCTAACCTAAATAATATGACAAGACGGTTCAGACCGAAGTCTAACCTAAATAATATGACAAGACGGTTCAGACCGAAGTCTAACCTAAATAATATGACAAGACGGTTCAGACCGAAGTCTAACCTAAATAATATGACAAGACGGTTCAGACCGAAGTCTAACCTAAATAATATGACAAGACGGTTCAGACCGAAGTCTAACCTAAATAATATGACAAGACGGTTCAGACCGAAGTCTAACCTAAATAATATGACAAGACGGTTCAGACCGAAGTCTAACCTAAATAATATGACAAGACGGTTCAGACCGAAGTCTAACCTAAATAATATGACAAGACGGTTCAGACCGAAGTCTAACCTAAATAATATGACAAGACGGTTCAGACCGAAGTCTAACCTAAATAATATGACAAGACGGTTCAGACCGAAGTCTAACCTAAATAATATGACAAGACGGTTCAGACCGAAGTCTAACCTAAATAATATGACAAGACGGTTCAGACCGAAGTCTAACCTAAATAATATGACAAGACGGTTCAGACCGAAGTCTAACCTAAATAATATGACAAGACGGTTCAGACCGAAGTCTAACCTAAATAATATGACAAGACGGTTCAGACCGAAGTCTAACCTAAATAATATGACAAGACGGTTCAGACCGAAGTCTAACCTAAATAATATGACAAGACGGTTCAGACCGAAGTCTAACCTAAATAATATGACAAGACGGTTCAGACCGAAGTCTAACCTAAATAATATGACAAGACGGTTCAGACCGAAGTCTAACCTAAATAATATGACAAGACGGTTCAGACCGAAGTCTAACCTAAATAATATGACAAGACGGTTCAGACCGAAGTCTAACCTAAATAATATGACAAGACGGTTCAGACCGAAGTCTAACCTAAATAATATGACAAGACGGTTCAGACCGAAGTCTAACCTAAATAATATGACAAGACGGTTCAGACCGAAGTCTAACCTAAATAATATGACAAGACGGTTCAGACCGAAGTCTAACCTAAATAATATGACAAGACGGTTCAGACCGAAGTCTAACCTAAATAATATGACAAGACGGTTCAGACCGAAGTCTAACCTAAATAATATGACAAGACGGTTCAGACCGAAGTCTAACCTAAATAATATGACAAGACGGTTCAGACCGAAGTCTAACCTAAATAATATGACAAGACGGTTCAGACCGAAGTCTAACCTAAATAATATGACAAGACGGTTCAGACCGAAGTCTAACCTAAATAATATGACAAGACGGTTCAGACCGAAGTCTAACCTAAATAATATGACAAGACGGTTCAGACCGAAGTCTAACCTAAATAATATGACAAGACGGTTCAGACCGAAGTCTAACCTAAATAATATGACAAGACGGTTCAGACCGAAGTCTAACCTAAATAATATGACAAGACGGTTCAGACCGAAGTCTAACCTAAATAATATGACAAGACGGTTCAGACCGAAGTCTAACCTAAATAATATGACAAGACGGTTCAGACCGAAGTCTAACCTAAATAATATGACAAGACGGTTCAGACCGAAGTCTAACCTAAATAATATGACAAGACGGTTCAGACCGAAGTCTAACCTAAATAATATGACAAGACGGTTCAGACCGAAGTCTAACCTAAATAATATGACAAGACGGTTCAGACCGAAGTCTAACCTAAATAATATGACAAGACGGTTCAGACCGAAGTCTAACCTAAATAATATGACAAGACGGTTCAGACCGAAGTCTAACCTAAATATATGACAAGACGGTTCAGACCGAAGTCTAACCTAAATAATATGACAAGACGGTTCAGACCGAAGTCTAACCTAAATAATATGACAAGACGGTTCAGACCGAAGTCTAACCTAAATAATATGACAAGACGGTTCAGACCGAAGTCTAACCTAAATATATGACAAGACGGTTCAGACCGAAGTCTAACCTAAATAATATGACAAGACGGTTCAGACCGAAGTCTAACCTAAATATATGACAAGACGGTTCAGACCGAAGTCTAACCTAAATAATATGACAAGACGGTTCAGACCGAAGTCTAACCTAAATATATGACAAGACGGTTCAGACCGAAGTCTAACCTAAATATATGACAAGACGGTTCAGACCGAAGTCTAACCTAAATAATATGACAAGACGGTTCAGACCGAAGTCTAACCTAAATATATGACAAGACGGTTCAGACCGAAGTCTAACCTAAATAATATGACAAGACGGTTCAGACCGAAGTCTAACCTAAATATTTGACAAGACGGTTCAGACCGAAGTCTAACCTAAATATTATGACAAGACGGTTCAGACCGAAGTCTAACCTAAATATATGACAAGACGGTTCAGACCGAAGTCTAACCTAAATAATATGACAAGACGGTTCAGACCGAAGTCTAACCTAAATATTTGACAAGACGGTTCAGACCGAAGTCTAACCTAAATATATGACAAGACGGTTCAGACCGAAGTCTAACCTAAATATATGACAAGACGGTTCAGACCGAAGTCTAACCTAAATATATGACAAGACGGTTCAGACCGAAGTCTAACCTAAATATATGACAAGACGGTTCAGACCGAAGTCTAACCTAAATAATATGACAAGACGGTTCAGACCGAAGTCTAACCTAAATATATGACAAGACGGTTCAGACCGAAGTCTAACCTAAATATATGACAAGACGGTTCAGACCGAAGTCTAACCTAAATATATGACAAGACGGTTCAGACCGAAGTCTAACCTAAATATATGACAAGACGGTTCAGACCGAAGTCTAACCTAAATATATGACAAGACGGTTCAGACCGAAGTCTAACCTAAATATATGACAAGACGGTTCAGACCGAAGTCTAACCTAAATATATGACAAGACGGTTCAGACCGAAGTCTAACCTAAATATATGACAAGACGGTTCAGACCGAAGTCTAACCTAAATATATGACAAGACGGTTCAGACCGAAGTCTAACCTAAATATTTGACAAGACGGTTCAGACCGAAGTCTAACCTAAATATTTGACAAGACGGTTCAGACCGAAGTCTAACCTAAATATTATGACAAGACGGTTCAGACCGAAGTCTAACCTAAATATATGACAAGACGGTTCAGACCGAAGTCTAACCTAAATAATATGACAAGACGGTTCAGACCGAAGTCTAACCTAAATAATATGACAAGACGGTTCAGACCGAAGTCTAACCTAAATATATGACAAGACGGTTCAGACCGAAGTCTAACCTAAATATATGACAAGACGGTTCAGACCGAAGTCTAACCTAAATAATATGACAAGACGGTTCAGACCGAAGTCTAACCTAAATATTTGACAAGACGGTTCAGACCGAAGTCTAACCTAAATATTTGACAAGACGGTTCAGACCGAAGTCTAACCTAAATATATGACAAGACGGTTCAGACCGAAGTCTAACCTAAATAATATGACAAGACGGTTCAGACCGAAGTCTAACCTAAATAATTGACAAGACGGTTCAGACCGAAGTCTAACCTAAATAATATGACAAGACGGTTCAGACCGAAGTCTAACCTAAATAATATGACAAGACGGTTCAGACCGAAGTCTAACCTAAATATTTGACAAGACGGTTCAGACCGAAGTCTAACCTAAATATTTGACAAGACGGTTCAGACCGAAGTCTAACCTAAATATTTGACAAGACGGTTCAGACCGAAGTCTAACCTAAATATTTGACAAGACGGTTCAGACCGAAGTCTAACCTAAATAATATGACAAGACGGTTCAGACCGAAGTCTAACCTAAATATTTGACAAGACGGTTCAGACCGAAGTCTAACCTAAATATTTGACAAGACGGTTCAGACCGAAGTCTAACCTAAATATTATGACAAGACGGTTCAGACCGAAGTCTAACCTAAATATTATGACAAGACGGTTCAGACCGAAGTCTAACCTAAATATTTGACAAGACGGTTCAGACCGAAGTCTAACCTAAATATTTGACAAGACGGTTCAGACCGAAGTCTAACCTAAATATTTGACAAGACGGTTCAGACCGAAGTCTAACCTAAATATTTGACAAGACGGTTCAGACCGAAGTCTAACCTAAATATTTGACAAGACGGTTCAGACCGAAGTCTAACCTAAATATATGACAAGACGGTTCAGACCGAAGTCTAACCTAAATATTGACAAGACGGTTCAGACCGAAGTCTAACCTAAATATATGACAAGACGGTTCAGACCGAAGTCTAACCTAAATAATATGACAAGACGGTTCAGACCGAAGTCTAACCTAAATATTTGACAAGACGGTTCAGACCGAAGTCTAACCTAAATATTATGACAAGACGGTTCAGACCGAAGTCTAACCTAAATATTATGACAAGACGGTTCAGACCGAAGTCTAACCTAAATAATATGACAAGACGGTTCAGACCGAAGTCTAACCTAAATATATGACAAGACGGTTCAGACCGAAGTCTAACCTAAATATTTGACAAGACGGTTCAGACCGAAGTCTAACCTAAATATATGACAAGACGGTTCAGACCGAAGTCTAACCTAAATATATGACAAGACGGTTCAGACCGAAGTCTAACCTAAATATATGACAAGACGGTTCAGACCGAAGTCTAACCTAAATATATGACAAGACGGTTCAGACCGAAGTCTAACCTAAATATATGACAAGACGGTTCAGACCGAAGTCTAACCTAAATATTTGACAAGACGGTTCAGACCGAAGTCTAACCTAAATATATGACAAGACGGTTCAGACCGAAGTCTAACCTAAATATATGACAAGACGGTTCAGCGAATTTTATTACTAAATTTGAATGAAAAGTCAAAAGTTCCAGCAAGTTACCACTGCGCCGCAGTGAGCCAGAACTATGCTCACTGCGCCGCAGTGGGTTAAATGAACAAAAGGGCCGAGAATAGCCACTGCGCCGCAGTGGGCCATTGCCAAGCTCACTGCGCCGCAGTGAGCTAAAATATGCTCACTGCGCCGCAGTGGGCTAAGCCCACACCACTGCGCCGCAGTGGGGCTAAGCCCACACCACTGCGCCGCAGTGGGGCTAAGCCCACACCACTGCGCCGCAGTGGGGCTAAGCCCACACCACTGCGCCGCAGTGGGGCTAAGCCCACACCACTGCGCCGCAGTGGGGCTAAGCCCACACCACTGCGCCGCAGTGGGGTAAGCAGCCACACCACTGCGCCGCAGTGAGCCAGAACTATGCTCACTGCGCCGCAGTGAGGGCCGAGAAGCTCACTGCGCCGCAGTGGGCTAAGCCCACACCACTGCGCCGCAGTGGGGCTAAGCCCACACCACTGCGCCGCAGTGGGGCTAAGCCCACACCACTGCGCCGCAGTGGGGCTAAGCCCACACCACTGCGCCGCAGTGGGCTAAGCCCACACCACTGCGCCGCAGTGAGCCAGAACTAGCTCACTGCGCCGCAGTGGGCTAAGCCCACACCACTGCGCCGCAGTGGGGCTAAGCCCACACCACTGCGCCGCAGTGGGGCTAAGCCCACACCACTGCGCCGCAGTGGGGCTAAGCCCACACCACTGCGCCGCAGTGGGGCTAAGCCCACACCACTGCGCCGCAGTGGGGCTAAGCCCACACCACTGCGCCGCAGTGGGGCTAAGCCCACACCACTGCGCCGCAGTGGGGCTAAGCCCACACCACTGCGCCGCAGTGGGGCTAAGCCCACACCACTGCGCCGCAGTGGGGCTAAGCCCACACCACTGCGCCGCAGTGGGGCTAAGCCCACACCACTGCGCCGCAGTGGGGCTAAGCCCACACCACTGCGCCGCAGTGGGCTAAGCCCACACCACTGCGCCGCAGTGAGCCAGAAAGCTCACTGCGCCGCAGTGGGCTAAGCCCACACCACTGCGCCGCAGTGGGGCTAAGCCCACACCACTGCGCCGCAGTGGGGCTAAGCCCACACCACTGCGCCGCAGTGGGGCTAAGCCCACACCACTGCGCCGCAGTGGGGCTAAGCCCACACCACTGCGCCGCAGTGGGGCTAAGCCCACACCACTGCGCCGCAGTGGGGCTAAGCCCACACCACTGCGCCGCAGTGGGGCTAAGCCCACACCACTGCGCCGCAGTGGGGCTAAGCCCACACCACTGCGCCGCAGTGGGGCTAAGCCCACACCACTGCGCCGCAGTGGGGCTAAGCCCACACCACTGCGCCGCAGTGGGGCTAAGCCCACACCACTGCGCCGCAGTGGGGCTAAGCCCACACCACTGCGCCGCAGTGGGGCTAAGCCCACACCACTGCGCCGCAGTGGGGCTAAGCCCACACCACTGCGCCGCAGTGGGGCTAAGCCCACACCACTGCGCCGCAGTGGGCTAAGCCCACACCACTGCGCCGCAGTGAGCCAGAAATGCTCACTGCGCCGCAGTGGGCTAAGCCCACACCACTGCGCCGCAGTGGGGCTAAGCCCACACCACTGCGCCGCAGTGGGGCTAAGCCCACACCACTGCGCCGCAGTGGGCTAAGCCCACACCACTGCGCCGCAGTGAGCCAGAATATGCTCACTGCGCCGCAGTGGGCTAAGCCCCACCACTGCGCCGCAGTGGGGCTAAGCCCACACCACTGCGCCGCAGTGGGGCTAAGCCCACACCACTGCGCCGCAGTGGGGCTAAGCCCACACCACTGCGCCGCAGTGGGGCTAAGCCCACACCACTGCGCCGCAGTGGGGCTAAGCCCACACCACTGCGCCGCAGTGGGTAAGCACCAGACCACCACTGCGCCGCAGTGAGCCAGAACTATGCTCACTGCGCCGCAGTGAACAAAAGGGCCGAGAATAGCTCACTGCGCCGCAGTGAGACATAACCTTTAAATATTAATTTAAAGTTATTTTTAAAGACTCGGCATTCGTCTAGATAGCTAATAGTCTACGTCATCAAGATACGTCTATTTTGACTAAGTCAAAAGTCAAAAAGTCTAATAAGTTCCACGTCAAATGACTGTCTAATTGAGATTAGGACTAACCCGATGTTAATTAATTACGAGTTGTCACATCAAACCCGAAATTAGGTCAAATGGGTTGAAATGCAAGACTTCAACCTTTGATTCTTCAATATGACGATAATGTGGTATAGATGACGATGATTCTAGTGTTATAACCTTCCCAAAACACCAATCGATGATAGATAGAAGTAGAAATGGAAATGGGTTTTTGTCTTGCCTTTTGCTTGAGAGAAAGAGAGAAAAAGAGAAAGGAAAGGGTAAAGGAAAAGGATAAGGAGGGATTGAGGTCAAATGGGGCTGGTGGGTCGCGGACTACCCACAGGCCGACCCGTTTCTCATTTCTAGCTAATTTACAAACGATTACACAATTAAACGCCAAACAAATATATTAACGACCCGACTAACATACCACATAGTCATATAATCACAAATGGACCCAGTTATTTCATTCAACAAGATTGTTAGTCAAATTATACAAAAAGTCAACGGGTCAAAATTCACGGATGTTACAGTACATATCATAGAAGTAACAAACATTATATAAATAAAAATGATTTATCACCCTATAAATTAACCTAAAAATCATCTTAAAACTATTAGATGATGACATGTAGAAAAATAAGTAATTAAACTCATCATATACAACATCAAGTCAATGCTCCGTAACTTTTTTACACACAGCTCAACATCGTTCTACTATAGATCATTTTTAAACCACACGCTAATAATCAAAATAATACTTTTTAAATACAATTATTACACGAAAACAAATATAATCCATCCCGGACGTGCAACGCACGAGTCTTAAGACCTCGTAATTATAAATAATAAAAGTAGAGGCCCACAAAAACTTAATTGTTAATTGTATTCATAATTATTGAAAAAGTTTCATTAATTTAGCATTTTTTTTATCACTAATTTACACTTTTTAACTTTTCATAAACAATAAATCTTATAAAATACTTAATTTAAATATAAGGGTTAATTACAAAAATGGTACTTGAACTATCCATCATATTGCACAAATCATACCCAGGGTTTATTAATTACGCTCGTCATACCCAAACTTACCATTTTTTCACTCGGACCATACCTGGACCAAACGTTCGTTAGTTGTGCTGTTAAGTGCCCCCATGTATAGGTATGAAATCTGTAATTTTCATTATACTTCAGGTACCATTTTTGTAATTTACCCTTATTATTAATATTTTAGTTTATAAAACTATATTTTATCAATTAGTATTATTTAATAAAAATTAATATTGTTAATGACTATTATTTAGTAATAAATTATAATTATATAAAAATTTATTTAATTTTATATAAATTATATTTATTTACTAATAATATTATGAAATAATATTTAATTTTTATAAAAGATTATTTTTGTTCTATAAAAGTTATTAATTTTTATACAAAAATGTATTTTATTGAAAACTATAAATATATTGAATTATAGATCCATGATTATTTTGATAAATGCGTATTTTCATATTTATTTATTGTTTAAAAAAATATTGCATGGTGGTTGTGTAGGTACTAATGCGATACAAGAGATTAAGACATTCCTTCTAATTTACCTTTTTTTAAAAGAAGAAAATAAATCTTGAATTACATATTTATCAAGATCATTATAGATATATAATTCAATATGTAATAGTTTTTAATAAAATAAAAATATTAGAAAAATAATATCTTGGATAGACTAATAATAATTTTTTTTATAAAAATAAAATGTTATATTTTAAAACAATATAAATATTTATAATATATTAATAAATTTTTATAAATTTATAATTTATTACTACATAATAATCATTAACAATAATATTTTTAATTAATTATAACAATAAAAGTAAAGTGTTTGTAATAAGGGCAGATTACAAAGATGGTACCTGAAGTATTGTAAAAATTACAGATTTCATACCTGTACATCAAATAGAGCATGCAAAATGACGAAAATACCCCTCACGTGCACGGCACATGGGGGCACTTAACAGCACAACTAACGGACGTTTGGTCCAGGTATGGTCCGAGTGAAAAATGGTAAGTTTGGGTATGACAGGCGTAATTAATAAACCCTGGGTATGATTTGTGCAATATGGTGGATAGTTCAGGTACCATTTTTGTAATTAACCCTAAATATATTAAATAAGTGGTCTTTATTAATATTAGTATGAAAGGTGTGTTTGTGGTAGTTGCTAGTCGAAGAGTCAAGAAAAGAAAAATGAGAAAGATTATAAGTTTACCATCTTTGATTTTTCTTTATATTATTATATTATTGTTAGAGTTGTTAGTGGAGATTTGATGAAAAAATTCATATTTTTATTGTTGTTTGGCTAAAAAAATGTTAATCATGTAACTCAATCTTATTCCCTTACACTTCAAAAATCATTTCGACTGAGAAATCTTATTAATTGAAAAGTGTTTAAGGGTAAAGTTACTCTTAATTTAAAAGGGGTTAATCTTGTTTAGGAAAATGATAATGAGTGATTTATACTTGTTGGCGGTTCCCTAATTGTGTGAAGTACTAATTAGCTTCACGCCACCAAGTGTGATATTTTAGGGGTTTGTGTGTGTTTTTCATTAGGGTCTTAGGTGAATTCTTTGAGGGGTATTTATAGGCCCCTTGAGAAGGATCCAGAATTCGGAGGTTAACGGTAACAATAACGTTAACACTTAGCCGTTATAGTTTGGACAGACGTGTGACAACTTCTGTTTTGAAGGTACAAGTATGGGTCGTACGTACTAGTGCACGTTCTTATTTGTACTGTTTGTCTGTGGGTTGGCCGCAGCCTTTCTGGCCAATCGGCGGAGCCTATTGGCTTAGCTTAATGTTCTTACGCTCCGACCTAAGCCTTAATGAAGGATCCGGTTCGTCATTAGTATATGTAATCCGGAGGGTCAAGGATGGTACATCATCAAGCCCCCAGCCTAGCATTATGCTCTTGCGCGATGGTAGGATGAAGCTAAATGTGCTTCGAAATATGTGGTTATTTATTGTCTGGGTATTACCAGTAGGTCCGGAGGGTATAGTCCGTAACCTTTCGTGTGTCATCCTATACTCTTCCCCCCCTTTTAAACAAAAAAGAAGAGGGAAAAGGCCAAAAACTTTGAATATGTCGGTTGATTTTTGTTTTATTGTCATTATGGGAATCGATATAATAAATACTAGCTGCCGAAGTAGTAAGTGGAAAACACGTGTTGTGCCCTAACGACGCGCCGCTTCGATACGTCCCATCATGGGCACTGTAGCATTTTTTTCTTTCCCTATAAATACTTCTTTCCTCCCTTCATTTCTCACTTTTTCTCTATTCAAAACTCTCTCTTACTCCTTTTTCTCTCGAGTCTGTATCTTCCGTAGCCTCCGTAGCCTACATAGCCTCTGTAGCCTTTCTTTTGCTGGTACTTCCGCAGGTGGGTGTTTTAGTTTCCGTATTGTCGCTTTTTCAAACTTTTGTTTGAAAGCATCAATTTCATTCAAGTAAGATTGAGTTCCTTCAGAAAATTTGGTGAAAGTCTCAATTTCAGAGGTAATTGGGAAAAAATAATCATCAATATCATGAACATCATCTAAATCACCATCAGTTTGAACAGAAACATGGACAACTTGACTCTCAGTTTCCACAGATGCATTCATGATTTCACTTATAGAACATGTATTTTGTGAAGTTTTCTCATTTTGACAGACAGATTTGGTTGATGGAGATGGAGTGGCCATAACTTCACAAACAGGACAATTGGGGTGGTCACACTCATTTTCATGATTCTTGGGTGAGTCAATGACATAATGATTTTGAGTCATCAAATTTTCTATCAAAGATTGCTTTTTCTCAAGAGACTTTTCCAGATCTTCAATCACCTTTTCCAAAACTTTTTGTGGCACATAAGGTCTCAAATTTTCTATCAAAGATTGCTTTTTCTCAAGAGACTTTTCCAGATCTTCAATTACCTTTTCCAAAACTTTTTGTGGCACATAAGGTCTCAAATTTTCAGGTTTTGGAATAGGATTTGAATTTTCCAAAGGTTTTTCAGTAAAACACTCTAGAATTTCGGGTATTACAGCCTCATGATTGTCTTTGATTGTCTTCTGTGTAGAGTTAGCAAAGAAGTCATATGACTCATCCATTAACGCATAGTTAAAATAGACTTTTGCACCCTTTTCTAGAAAATCATCAGCCTCATAATCACTATTGGTCGGTCTCACAAATTGGTCTGTCATCCCACATCTCAGATAAGATTCGTTGTATAACGATGGGACTTCTTTTTGTGCTTCGAGCAAACATTTTGGATTATTATAACCCAACCCTGATGTGAAAATTGTTTCTGAATTTCTGGGCCTGTTTAAATAGACTTGTTGATATGAACGATTTATCTTATACAACTTTTCTTGATATGACTTGATTTCAGCTTTCAACTCATCATTTTCTTTATCAAGTTTTTGTTTAAGAGAATCTTTTATACAACATTCATATTTTAGGTCAGAAATTTTATTTTCAAATTCCGTCACATCAGGGATAGATTCTTTCATCTTGACATTCAAAGACTCAATGTCTTCAGCCAAAGCATTTGCTCGAAACATCTCATTGGTCTTCTCAACTTGAAGTTGTCGTACAATCTTGCTCAGTTCAAGAACTTTGGTCTCAAGTTCTTGTTTCTCAAGATGCAGTTTGGAGTTTTGAGTAAAAGAGACTGCTGCTTTTTCAGATTTCAAATTTTCAAATTCTTTTTGAAATGTATCAATTTTAATTTGAAAATCTTTTTCTTTGTCCTCCAAATCTTTCTTTAATTTTAGATTCTTTTTACTCAACTCCCTGCAGTCTTTCCTTGCTGTCTCAGCCATATCCATATAATATTTCAACACAGATTTGGGAATAGAGATTACCTCATCCTCGACTTCAGAAACACTTTCATCTTCTTCCTCCAACTCCTTTGACTTCTTGATCTTTGTCATGAAGCACACATTTGCTGCAAGTTCGTCTGTCTCCTCGTCAGAAAGATGTAACCACTTGTCATCCTCAGCGAGAAGAGCAATTCCGCTTTCCTCTTGTCTTGCCAGCAAAAGTTTGTACTTGTAGTACTCGGAGTTCTTCTGTCGAGGTTTGGTGCAGTTGATTGCAAAATGTCCAGTCAAGCCACAGTTATAGCACTTCTTTTCTTCATTCCTTCTCTCCATTACCTTCTTCTCAAACTTCCTCTGATTTTCATATTTCTTATCACCTCCAACAAACTCTTTCTTCTGATCAAACTTAGGAGCATTTGCATTTTTAGCAAAAGAAGAAACTGACGAAGTCCTAAGCTGATTGTTTGTTGGTTTCTTTTTGAAGAATTTCTTCTTGAAAGCCTTGGTGAAATAAGCGAGTTCTTTGTACATCTGTTTTTGGTTGTCATCCAGATCAGAATCACTCATATCACTCGAATCAGAATCAGTTTGAACTTCAACAAAACTGTGTCTTGACATTCTAGGAGTCTTCTTTTCAGCAACCAAAGCCAATGGATCTGAATGTACACTCTCTTCTTTCTTCTTCTGAATTCTTTTAACATCTTCCACATTCAGTTGTAGCTTTTCAAACAGAGTATGAATTGTGAGCTTTGCAAAATCTGATTGTTGGTTGAGTTGAGTTCCATATACTTGCCATTCTTCTTCCAAATTCTTGATGAATTTGATGTTCAGTTCCATATTGGTTCTTTTAACATCATTCTTTCTCAGCTCATTGATGACATTACAGAATCTGATGTATACCTCATTCAGTGGTTCACCTTTTTGCTGTCTGAATGTTTCATACATATTCAGAACGGTTGACAACCTAATGGTGTTTCTGATCCTTCCATTTGCTTCTCCACTTCATCCCAAATGTCTTTTCCTGTTTCATAGGAATCCACATTGCAGTAAATGTCATCAGGAAGTGTTTGGTAAAGAAAGGCAATTGCACTTTGGTCAGCCTCAACTCTGCTTCTTTGATCTGTGTTCCAACTCTCCTCAGGTAACACTTCTCCATTCACTGGGTTCTTTGGAATTTCAGGACCTTCTTTGTATGATTTCCTTAGCAGTTTTACATTCTTTTGCCTGTCTATCCAGTTCAAAAATCTCTTCTTCCATTGAGGATAAGATCCTCTAAATAAGACAGGTGGTCTTCCTTCAGAACCAAGAGCTAGAGCTTCCCTTGATGCCATATCAATCAATTAAAAGTCTTTTTTTAAAAAAACTTGTGAATTTTCAAATTCAACTAAATGCAGAGCTTAAACCTCTGCAAATAGAACAAGTAAGAATATTGAAAATTTTGAATTTTTTTTTTTGATTTTCCTTCCCAGACGAAGAATATCGATGAAAAATGGTTTTGAGAAATTTTCTTGGAAAATTTTGATTTGAGATTCTTAAAAACAACTAAGTGCCGAGCTAAATGCTCTGCAAATGGTGTAAGTGATCAAGTTCTTAAAAACAACTAAATGCCGAGCTTAGTTCTCTGCAAATAGTGTAAGTGACCAAATTCTTAAAAACAACTGAATGCCGAGCTTAAATCTCTGCAAACAGTACAAATAGAACTTGTACTTAGTCACTCCACCCAAAACCACTTGTTTGTCGAGCTAAACTTCTGCAAACAATGCAAGTAGCACTAGTCTTAAATCAAGAATTCTCAATTCTCAAAAACAACTATTTGCCGAGCAAGATGCTCTGCAAATAGTACAAGTAAGAACACCACTTAGCCAACGACTTCTGCAAATGCGAGTAACCACAACACGACAAAATAGTCGGTTAGGTTATCTTCTATGTTCAGCCAACCCCTTATTTGCAGAGAAGACTGAAAATCTTCGATATCTTCTTCATTTTTGCGAGTTAGAACTCGAATTTTATACCAAAATGTTCAGAAAATCAATGCGCACAAATCCTCAAACAAATTAGATGCTAATTTCAACTGGAACTCAAACCCTCACGAACATGCGATTTGTAGAGCTTGATCGAAAACACTTCAAATGATGAAATTAGCCTCTGAAATTGATAGCGAAGGAAGATATAATGATATGAAATCGATCGGTGAACAAAATTAGGACAGAAACACACTTAATTTGCAGGAATCACTGAAACAGTGAGCTCTGCAAATGAACCTTTCAGAAAAAATGCTCAAATTCTGAAATTAAGCACAAATTAAGCTTGTAATAAGCTTGTGGATCGTTCAGCAACTCTGATTGTGCTCTGATACCAATTGTTAAGACTAGAATTCGAGCTTTAGTGAGCTTTAGTGTGTGTTAATGGAGGTTTCTAGTGAGAGAAAGTAGAGAGAGAGTAGAGAGATGTCAGGGAAAGATTAGTTTGTATTATGTGGTAAAGGTTACAAATTACATTATGGAGGGGGTTTATATACATAAGAGCAATTTACACTATGCCCCCTTCCATATTAACATGTTTACATTCTAAGTATAAAACAATATAAAGTACACAAATCAACTACTACATTTATAATTCTAACAATTTATGTATTAGTTTTTGTAATATTTCGAAGGAGGAGTTAGTTCAATTTTTGTCCGATTATAGATTCCCTCCTGGCTACCACTATACACTTCCGCGCCCCTCCGATAATGCGAGGATGGTTCCGGCGAGAAAAATAGTTTTGTACTTAGACATGTTTGAGATAGGCAACGTTCGTCTACCCTTCACCGTCTTTTTCCTTGAGGTTTTGAAACACTTCAGGTGTCATATCTCTCAACTCACCCCCTTTGGAGCTATTCGGATTACTATGTTTGAAGCATCCTGCCATGCCAAAAATATTGAGCCTACGGTGGATATTTTTCGGAAATTTTATCGTCTAGGGTCGGATGGTGATCGGTACACGATTGAAAAGCGTCCTGGGTCTAAGCTTCTGGAGCCTATTTATGGTGTTTTAACATCTATGAAAGGCTGGAAGAAAAGGTTTTTTTATATGGATTCCTCCATTGTTCCTTCCGATTATCCTTCTTTGCTAAACATGAAAGGTGTTGCACGTGGTACCCTTGCGGATTACCCGAAGTCGAGAAAAGCTTGTTATCTCGTTTGTGTTCTCCTCCAATAATGAGTCGTACGCTTCCGGAGAGTGTCTTATACTTAGCTAGGCTAAGCTCTGTCTGGTCCTACCATCCGGTCGCTCCTAGGCTTCTTAATAAGGAAGGGGAGGGTACAGAGCCTCCATCTCTTCTTCGCATTTGGTCCCTTCTTTGGTTATTGTTCTAATCGTATTGTGTGACCTTTTGCTTTCGCTATGTGCCCTTGTTACATATATTTTATTATTTGTTATTTTTTATTTTTATTATTTGCATTAGGTTTGCATCAACTAACAAAATTCTTGTATGACTTTTTAGTTATGGACTTCATGCAATATATGGGAAGTGACCTTGAGGACATCGATGTTGTTCCGGATATTCCGGAAGGACAGACGGTTCCAGAGATTCCGTGGGCCTCTTTTGAGCAGGAGGTTACTGTTTTGCAAGACACTCCGGGGACCATCAAACGCAAGAAGGAGATTGAAGATAATTTTGCCCAGCAACTATTGTTAAACAAAAAGACAGGTGAACAAGAGGAAACTGCCACTAGTGGAGCCTCCGGCAAGAAAGCCAGTCGGAAGAGGAAGGTTGAGAAGAAAGCCATCCCTAAGTCTCGTAAGAAGTCGAAGCCTCTGGGTGGGATACAATTGGAGGATCGGCCGGCGGAAGTTACCAGGTTGTGGATGAGGAGGAGTTTGTTGCAGCTCCTCTGAGGCATGGGGCTGGGAAAGGTTCAATGGTTGTTAGAAAAATGAAGAAGAGTTTGCCAGACGATGTTTATGATATTGAAGATTCAGATGAGGGAGCCTCCGCCACTGGTGACCATGAACCGGAGCCTTCTCAAAGTGATAATCCCCCATCCCAGCGCATTCCGGAGATTTCGTCATCCAAGAGTCCCTACAAAGTTGTTTTTTCAAGGATTCCCTCCGACAGCTATTTGGAGAAAGATGAGGAGAAGAAAGATTTTGTTTCTGGTGTGATGGTTCCGGCCCGCCGTCAGGAGGTGGCCTTGTTATCCATTGAGGAATTTCGCAGCTCCACTAATGATACTACCATCCGGCACATTTCTGAGCAAGTATATCTTCCTTTTTCCTTGCTTTATTATTATTACCATTTTGTTTAAGGATATATTGTGCTAACTGTTTTGCTTCCGCCACCAAAAAGACTTTTGGCATAGGTAGGATGTGTTGGAAGCAGAGAAGGATTATTTAAAGGAGAAAAACAGGTCCTTGCGTCGTAGGCTTAGGAAGTATGAATTGGAGGATCCGGAGGTTAAGACGCAGAAGGGTACGGACATGGAAGTAGAAAATGTTATTCTTAAACAATAAGCATCGATGGCGGAGTAGGAGGTGACTGCTTACCGGAACAGGTTTGGGGAGGTGGTTGCGGAGAAAAACAAATTAAATGATGAGTTGTTTGAAGAAAAGGCCAAAGTTGAGCAGTTGTCATTAGAGATAAATGGGTGTAAAGAAATTGAAAAGAATTTGCGTGACAAACTTCAAGAAATGGACGAGGATATGGAAAAATTGGCAGCGGACAGGGCGGAGCTTGTGAGGGGCATTCCCACTATTTTTGATAAGCTCCGCTCGAGCGCGGAGTTTGCTCGGGAGATGGGTGCGGTCCAGAGCTGCGCATTGGCCGTGGGCTTCAACAAGGGCTTGGTGAAGGTGAAGGCGAAAGCGAAAGCTCCGGAATTGGATGTCACTCAGGTTCCGGGCTATCAGGGGGTGCTCTTGTGGCTTTAAAGGAGGCTGCAAAGAAGTTTGCTGAGAAAAAGTTTGACTATTTGAAAGAGGTTGCCTCCGACCCTGATCTCCTTACCTCAGAGATTCTTGCCATCAAGCCCGCTGGAGCTTCCAGTGCCCCTGCTTCTGCTCAAGCTGCTGCCTCTTCCGCTGCTCACTCTGGCTCAGCCGTCCATAATGCTTGAAATTTGTAACCATTTGAACAACTTTATTTGATGTCTGGTTTGTAAAGCCTTTGTTGGCTCACACAATATTTCGATCTTTCTTTCCCTCTTTCTTATAGGCTGCGCGCTCGATGAGCCGTAGTCCAGACAAAATTTCTTTATGTTCATGCATGCTTTATTTCTCTTTTTAGTGTTTGTTAGCATTTTTCATGATATTGCCACTATATGCATGTTTTATGCTTTTAGGTAATGTATGGTGCCGGAAGCTATTTAGCCTTGTGAACGTAGCCTTGCATTGTAGGCGTGGCCTGTTATTAAGGCTTTCATTAGGTATGCATGCTTTTTGCTCTATTTTTATGAAGGAAAGTTTTTGCTTGCCAAGTCTTGGGCTTACGTAACTGCCAAGGTATTTTGGGCTTATAATTTTTTCCTTTATAAGTCGTAGCTTGTCGAAAGGTAATTTTTAGATGTTTAGAGGATGTGATTCCCTTTACACTTTGCAAGACTATTGGGGTCCTGCGACGTAAGGTTGCGAGCCTACACGTCTGCTTGCGGAGGCGAGGCCAGCCGTAGCGTATTTGTATTTGCATGATGTTTTCATTACTTAGAAAAATTTTCTAAGGTTTGTTTGTACAATTTTTCACAAGTGTTGCGTTGCTTAGGCTCCAATTAGCCGTAAGCTGCAGTTATATTGTGATATTTCATCAGTTGTGCTTAAGGACAATTTTCCAAAAGTATCACATGGCTTAGGCTCCGATTGGCCGTAAGCTGTGATTTGATTAATTTCATTTGGCCGTAGCCTTTTTACATGGTGTTGGTCGTAGCCTTTTTGACAAAATAAAAATATTCACAAGTAGCATTTTTTCAACTGTGAGCCATTCCATGTGCGTGGGAGGCTTTCCCTTTGAAGCGTGGCAAGTTTGTAAGATCCATTGCCGCAAGCTTCTGTTATTTGATATGGACCCTCCCACTGGGGCCCTAACTTTCCGACCTTCTCCGCCTTGCTTGCGTCATTGTTCCTGAAAACATAGTCTCCGGGCAGAAAAGCTTCTTTCTTGACCCTTTGGTCATAATATTTCTTCATTTGTTTTTTGTAAGTTGCTTCTCTGATGGAGGCTACCTCCCTTCTTTCTTCAAGAAGCTCTAAGTTCTGCCGGAGTTGCTCTTCATTTTCACTTTCTGTATTGAACCTTTGGATAGTTGGTACACTAGCTTCGGCTGGAATCATGGCTTCGGAGCCGTACACGAGGCTGAATGGCGTTTCTCCATTACTTGTTTTTGGAGTTGTTCGCAAAGCCCATAGTACTTGGTGGAGCTCATCTAGCCATCCATTCTGGCATCTTCCCAATCTTGTTTTGATCCCCTGCACAATCTGTTTGTTCATTGCTTCAACCTGTCCGTTTGCCTGATGATGGGCTACGGATGTAAAACGCTGCTGTATTTCCAAGTTATTGCAAAATTGAGGGAAAATTCCTTGACAGAATTGTTTTCCATTGTCACTGACTATGATCTGTGGGATTCCGAACCTTGTTACTACTTGTTCCCATACAAATTTTTCCATTTGCTTGCCTGAAATGGTGGCCAAAGGCTTAGCTTCCACCCACTTTGTGAAGTAATCAACAGCTACGACCAGAAACTTGACGCGTCCTGGAGCCTGTGGGAAAGGTCCGACGATGTCAATGCCCCATTTAGAGAAAGGCCACGCTGCTGTGACTGGAATGAGCTCATTTTTGGGAGCTTTCGGAACCGTTGCATGAACTTGGCATGAATCACAAGCTTGAATTTCTTTCAAAGTATCATTGTGCATGGACGGCCAGTAGTACCCCATCTTGGTGATTTTGGCCACCACCATTCTGGGTCCGGCGTGGGCTCCACAATATCCTTGATGTATTTCTTGAATAACTGCATTTGCTTGCTTTGGGCCAACACATCTTAATAGTGGTCCCAAGTAAGATTTTCGGTAGAGGCCTTCATCTCGGAGGGTGTATTGCGGAGCCTTAATCCTGATCTTTCTTGCCTCATCTTTGTCTGCAGGTAGTAGTCCACTTGTCAAGTATTCTATAATTGGTGTCATCCAAGTTTGTGCTTCTTCTTCTACAGGTGCCACAACAATCTCTTCTTCAATAGAGCTTTTTTGCAATGTTTTGACAAGGACTTCTTTAGTTAGATGAGCGAAAGAGGTGGAGGCCAACTTGCTCAGAGCATCTGCTATTTTATTTCGGCTCCGGCTGACGTTTTGTATTCGGAAACTTATGAACTTTTTCCTTATCGGTCTGACTTTCTCTAAGTACTTCTTCATTACTGGCTCTTTCGCTTCGTATGTTCCATCTACCTGGAAGGCTACTATTTGCGAGTCTACACAGACATGAATGTGATCCACCTTTATTTGTTTCGCAATCCATAGACCCGCTAGCAATGCCTCGTACTCTACAGCATTATTGGATGCTTTAAAATTGAAACACAGTGCATAAGTAAACTCTTGACCTTCTGGGCTTGTTAAAATAAGGCCTGCTCCGGAGCCGTCTGCACTAGAGGCTCCGTTAGTAAAAAGTTTCCATGACTCCGGAATACTATTTGCTTCCGATTCTTCCAGCTTCACTCTACTTTCCTGTTACGCCCGTTTTTTTTTTATAAAGAAAACTTCATTTAACTTTCTATAGATAAATATGTATTCAGTAAATACATATTTATTCGACAATGCCGAATACTAATTTATTTCAAACGACACAACGGAAAAATTAGAAATTTCGGCATGACCTCATCGTAATATCAACAATCCATACCTGCTAATTTTTAATCCAAACAACCTGTTTATAAAGAACCAAAATACTTGACATGACTCAGTTTAACGACCACATTACCAATTTAAAGTAATCGACACATTAAGTTCGTAAAATATGGGCTAGTAATGTAACAAGCATAATATACTCGGCTGTAATTTAAAGATAACACTTGCATAAACCTTCTGCAAGTGCTCATCCATGGCTATGGCTTCTCAGGGCTCATCCTTTATGGTTGCTCATCACTAACGCCAAATCCATTTGCACCTACAGCATATATAATTAAAAGAATAAGCATATCGCTTAGTGAATATATAGAAAGTAAACGCATGAAGGTTCTGCATTATATAAACTATGTAAATATGATACTGCATGATATAGACTGCAAGTACAATTTGCCAGCTGCTCAATTATATGGACCAGACTACACGTATATAGCCAACCTCCATATAATCCTATATGTCCGCTAAACATAATATGGACATCTTATCATTATGAAATATTATACTGCTCATAATATAGACTGCAAGTACAATCTGCCAACTGCTCAATTATATGGACCAGACTACACGTATATAGTCAACCTCCATATAATCAACTCTGCCTGCTAAATATGATAGGGTCATTGTATCAAACTATAAGAAAGTAAATAATACAGCTATATGCATAGAAGGATTAACTGCTATTCTTTAATGGTTCCCTTCTACAATGTCAATTCACATACATTTACAAAATCTGCACATTAACCTTATATATCTGAATTTACATCACACAATCACATGGCAATCACATAACAATTAAAGCATGTATGATTACATAACATACACACTTACACAACAAAACATCTAGATACACATAACAACTTGACTAACACAATTCTACGATCACATAACAATTAAAGCACGTGTGGTTGCATAACATACACACTTACACAACAAAACATCTAGATACACATAACAACTTGACTAACACAATTCTACGATCACATAACAATTAAAGCACGTGTGGTTGCATAACATACACACTTACACAACAAAACATCTAGATACACATAACAACTTGACTAACACAATTCTACGATCACATAACAATTAAAGCACGTGTGGTTGCATAACATACACACTTACACAACAAAACATCTAGATACACATAACAACTTGACTAACACAATTCTACGATCACATAACAATTAAAGCACGTGTGGTTGCATAACATACACACTTACACAACAAAACATCTAGATACACATAACAACTTGACTAACACAATTCTACGATCACATAACAATTAAAGCACGTGTGGTTGCATAACATACACACTTACACAACAAAACATCTAGATACACATAACAACTTGACTAACACAATTCTACGATCACATAACAATTAAAGCACGTGTGGTTGCATAACATACACACTTACACAACAAAACATCTAGATACACATAACAACTTGACTAACACAATTCTACGATCACATAACAATTAAAGCACGTGTGGTTGCATAACATACACACTTACACAACAAAACATCTAGATACACATAACAACTTGACTAACACAATTCTACGATCACATAACAATTAAAGCACGTGTGGTTGCATAACATACACACTTACACAACAAAACATCTAGATACACATAACAACTTGACTAACACAATTCTACGATCACATAACAATTAAAGCACGTGTGGTTGCATAACATACACACTTACACAACAAAACATCTAGATACACATAACAACTTGACTAACACAATTCTACGATCACATAACAATTAAAGCACGTGTGGTTGCATAACATACACACTTACACAACAAAACATCTAGATACACATAACAACTTGACTAACACAATTCTACGATCACATAACAATTAAAGCACGTGTGGTTGCATAACATACACACTTACACAACAAAACATCTAGATACACATAACAACTTGACTAACACAATTCTACGATCACATAACAATTAAAGCACGTGTGGTTGCATAACATACACACTTACACAACAAAACATCTAGATACACATAACAACTTGACTAACACAATTCTACGATCACATAACAATTAAAGCACGTGTGGTTGCATAACATACACACTTACACAACAAAACATCTAGATACACATAACAACTTGACTAACACAATTCTACGATCACATAACAATTAAAGCACGTGTGGTTGCATAACATACACACTTACACAACAAAACATCTAGATACACATAACAACTTGACTAACACAATTCTACGATCACATAACAATTAAAGCACGTGTGGTTGCATAACATACACACTTACACAACAAAACATCTAGATACACATAACAACTTGACTAACACAATTCTACGATCACATAACAATTAAAACAACTAAACAAATACGGCATCATATAACTATATGATCATATGAGATCTCTTACGCATAAGTAATCTGCCCTCATATAATCAACCTGCCAGTTTAAATCCTATATACTCACATGTGGTCCTGCTACATCATAGATTTGTATTCCTCAAAATCCTTGGTTACCTATTAACCAAATCCATATAAATCATTAATATTGAGACATATCGTCTTTTCTAATTTATATTTGCCCAATACTTCCCAAGCCAATTATTTTCACTTTCTTATCATTATTTCATCATTACCTTACAAAATCATAGCTTTTTCTTTAACTTTTTATGCTTTTTCTTTAACTTTTTAGTCCCTTCGGTAACAATTACTTAAAACAATAGGTCCGACATTTGATTAATACGTCTTTATAAACAACTCGTCATCTATTCATTTGATATATGTTACTTTTAGTCATATAATAATACTACAAAATTTGGGGTGTTACAACTATCCCCCACTTGTTTGATTCGTGTCCTCACGAATCGTCTCTGCACTAGGTTTGTCTTAACTGCAATCATTCTATCCAACTGCATAAATCTTAATAACCCGAATTCTTGGCACGAATACCTATCGAGTGCAATTAGCTCATTCTTTTTACGACTAGTCTAAATATTATATTTGTTAACTCTTCGGCTTAATCGAAGGCATCTATCTATACAAGGATAACTTCCATTTATCATTTTAATAAGATATGTCATTTAATCCTGCAAACCCTACTTTACTTGTTATCTGCAAAAATTCTGAATTAATATCTAATTTAAAGAGTCTAAGACCACTCCGCTAACCAAGTTTAGAAAAATATAGTTATTTTCCCTACAACAAATTATAAGGAGTCACCCTCTTAACCCTAATTAGCTTAACAATAATTAGGGTTCTGCGCCAATTCAATCAGTCTAATGGCAAATTAGATATCAGCATATATATAAAAATATACATAACATCAGATTTACTAAACACGACAATTTGGGTTGCTACGCCTATTTACATCATTGTCTAAATTCAACACTGCACTCAAATGGCTACTTTTGGTCTTGTTTGCCTTGTTACCCGTTAGGGTTTCATTCTAACACTATCTAATTGGTGACTTAAATCTTACAAATCATCAACTAAATCTTGTGATTACCAATCCGCCACTTTGATTAACCGTATGTTCTTGGGAATTTCTCTTAAGTGTTATCTCAATCTCAAGCACTTATCGTTGGTAGCTAACATAAATAACTGCTATTTTACGGCTATTCAAACAAATTTGACTTTATCTCACCGACCACTTCCCGCCTAATATACTGCTAGTAATATTGGTTTCACACCGTTGGTGAATTAATTTTCTGCCAAAATCTACATTAAACTCTACCAGCTAGTTGGATTCCTCTTTAATATGCATTCAACTACGGCTGCATTACCCTACTATCATATATTGCTTGCAATTCAATGGGGGGAAAATCTTCTATCATTCATATGAATTCATATCAACATATTCACCTTGTTCTGCAGATTCTAGAATACCTGTCTAATTAGTTTAAACAGCTTTATAATAATACTATATAGCAACACATTAAAACATCAACAAATATAATCTATAGTATATAAACAATTAAATAATTAAGCAGTTTCAGCTTGCAGTACTCGACCTATCTTTTGCCTTCTGATAACTGTCTTCCCCCTACTTTAGGATTCATCATCCGTACTCTATTTCGAATACTTTTGCTCTAATTTACTACTCACAGCTTATATTATAATCTGCTAATCATATTCGTGCTTGGTTTAATATATCACTTCCTAATTAAAGGAAAGGTTAAATATCAACCTTTTTGTATAACTATTCTTCCAATACCCAATTAATATAATCATAAATTCATAATGCTCAATAACAAGATACCTATATTACACCAAGCATTCACTTCTTTATTAACATTTTATCTGCATATTGTATGCTTATCTGCATACAAGTAATTAACTTATATATTAGCACACTACACTTCTTAGTAGTAATAACAATTATTAGCATTTTAGTAGGCACACTTACTTTCTCATGTTATCACTGCTAGGCACCTGCAATATTTGGTGACTCTAATGACTCCAGGTAGCGTAATACATTATAACTCCGTTGATCAGGCGAAGTTACAATATTTTATACATACCATGTAATCACCATCATCGTCACTTCGTATCTTCAAATTAAGATATATCAAATTTTCAAATATAGCATATTACAACAATTTATTATACAAATTTATACACAAAATCAACCATTTGGTACAAACATATTCTGCAAGCATCATTTCCTTCTAACTCCAACTTATCATTTTCTATCATCTTATACTTTGAAAGATTTCTTTTATTTGCGGCATATTCAACAATTACCAATAAAATATGGCTATTTATTCATTTACTCCTTACTGAATTCTGCTAACGGCTGCTAGGCTTACATATTATCACATGATGTGGATACGTCTATTCTCGATTTTCTTTGTCAATCTTACTGATATTAATTTGACTGCTATTCGATATTGACATATTATATTCATTGAGAGACAACTCTAAGTCATCGTACTCACCATACGAACAAACCTGCCAATATTCAGATTTACTGTCAATATTCTAACATTTAATACATAGTCTACTTACAAGGGACTTTCATCTACAATATGTTCATCAATTTTCTCATCCATATCAGCTTATTTGTTCCCATTATACATGGATATGAATCTATATAATACAATCAATCTTTTCTATCCTGCTATACTTTTATCCTCTAGGAACATAACAGCAAATAATCCTACGTGAACATAAAACATCTCAGTCCATAGTTATAAAATCTGCTACTCACATATCATCCAAATATTTATTGTCCCAGTTCAGCATGTATACAGCAAAATGTACTTCTAATTAACAAAAATCTACACATAACAATTTCAACTAATTTACACGGAATATGACGGCTAAATATCAACTAAATACTAAAGCTAGAAGCGATTTGTGTTCAAAAACCACTCAAATTGTCAACACACCGATATAGTCAGCCATCGACATTGTCGTACATTTCTTAGAAGTGATGATCCTTAATCACATTACATACTACCCATTCCTGGTCAACTACTTTTCTGCTTTTTAATAAATTCTTACAAGAAATTCAGCTATTTATGCATAAGAATTTTCATAATATAATCACCTTATCTGCTAATATATAGGCAATTTGGCTATTCATTTTACATCACACAATCACATGGCAATCACATAACAATTAAAGCATGTATGATTACATAACATACACACTTACACAACAAAACATCTAGATACACATAACAACTTGACTAACACAATTCTACGATCACATAACAATTAAAGCACGTGTGGTTGCATAACATACACACTTACACAACAAAACATCTAGATACACATAACAACTTGACTAACACAATTCTACGATCACATAACAATTAAAGCACGTGTGGTTGCATAACATACACACTTACACAACAAAACATCTAGATACACATAACAACTTGACTAACACAATTCTACGATCACATAACAATTAAAGCACGTGTGGTTGCATAACATACACACTTACACAACAAAACATCTAGATACACATAACAACTTGACTAACACAATTCTACGATCACATAACAATTAAAGCACGTGTGGTTGCATAACATACACACTTACACAACAAAACATCTAGATACACATAACAACTTGACTAACACAATTCTACGATCACATAACAATTAAAGCACGTGTGGTTGCATAACATACACACTTACACAACAAAACATCTAGATACACATAACAACTTGACTAACACAATTCTACGATCACATAACAATTAAAGCACGTGTGGTTGCATAACATACACACTTACACAACAAAACATCTAGATACACATAACAACTTGACTAACACAATTCTACGATCACATAACAATTAAAGCACGTGTGGTTGCATAACATACACACTTACACAACAAAACATCTAGATACACATAACAACTTGACTAACACAATTCTACGATCACATAACAATTAAAGCACGTGTGGTTGCATAACATACACACTTACACAACAAAACATCTAGATACACATAACAACTTGACTAACACAATTCTACGATCACATAACAATTAAAGCACGTGTGGTTGCATAACATACACACTTACACAACAAAACATCTAGATACACATAACAACTTGACTAACACAATTCTACGATCACATAACAATTAAAGCACGTGTGGTTGCATAACATACACACTTACACAACAAAACATCTAGATACACATAACAACTTGACTAACACAATTCTACGATCACATAACAATTAAAGCACGTGTGGTTGCATAACATACACACTTACACAACAAAACATCTAGATACACATAACAACTTGACTAACACAATTCTACGATCACATAACAATTAAAGCACGTGTGGTTGCATAACATACACACTTACACAACAAAACATCTAGATACACATAACAACTTGACTAACACAATTCTACGATCACATAACAATTAAAGCACGTGTGGTTGCATAACATACACACTTACACAACAAAACATCTAGATACACATAACAACTTGACTAACACAATTCTACGATCACATAACAATTAAAGCACGTGTGGTTGCATAACATACACACTTACACAACAAAACATCTAGATACACATAACAACTTGACTAACACAATTCTACGATCACATAACAATTAAAGCACGTGTGGTTGCATAACATACACACTTACACAACAAAACATCTAGATACACATAACAACTTGACTAACACAATTCTACGATCACATAACAATTAAAGCACGTGTGGTTGCATAACATACACACTTACACAACAAAACATCTAGATACACATAACAACTTGACTAACACAATTCTACGATCACATAACAATTAAAGCACGTGTGGTTGCATAACATACACACTTACACAACAAAACATCTAGATACACATAACAACTTGACTAACACAATTCTACGATCACATAACAATTAAAGCACGTGTGGTTGCATAACATACACACTTACACAACAAAACATCTAGGTACACATAACAATTAAAGCACGTATGATTACATAACATACACACTTACACAACAAAACATCTAGATACACATAACAACTTGACTAACACAATTCTACGATCACATAACAATTAAAGCACGTGTGGTTGCATAACATACACACTTACACAACAAAACATCTAGGTAACACATTATTAATCCAACAAACAACATGGCTATCACCAATCTAGTCTACTTAGCGTTCTAGCTCAAAAATAAGTCGATTCAGCGTTATAATCATACCTCAATATACAACATCAACGGCCTAGATTCTCATCTAAGGCCAATAACAATGGTTAACTGCAAATACTGGCTATTAATCTTCAAGCTGCTTAATTATTACCTAAAACTTACAACTACAATAAGGATTCTGCTCATTACATTATCAGCTTAATATTATCAATAACAACAAATTTTACCACTAACTTCTCTATTACCATGCTAATTACCATAATCTTATCAAAACAGAAATCTCATTGCTATGACTTATTTATCTTCATAATTTTAGCAAAAACCATATCACATAACTAAACAAGACTGCACAAAAACTACTACTATATTAGTACCAACTGCATTATTACATGAAATCGATGACACATATATAACCGAGTTCCATATAATTCAATGTTACGGCTCAATCCTGCATAATTTAATTAATAACAGCAATTTCAACATATATTTTCAACACTTAAAACAACTAAACAAATACGGCATCATATAACTATATGATCATATGAGATCTCTTACGCTTAAGTAATCTGCCCTCATATAATCAACCTGCCAGTTTAAATCCTATATACTCACATGTGGTCCTGCTACATCATAGATTTGTATTCCTCGAAATCCTTGGTTACCTATTAACCAAATCCATATAAATCATTAATATTGAGACATATCGTCTTTTCTAATTTATATTTGCCCAATACTTCCCAAGCCAATTATTTTCACTTCCTTATCATTATTTCATCATTACCTTACAAAATCATAGCTTTTTCTTAAACTTTTTATGTCACATAACGTGACACAAAAACTATCTCCAAATCTTACCAAATTTTAATATATGCTTCATAGCTGAGCCCGGATACTAAGAAATTAATATGGACGTCACCTTTTTTTGACCTAGGATATTTTTATATAACTATTAATCAAACTATAAAACTAGAGAATAATACCTTAAAAAGATAACAATCAAAACCTATAATTGATTAGGAATGATTTGACATATTTGGTTTGGCCAGAAACCCGCTTTTCCTTCTCTTCCTCTCTTCTTCTTTGGCCTGGTCGCTCGTCGCCATTCTTTTTCTGTTTTGCCGACTTTCCTTTTTCTTTCTTTATGTTTGTTTTGAAATGATGATCATCATCTTATTATATTTTATAGATTAGAATTAATTTCCAATTTTCACTTTAGCCCCCTCTTTCTAGTTTTCTTGCATTTTTAGTCCCTTCAGTAACATTACTTAAAACAATAGGTCCGACATTTGATTAATACGTCTTTATAAACAACTCGTCATCTATTCATTTGATATATGTTACTTTTAGTCATATAATAATACTACAAAATTTGGGGTGTTACAACTATCCCCCACTTGTTTGATTCGTGTCCTCACGAATCATCTCTGCACTAGGTTTGTCTTAACTGCAATCATTCTATCCAACTGCATAAATCTTAATAACCCGAATTCTTGGCACGAATACCTATCGAGTGCAATTAGCTCATTCTTTTTACGACTAGTCTAAATATTATATTTGTTAACTCTTCGGCTTAATCGAAGGCATCTATCTATACAAGGATAACTTCCATTTATCATTTTAATAAGATATGTCATTTAATCCTGCAAACCCTACTTTACTTGTTATCTGCAAAAATTCTGAATTAATATCTAATTTAAAGAGTCTAAGACGACTCTGCTAACCAAGTTTAGAAAAATATAGTAATTTTCCCTAAAACAAATTATAAGGAGTCACCCTCTTACCCCTAATTAGCTTAACAATAATTAGGGTTCTGCGCCAATTCAATCAGTCTAATGGCAAATTAGATATCAGCATATATATAAAAATATACATAACATCAGATTTACTAAACACGACAATTTGGGTTGCTACGCCTATTTACATCATTGGCTACATTAAATACTGCACTCAAATGGCTACTTTTGGTCTTGTCTGCCTTGTTACCCGTTAGGGTTTCATTCTAACACTGTCTAATTGGTTACTTAAATCTTACAAATCATCAACTAAATCTTGTGATTACCAATCCGCCACATTGATTAACCGCATGTTCTTGGGAATTTCTCTTAAGTGTTATCTCAATCTCAAGCACTTATCGTTGGTAGCTAACATAAATAACTGCTATTTTACGGCTATTCAAACAAATTTGACTTTATCTCACCGACCACTTCCCGCCTAATATACTGCTAGTAATATTGGTTTCACACCGTTGGTGAATTAATTTTCTGCCAAAATCTACATTAAACTCTACCAGCTAGTTGGATTCCTCTTTAATATGCATTCAACTATGGCTGCATTACCCTACTATCATATATTGCTTGCAATTCAATGGGGGGAAAATCTTCTATCATTCATATGAATTCATATCAACATATTCACCTTGTTCTGCAGATTCTAGAATACCTGTCTAATTAGTTTAAACAGCTTTATAATAATACTATATAGCAACACATTAAAACATCAACAAATATAATCTATAGTATATAAACAATTAAATAATTAAGCAGTTTCAGCTTGCAGTACTCGACCTATCTTTTGCCTTCTGATAACTGTCTTCCCCCTACTTTAGGATTCATCATCCGTACTCTATTTCGAATACTTTTGATTTTTTCTGGATCTGCTCTAAATCCTTCTTTTGTGATTATGTACCACAAAAATTGACCTTCTTCCACCCCAAAAGAACACTTTTTTGGGTTCAATTTCATATTAATGGCCCGGAGGGTTTTGAAAGTTTCTTCAATGTCTAGGAGCATATCTCCTTCACTTCGGCCTTAATGATCATGTCATCTACATAAGCCTCCAAATTTCTTCCAATTTGTCTCCCAAAAGCTTTATCAACCAGTCTTTGATATGTTGCTCCAGCATTCTTTAGACCAAAAGGCATCTTCTTGTAACAGTAAATACCTTCGGACGTGTAGAAGGCTGTTTTATCTTCATCGTCCGGATGCATCTGTATCTAGTGGTAGCCTTTGTAAGCATCTAAAAAACATTTTAGCCGGAAGCCTACAAGTGATTCGACCTTCCAATCGATTTCCGGCAAGGGATAACAGTCTTTAGGGCACGCCTTATTGATATCAGTGAAATCAACACACATTCTCCATCCTCTGTCATGTTTTTTCACCATCACCGGGTTGGCTACCCAGCTTTGGTATTTAACTTCTCTTAGGATGCCAGCTTTTACCAAATCTTCCACTTGTTCTTTCGCAGCCTTGCTTCGGTTTGGAGCTAGGCTCCGACGCTTTTGCTTGATAGGCTCCAGATGTGGTCTTGTATTCAGGCGATGTTGCGTGTCAAAAATTTCACCGTTTATCTTCAATTCTCTGGGGACACCCGTCATGTCCGCAGGCGTCCAAGCAAATACATCTTTGTTTTTATCCAGCACTTCTTTCAACTTCCTTTTGTATTCAGTTGGTAATTGCTTGCCAATCATTATGTGTTGATCCGGATACTTATTGTTGATGAACAACTTTTCTGTCTCTACTTCAAGGTTTTCGTTCTTGCTTGAACACTCTCCGGCTTCCGGAGCCCTAACTTGAGCGCATTGTACCTCCGGCTAGGGTTCGGTTTTTACAAAGCCTACCCCCTTGGAGTTGGGAACTTTACGACCGCATGAACTGGGGATGACACCATACCCATTTTTCTCGTTGTTGAACGACCAAGTATGACGTTATATGAGCCGTTCCTACGGTAACATTCAATACAACCTCTCCAAGTGACCAAGTTCTTTCTCCTGAAAAGCCTACTAGAGGGCTTATGTTGTCCTTTCTTGTTTTTCTTAGTGCTGTCTTTAGTTTCAAAAAACAGTGTTCATACATAATCTCGCATCCGCTTCCGGTATCCAAATGGATCCGTTTTACTGGGTGATTCCCTATGATGGCTCCGATTATGATTGGTTCCTCCGATAGGTCTTCGTCTTCAACCGGAGGGAAACTTATGGCTACCTTCTTCCAGGCTTCGGCCCTTGCTGGTGGTCTTTCTGTAACACCCCAACATGGCGGAATCATGGGGTATCACTTAGAAAAGCACAGCACGACATGGGAATTATGTAGAGTCAAACTATATGCATTCATAGGATTGAAACAATCCATAAACTCACTCAAATGTATACAATAATCAATATCTATCAAAGATACACACTCAATCAATATTAAATGAAAATGCTTAAATGATAGTAGTTGACCCTAAGCATAACCCGTTAAAGGGAAATAAGGATCACGGATCCAGAAGTCCAAAGCTAGTCCAATCCTAGCAATGCAAGCACATAATCATCCATTTTGTCTCTGATTAACCTGATTTCCTGAAAAGTGTACTAAAGAGCGTCAACATAAAGTTGGTGAGTTCGTAGGGACAAGTAATAAGGAATAACCGTATCGGATAACAACCGTTAACGATAAGCGAGGATTAGAATACCTAATCATGTCCAAGGAAACCCTAAAAGGTTTCACATTAGCACAGTTCAATACAATCAACGTTTCAACATCAATATCATTATACAATATACCATTAAACGTTAATCAATACGCCTAACATGATTTATCATTAACATGATAATCAAAGCGACAATCATCATTAACCAATACGCCTAACATGATTTATCATTAACATGATAATCAAAGCGACAATCATCATTAACCAATACGCCTAACATGATATATCATTTACATGATAATCAAAGCGACAATCATCATTAACCATACGCCTAACATGATATATCATTTACATGATAATCAAAGCGACAATCATCATTAACCAATACGCCTAACATGATATATCATTTACATGATAATCAAAGCGACAATCATCATTAACCAATACGCCTAACATGATATATCATTTACATGATAATCAAAGCGACATTAAACCACAAGTAATCATATCAACAATCAACAAATAAACAATTAACATCTCGGTCCATATCATAACAAGTGAATCAACCAACAAATACGATGCACATACACTTCTTATAATTCTACTTTAAAGGAATCATCGATGCTTATATATAGGGTCACCCGCAGCCTTCCCACCACATCTACTATTCATAAAAAGTATAATTATCTTCCATGTATGTACAACTATCTAAAGCACAACAAGTATTCATAACGAAGTCAAAGTTAACCGAGCAACAAGTCAATACATTAAACAAACAATCAATCAACAAATATGTACACTTTTCAGCCCGAATCTCAATTGAGTAGGGAGGGTTTACGAAACTCACCTGGAAGTAAAGCAATTCCAAGTACTAGTACAAGTACTTTACTATGCTCACAATGTACTCCCGGGTACCTAGAACAAGTATAAGATCAACTTATAAGCTACCACAAAGCCTAAGTGCAAAATAGGGAAATTTTAGCATGTTCCCAGCTTTGCGCCATCTACTAGACAACGACTTTGGGAAGTCAAGAAGACTAGATACAACAAAACTCAGTTCTAGACATTTGTTGGGCACTCAATGGCATTTTCAAAAATGTAAGGTTTGGCTCTTGAAGAGCTTTAATGAAAGAGTTATGATTTTTACAAAAACAAACCTGTAGCCTCGTCAGAAATCAGACCAGTTCTGAAAATCGTTGTTTTTGGCACTCTTCTGAGCAAAACCAGAAGAAACTTCATTCTTATCAATTTTACTGACACTTGGACCTTTCCAAAAATATAAGATACGTCTCCTAATTCATCCAGATGAATCTTCTATGATGTTTGCAAGATGACTGAAAATTTCAGTCCTATAGAGTCCTTAAATTCAACTTGAAACTTCAAGTGATGAACCCAAGACTTTATGAACTTGATTGTTTTGTGTTATGAATGTGAGAGAGAGAGGAAAGAGCAGAGATGGATGATAGAATGATCATCAAATGCTTGCTTATATAGTCCAAGAGTTGCAACTAAGTGCCAAGAATACACACCTTGGCCATGAGGTGTTCATCATGTGTTTACAACTCATCCTTGAGTGTAATGGCTGAAACTTTGGCCTTAAGACAAACTAGAATTCAGTAGGAATATGTTCATTGCATGATTACAAGCTATAATCCAAGTCTTAGTTAGTTTGTGTGGGGTTTATGTCAAGAACACAAGCTTGACTTGACTAATTGACTTTGGTTGACTTTAAACTTTGATTCTTGATTATTATTTGTGTAATTAAGTGTAGTAACTAGTTTATATAAGTATAATTACTTTTATCTATGTGGTTATAAATCAATTACATGTATTTATATATTTATTAGTTATCTAATTCAAGTACACAATTGCATATTTATTTTACTAGTATGTACAATATATCTAGCTAGTTAATTGATTCCGAAATTAATAACACAAAAAAAAATACTCACGAGTGTACAACTTTTATAAATTATTATAAATCCATAATATGGATAAATCATTTCATATAATATAAAGGTTGTGTCGGTTTTTGTCCTATTAATGGAATTATCATCTAGCCACCGACACTGTTGGAACCGTACATTATACTTAAGGTTTCGTATATACGTTTTTCCTGTTACCACAATTACTCAATTATCATCTATCATATAATTTCCATAACATGTACTGGGCCAATTTCATAGTCTGCTAATATGGCCCTAATTCTAGAAGTTCAAATATGACATTATAATTGGCCCAATTTACAGATAAATGTACACAATTATGTCCAAATTTCCGTTTATTGAAATAGTTAATCAAATTACATGCACAGTCAAACGGTAAAAATCATGAATGTTACATTCTTCCCCCGTTAAAGAATTTCGTCCCGAAATTCAATCAAACACTAATTACTAAACAAGTGTGGGTATTTAGACTTCATGTGGTCCTCGCATTCCCAAATAAACTCGGGTCCACGTCTAGCTTGCCATCTTACTTTGACAATCGTATATCGGGTATTCTTTAGTTTTCTAGTTTGTCGATCTAGAATTTCTATTGGTTCTTCCACAAACTTCAACGTTTTATCAACACGGATTTCTTCGAGGGGTACGTGAAGTGTTGGATCGGTCAAACACTTCCTAAGATTACAAACATGGAAAACATTATGAACTCCACTCAAATTTTGAGGAAGTTCTAATCGATAAGCTACCGGACCAATACGCTCCAAGATCTTAAACGGGCCAATGTACCGTGGCCCCAACTTGCCACGTTTCACAAAACGAATCACACCTTTCCACGGGGATACTTTCAATAAAACATAATTACCAATTTCAAATTCGAGGGGTCGTCGTCTAACATTAGCATATTTCAATTGTCGTTCTCGGGCCACTCTTAACTTTTCTTTGATTTGTGAGATCACTTTCGTTGTTTCAATAACAATTTCGGGCCCAACGAGTTGGCTTTCACCAACTTCTGCCCAAGCTAGCAGTGACCTACAATCTCTCCCATATAATGCTCTAAATGGGGCCATTCCAATGCTAGCTTGATAGCTATTATTGTAGGAGAGTTCAACCAAAGGAATATGAACATCCCAATTACCACCAAAATCAATGGCACATGCTCTTAACATATCTTCTAAGGTTTGAATCGTTCTTTCACTTTGACCATTGGTTTGTCGGTGGAACGCCGTACTCAAACCGAGACGAGTACCCATAGATTTCTGGAACGCTTTCCAAAATTTTGAAGTAAATCAGGCATCTCGATCGGATATCACGGAAATCGGCACTCCATGCTTGGATATCACCTCTTTGATGTACAATCGTGCCATGGTGTCAAATTTATCGTCCTCCCGGATGGCTAAGAAGTGAGCCGACTTAGTCAACCGGTCAATTATCACCCAAATAGTGTCCCGACCACTACTCGTCCTAGGTAACTTCGTGATGAAGTCCATAGCAATTTCTTCCCATTTCCACACCGGTGTTACTGGTTGGACTAGTAAACCCGGTGGTTTCTTGTGGTCGGCTTTCACTTGCAAACAAGTGAGACATTCACTAACATATCTAGCAATGTCTTTCCTCATTCCCGGCCACCAATACAAGTCTCTTAATCCAAAATACATTTTGTCGGAACCCGGATGAACTGAGTAGGCCGACTTATGCGCTTCATCCATCAATTTCAACCGCCATCCTCCAAGAAGGGGAAACCACAATCTATCAATGAAATACAAGCCATTGTCATTTTTCCTATCAAAATGTTCTTCTAGACCGTATAAGGTTTCATTGATGAAGTTTTCCGGTCTAGTTGCCAATTCTTGTGCTTCAATAATGGAGTCACGAACACTTCTTAACACGGTAAAGCTCTTGGCTTTAACTCGTCTTGGTTTTATACGTTCTTTTCGACTTAAGGCATCGGCTACCACATTTGCTTTACCCGGGTGATACCGGATAACACAATCATAATCACTTAACAGTTCAAGCCATCTTCTTTGCCTCATGTTCAGATCGCTTTGATTGAAGATATGTTGAAGGCTTTTGTGATCGGTATAGATCACGCTCTTGGTGCCATACAAGTAATGCCTCCAACATTTCAAAGCAAATACCACTGCTCCCAATTCTAAGTCACGAGTCGGATAATTCTTCTCATGCACCTTCAATTGTCTGGATGCATATGCTATCACCTTATCCCGTTGCATTAAGACACAACCCAGTCCTTGCCCGGACGCATCACAATATACAACAAAATCATCGGCTCCATCGGGCAAGCTCAAGATGGGTGCATCACACAATTTGTCCTTCAACAATTGGAATGCTTGTTCTTGCTTTTCACCCCAATCAAACCTTCTTTCCCGTTGAGTCAACAAGGTCAAAGGTTGGGCGATTTTTGAAAAGCCTTCAATAAATCGTCTATAGTAACCCGCCAAACCAAGAAATTGGCGAATTTCGGTCGGTGTTTCGGGTCGTCTCCAATTCTTTACTGCTTCAACTTTACTTGGGTCCACATGAATTCCTTCCTTGCTCACTACGTGACCAAGAAAATGGACCTCTTCAAGCCAAAATTCACATTTGGAGAACTTGGCATAAAGCTTTTCTTTCCGAAGTAACTCTAAGACTAGTTTCAAATGTTCCAAATGATCTTCTTTTGTCTTAGAATATATGAGAATGTCATCGATGAAAACAATGACAAATTGGTCCAAATAGGGCTGACACACCCGGTTCATCAAATCCATGAACACAGCTGGTGCATTAGTCAACCCAAAAGGCATCACCGTAAATTCAAAATGTCCATATCTCGTTCGAAAGGCGGTTTTTGGAATGTCGTCTTCATGAACCCTCAATTGATGATAACCTGACCTCAAATCAATTTTGGAAAAGAAACGAGCACCTTGGAGTTGGTCGAATAAATCGTCTATAGTAACCCGCCAAACCAAGAAATTGGCGAATTTCGGTCGGTGTTTCGGGTCGTCTCCAATTCTTTACTGCTTCAACTTTACTTGGGTCCACATGAATTCCTTCCTTGCTCACTACGTGACCAAGAAAATGGACCTCTTCAAGCCAAAATTCACATTTGGAGAACTTGGCATAAAGCTTTTCTTTCCGAAGTAACTCTAAGACTAGTTTCAAATGTTCCAAATGATCTTCTTTTGTCTTAGAATATATGAGAATGTCATCGATGAAAACAATGACAAATTGGTCCAAATAGGGCTGACACACCCGGTTCATCAAATCCATGAACACAGCTGGTGCATTAGTCAACCCAAAAGGCATCACCGTAAATTCAAAATGTCCATATCTCGTTCGAAAGGCGGTTTTTGGAATGTCGTCTTCATGAACCCTCAATTGATGATAACCTGACCTCAAATCAATTTTGGAAAAGAAACGAGCACCTTGGAGTTGGTCGAATAAATCGTCAATCCTAGGAAGAGGATAACGATTCTTTACCGTTAGTTTGTTAAATTCTCTATAATCGATACACATTCGGAATGTGCCATCTTTCTTTTTAACGAACAAAACCGGTGCGCCCCAAGGCGATTGACTAGGGCGAATGAAACCCTTGTCTTGAAGCTCTTTGAGTTGGGCGGCCAACTCTTGTAATTCGGTCATGGCTAAGCGATAAGGTGCTTTGGCCACGGGAGAAGCGTTAGGAATAAGTTCAATACGGAAGTCAAGTTCACGAGATGGAGGTAAACCCGGGAGGTCATCTGGGAATACGTCCGCAAAATCTTTAACTACGGGCACGGTCTTCAATTCGACCTTAGTAACGTTTACATTATATACTTTCCCTTCCCATGGCTCGATTGCCTCACCTTGAACCACTAATTCTTCTCCATTTTCTAAAGGTATTCTCACCACCCTACTACCACAATCTATTACCGCGTTCATAGCCGACAACCAATCCATACCCACGATCACGTCAAAACTACCGATATCAAAAGGCATTAAGTCTATGTAAAACGGGTAGTCACATAGTTCTAACACACAATCACGAACAACTTGACTAATTCTAGACAATCCACCATTTACCATTTCAAGTTCAAAGTAATAAGACAATGGGCTAAGACTTGCATCGATCAACGGAATGAAATCATTGGAAATGAGGCTATAATCGGCCCCGGAATCAAATAACACGGTAGCATATTGGTGATTGAGAAGAAAAGTACCTGCTACCACGTTTGGATCAACACGAGCCTCGGCCGCATTCACGGCAAAAGCTCTTCCACGGGGAACGAGTTGTTGTTGAGGAGCTTGCTGTTGTTGACCTTGATTTCCTCGGTTTTGATTTGGACCAGCAATTTGCAATTGATTCGGATGCACGGTCACTTGAACTTGTTGGCCGATGAGATTTGGGCATCGGTTACGATAGTGGTCTTGGCTACCACATTCATAACAACTGCCCCGGGTCATTTGGGGGTATCTAGCATTTAGTGGAGCAACATTTAATGGAACAGTTCGACGGGTAGGACAAAATCTTGAGGTGTGACCCTGATTGTTACAAATAAAGCAAGCATCACATCTCACACCAGTTCGATGATGACGGTTACACCTAGGGCATAAAGGACTTGTTCCAGTATAACCACCCTTTTGCGGCTCAACTCTCGGTTCAACCATCGCATATACCTTTCCACCACGACCATGGCGCTTATTATTGCGCCTATCATCTTTCTTGGTGCCACTCGACTCGGGCGTATCTTTTCTCTTGTTATCACTTTTGGCTATTTCACCACCCTTCACCAGCTCCATGGTGACACTAGCGGTTCGGTTAATGGCTTCATTGATTGTCAATGGCATGGTGGGATGAGAAACAAGTACCCTCACTTTGTGGGGTAAGCCAACCACATACTTTTCTACCTTCCGGGCCTCAGGTCTCACAAGATGAGGAATGAGTCTAGAAAGTTGTCCGAAGCGGCGAGTGTACCCCACATGATCGGCTCCCTTCATGGTGAGCTTAGTAAATTCTTCTTCCAAATTTCTCATTTCATATGGTGGGCAATACTTGGAGATGATCATTTCTTTGAAATTTTCCCAAGGTATGGAATTTGCGAGGTCAATCCCCAAAGTATCCTTTTCTACATTCCACCATTCTAGAGGATCACCTACTAACATACCGGTGGCGTGAGAAACTCTTTGATCCTGAGTACAACCACTTCTAGGGATCACAGATTCAATCTTCTCTAGCCACTCTAAACAACCGGTGGCTCCACCTTCACCCTTCCATTCCGGAGCTCCACAAGCCTTGAAATCTTTGAAAATACAACCTTGACGGTAAACATTGTTGTTTCTTGGTTGAACAAAAACATTTTCCCCGTTCCCATCACCATTCACATTCATATTTTCATCTGCTTCAATTTCCGGTTCTTCTTGTTCATTTCCATCCATGGCCGCCGCGATTCGAGCCACTAGTTCTGGCATAAGCTCATTGAGAGCTTGAGTAATGATCTCGGCTCTTACTGGGGGATTAGCACCACCCCGGCCACCTCGGCCACCACGACCTCCTCGGCCACCTCTACCTCCACGACCACCTCTACCACCACGTCCACCTATAATTTCTTCTTGAACTATCGGCTCCTCTTGTTCATCTTGCTCATCTTGACGCCTATAGTTAGTGTTAGCTCTCCTTGGCCTAACCATCTTTCCTGAACACACGTATTAGATTTAACAAGTTAAGTCTCACAATTCACACTCGAATATCAAAATTTTCCTTCAAGTAATACACAATTTCCACATCAAGTCCCTCTAAATCATTGCATGAATATAGTTATCTCCACGGGGAATAATCTAAGGCTTCACCAATCATACAATTTACAATTAACAATACAATCACGAACCATTCGACACAATATAAATGGGTCAAGTCATAACAAGGTGGGTAAAGTATAGTCCGGATCTTAACTTCAACATTCGACACATTAAAAGTGTTTGTATACAGGGTGTACCATCGGCTAACCCTCCACACCGTTAATATATTGAATGGATGTCAAGACTCGGTTCCGATATGTTCTCTAAGTGTTGGCCGGGTATGTATACTTCCAAGATTCCACATATCAACGTTTATCACAATAATTCCACAATTCACGGTGTATCCCGACACTATCATATACGTCCATCAAGTTGTGGCAATGACTTAAATTTAAATGGGTAATGCATTTGATGTGAATCAAAAGTTTATGTATGAAGACTCATGCAAATCTTCATAACATAATGTTTAATAAAATTTATTTTTATAGTCTTAGTAACACAAGAGAGCTCGGTAGCTCCATTTGAACGCACAAAGAAGCGCAAGGGCAAAGGTTTGCGATAGACGCAATTAAAAACCCGCTCTTTTAGGAGGCTAGCGCACTCTGACTTATACCTCTCTTAGAGTTTGTTCAAATGGGTGAGCCGGTGTATCTCAAGGTTGTAAGACTCCAATTTTATTAAAATAATCTCTATTTCGATAGTTCTTAGTCAACTTTATTCTTTTCTATGAGTAACCTACGAACTCAGTTTAAACCATTTTTATGCATCATACAGTTCACGTTGCACACAAAATTTCCTATCATGCATGCTAATATGAAATGTGGGTGTAATGGCTATAGACTAGGTCAATCCACCTAGCTCTCTACAACCACGGCTCTGATACCATTCTGTAACACCCCAACATGGCGGAATCATGGGGTATCACTTAGAAAAGCACAGCACGACATGGGAATTATGTAGAGTCAAACTATATGCATTCATAGGATTGAAACAATCCATAAACTCACTCAAATGTATACAATAATCAATATCTATCAAAGATACACACTCAATCAATATTAAATGAAAATGTTTAAATGATAGTAGTTGACCCTAAGCATAACCCGTTAAAGGGAAATAAGGATCACGGATCCAGAAGTCCAAAGCTAGTCCAATCCTAGCAATGCAAGCACATAATCATCCATTTTGTCTCTGATTAACCTGATTACCTGAAAAGTGTACTAAAGAGCGTCAACATAAAGTTGGTGAGTTCGTAGGGACAAGTAACAAGGAATAACCGTATCGGATAACAACCGTTAACGATAAGCGAGGATTAGAATACCTAATCATGTCCAAGGAAACCCTAAAAGGTTTCACATTAGCACAGTTCAATACAATCAACGTTTCAACATCAATATCATTATACAATACACCATTAAACGTTAATCAATACGCCTAACATGATATATCATTACATGATAATCAAAGCGACAATCATCATTAACCAATACGCCTAACATGATATATCATTTACATGATAATCAAAGCGACAATCATCATTAACCAATACGCCTAACATGATATATCATTTACATGATAATCAAAGCGACAATCATCATTAACCAATACGCCTAACATGATATATCATTTACATGATAATCAAAGCGACAATCATCATTAACCAATACGCCTAACATGATATATCATTTACATGATAATCAAAGCGACAATCATCATTAACCAATACGCCTAACATGATATATCATTTACATGATAATCAAAGCGACAATCATCATTAACCAATACGCCTAACATGATATATCATTTACATGATAATCAAAGCGACAATCATCATTAACCAATACGCCTAACATGATATATCATTTACATGATAATCAAAGCGACAATCATCATTAACCAATACGCCTAACATGATATATCATTTACATGATAATCAAAGCGACAATCATCATTAACCAATACGCCTAACATGATATATCATTTACATGATAATCAAAGCGACAATCATCATTAACCAATACGCCTAACATGATATATCATTTACATGATAATCAAAGCGACAATCATCATTAACCAATACGCCTAACATGATATATCATTTACATGATAATCAAAGCGACAATCATCATTAACCAATACGCCTAACATGATATATCATTTACATGATAATCAAAGCGACAATCATCATTAACCAATACGCCTAACATGATATATCATTTACATGATAATCAAAGCGACAATCATCATTAACCAATACGCCTAACATGATATATCATTTACATGATAATCAAAGCGACAATCATCATTAACCAATACGCCTAACATGATATATCATTTACATGATAATCAAAGCGACAATCATCATTAACCAATACGCCTAACATGATATATCATTTACATGATAATCAAAGCGACAATCATCATTAACCAATACGCCTAACATGATATATCATTTACATGATAATCAAAGCGACAATCATCATTAACCAATACGCCTAACATGATATATCATTTACATGATAATCAAAGCGACAATCATCATTAACCAATACGCCTAACATGATATATCATTTACATGATAATCAAAGCGACAATCATCATTAACCAATACGCCTAACATGATATATCATTTACATGATAATCAAAGCGACAATCATCATTAACCAATACGCCTAACATGATATATCATTTACATGATAATCAAAGCGACAATCATCATTAACCAATACGCCTAACATGATATATCATTTACATGATAATCAAAGCGACAATCATCATTAACCAATACGCCTAACATGATATATCATTTACATGATAATCAAAGCGACAATCATCATTAACCAATACGCCTAACATGATATATCATTTACATGATAATCAAAGCGACAATCATCATTAACCAATACGCCTAACATGATATATCATTTACATGATAATCAAAGCGACAATCATCATTAACCAATACGCCTAACATGATATATCATTTACATGATAATCAAAGCGACAATCATCATTAACCAATACGCCTAACATGATATATCATTTACATGATAATCAAAGCGACAATCATCATTAACCAATACGCCTAACATGATATATCATTTACATGATAATCAAAGCGACAATCATCATTAACCAATATAAAGGTTGTGTCGGTTTTTGTCCTATTAATGGAATTATCATCTAGCCACCGACACTGTTCCACCGACACTGTTCCACCGACACTGTTCCACCGACACTGTTGGAACCGACACTGTTCACCGACACTGTTCCACCGACACTGTTTCACCGTCACTGTTCCACCGACACTGTTGGCCACCGACACTGTTCCACCGACACTGTTCCACCGACACTGTTCCACCGACACTGTTGTAACCGTACATTATACTTAAGGCTTCGTATATATTTCCATCACTAGCCACCGACACTGTTCCACCGACACTGTTTCACCGTCACTGTTCCACCGACACTGTTGGAACCGTTCATTATACTTAAGGCTTCTCATATACGTTTCTTCCGACACTGTTCCACCGACACTGTTTCACCGACACTGTTCCACCGACACTGTTGGAACCGACATTATACTTAAGGTTTCGACACTGTTCCACCGACACTGTTCCACCGACACTGTTCCACCGACACTGTTCCACCGACACTGTTCCACCGACACTGTTCCACCGACACTGTTCCACCGACACTGTTCCACCGACACTGTTCCACCGTCACTGTTCCACCGACACTGTCCACCGACACTGTTTCACCGACACTGTTCCAGCGACACTGTTCCACCGACACTGTTCCACCGACACTGTTTCACCGTCACTGTTCCACCGACACTGTTCCACCGACACTGTTTCACCGTCACTGTTCCACCGACACTGTTGGAACCGTTCATTATACTTAAGGCTTCTCATATACGTTTCCACCAACACTGTTCCACCGACACTGTTTCACCGACACTGTTCCACCGACACTGTTGTAACCGTACATTATACTTAAGGTTTCACCGACACTGTTCCACCGACACTGTTTCACCGTCACTGTTCCACCGACACTGTTGGAACCGTTCATTATACTTAAGGCTTCTCATATACGTTACCACCGACACTGTTCCACCGACACTGTTTCACCGACACTGTTCCACCGACACTGTTGTAACCGTACATTATACTTAAGGTTTCGTATATACTTTCTGTTACATGTCCTATTAATGAATTATCATCTAGCCACCGACACTGTTTCACCGACACTGTTTCACCGACACTGTTCCACCGACACTGTTAACCGACACTGTTGGAACCGTACATTATACTGTTCGTATATACTGTTCCACCGACACTGTTCCACCGACACTGTTCCACCGACACTGTTCCACCGACACTGTTCCACCGACATCTTAACCACCGACATTGTTCCACCGACACTGTTCCACCGACATTGTTCCACCGACACTGTTGGAACCGTACATTATACTGTTCCACCGACACTGTTGGAACCGTACATTATACTTAAGGTTTCGTATATACTGAACCACCGACACTGTTCCACCGACACTGTTTCACCGACACTGTTCCACCGACACTGTTTCACCGACACTGTTCCACCGACACTGTTGTAACCGTACATTATACTTAAGGTTTCGTATATACATTTTTCCTGTTACCATAGTTACTCAATTATCCACCGACACTGTTCCACCGACACTGTTTCACCGTCACTGCCACCGACACTGTTCCACCGACACTGTTTCACCGTCACTGTTCCACCGACACTGTTGGAACCGTTCATTATACTTAAGGCTTCTCATATACGTTTCTACCGACACTGTTCCACCGACACTGTTTCACCGACACTGTTCCACCGACACTGTTGGAACCGACACTGTTCCACCGACACTGTTCCACCGACACTGTTCCACCGACACTGTTGGAACCGTACACTTATACTATAGTTTCGTATATACTGTTCCGGACCTTTGTTCCACCGACACTGTTCCACCGACACTGTTCCACCGACACTGTTCCACCGACACTGTTCCACCGACATTATACTTAAGGTTTCGTATATACTGTTCCACCGAGTATTCCTACTTTCCATAAAGTATGTCGGCTTTGTTCCTATTAATGAAATTATCATCTAGCCACCGACACTGTTCCACCGACACTGTTTCACCGTCACTGTTCTACCGACACTGTTCCACCGACACTGTTTCACCGTCACTGTTCCACCGACACTGTTGGAACCGTTCATTATACTTAAGGCTTCTCATATACGTTTCTACCGACACTGTTCCACCGACACTGTTTCACCGACACTGTTCCACCGACACTGTTGGCCACCGACACTTGTTCCACCGACACTGTTCCACCGACACTAGTTCCACCGACACTGTTCCACCGACACTGTTTCACCGACACTGTTCCACCGACACTGTTAGAACCGTTCATTATACTTAAGGCTTTCCACGACACTGTTCCACCGACACTGTTTCACCGACATTGTTCCACCGACACTGTTGGAACCGACACTGTTTCATATACGTTTCCACCGACACTGTTCCACCGACACTGTTTCACCGACACTGTTCCACCGACACTGTTGGAACCGACACTTAAGGTTCCACCGACACTGTTACACCGACACTGTTCCACCGACACTAGCCACCGACACTGTTCCACCGACACTGTTTCACCGTCACTGTTCCACCGACACTGTTAGAACCGTTCATTATACTTAAGGCTTCTCATATACGTTTCCACCGACACTGTTCCACCGACACTGTTTCACCGACACTGTTCCACCGACACTGTTGGAACCGACACTTTCAGAACTTTGTTCCTATTAATGAATTATCATCTAGCCACCGACACTGTTTCACCGACACTGTTCCCGACACTGTTCCACCGACACTGTTAACGACACTGTAACCATACTTAAGGTTCCGTATATACTGTTCCACCGACATTGTTCCACCGACACTGTTGGCCACCGACACTGTTCCACCGACACTGTTCCACCGACACTGTTCCACCGACACTGTTCCACCGACACTGTTCACCTATACTTTCCGTATATACTGTTCCACCGACACTGTTCCACCGACACTGTTCCACCGACACTGTTCCACCGACACTGTTCCACCGACACTGTTCCACCGACACTGTTCCACCGACACTGTTATCATCTAACCACCGACATTGTTCCACCGACACTGCCACCGACACTGTTCCACCGACACTGTTCCACCGACACTGTTCCACCGACACTGTTACACCGACACTGTTCCACCGACACTGTTCCACCGACACTGTTTCACCGACACTGTTCCACCGACACTGTTGTAACCGTACATTATACTTAAGGTTTCGTATATACGTTTTTCCTGTTACCATAGTTACTCAAATATCCTATTAATGAAATTATCATCTAGCCACCGACACTGTTTCACCGACACTGTTCCAGCGACACTGTTCCACCGACACTGTTCACGACACTGTAACCATACTTAAGGTTTCGTATATACTGTTATCATCTAACCACCGACACTGTTCCACCGACACTGTTCCACCGACACTGTTCCACCGACACTGTTAACCTGTACACTGTCAGAAATTAGACCAGTTCTGAAAATCGTTTTTGGCACTCTTCTGAGCAAAACCAGAAGAAACTTCGTTCTTATCAAATTTTACTGACACTTGGACCTTTCCAAAAATATAAGATACGTCTCCTAATTCGTCCAGATGAATCTTCTATGATGTTTGCAAGATGACTGAAAATTTCAGTCCTATAGAGTCCTTAAATTCAACTTGAAACTTCAAGTGATGAACCCAAGACTTTATGAACTTGATTGTTTTGTGTTATGAATGTGAGAGAGAGAGGAAAGAGCAGAGATGGATGATAGAATGATCATCAAATGCTTGCTTATATAGTCCAAGAGTTGCAACTAAGTGCCAAGAATACACACCTTGGCCATGAGGTGTTCATCATGTGTTTACAACTCATCCTTGAGTGTAATGGCTGAAACTTTGGCCTTAAGACAAACTAGAATTCAGTAGGAATATGTTCATTGCATGATTACAAGCTATAATCCAAGTCTTAGTTAGTTTGTGTGGGGTTTATGTCAAGAACACAAGCTTGACTTGACTAATTGACTTTGGTTGACTCTAAACTTTGATTCTTGATTATTATTTGTGTAATTAAGTGTAGTAACTAGTTTATATAAGTATAATTACTTTTATCTATGTGGTTATAAATCAATTACATGTATTTATATATTTATTAGTTATCTAATTCAAGTACACAATTGCATATTTATTTTACTAGTATGTATAATATATCTAGCTAGTTAATTGATTCCGAAATTAATAACACAAAAAAAAATACTCACGAGTGTACAACTTTTATAAATTATTATAAATCCATAATATGGATAAATCATTTCATATAATATAAAGGTTGTGTCGGTTTTTGTCCTATTAATGGAATTATCATCTAGCCACCGACACTGTTCCACCGACACTGTTCCACCGACACTGTTCCACCGACACTGTTAACCGACACTGTTGATACTAGTTCCACCGACACTGTTGGCACCGACACTGTTCCAGCGACACTGTTCCACCGACACTGTTCCATCGACACTGTTGGAACCGTACATTATACTTAAGGTTCGTATATACTGTTCCACCGACACTGTTCCACCGACACTGTTCCACCGACACTGTTCCACCGACACTGTTCCACCGACACTGTTCCACCGACACTGTTCCACCGACGCTGTTTCCACCGACACTGTTCCACCGACACTGGTTCACCGACACTGTTCCACCGACACTGTTCCACCGACACTGTTCCACCGACATTGTTATCATCTAGCCACCGACACTGTTCCACCGACACTGTTTCACCGACACTGTTCCACCGACACTGTTGGAACCGTACATTATACTTAAGGTTTCGTATATACGTTTTTCCTGTTACCACAGTTACTCAATTATCATCTAGCCACCGACACTGTTCCACCGACACTGTTCCACCGACACTGTTCCACTGACACTGTTCCACCGACACTGTTTCACCGACACTGTTCCACCGACACTGTTGTAACCGTACATTATACTTAAGGTTTCCACCGACACTGTTCCACCGACACTGTTTCACCGACACTGTTCCACCGACACTGTTGTAACCGTACATTATACTTAAGGTTTCGTATATACTTTTGTCCTATTAATGAATTATCATCTAGCCACCGACACTGTTTCACCGACACTGTTTCCACGACACTGTTCCACCGACACTGTTAACGGACACTGTTCTACCGACACTGTTTCACCGACACTGTTCCACCGACACTGTTTCACCGACACTGTTCCACCGACACTGTTGTAACCGTACATTATACTTAAGGTTTCGTATATACATTTTTCCTGTTACCATAGTTACTCAATTTCCACCGACACTGTTCCACCGACACTGTTCCACCGACACTGTTCCACCGACACTGTTTCACCGTCACTGTTCCACCGACACTGTTCCACCGACACTGTTTCACCGTCACTGTTCCACCGACACTGTTGGAACCGTTCATTATACTTAAGGCTTCTCATATACGTTTCTTCCCTGTTAGATTTCCACCGACACTGTTCCACCGACACTGTTTCACCGACACTGTTCCACCGACACTGTTGTAACCGTACATTATACTTAAGGTTTCGTATATATGGAATTATCATCTAGACCACCGACACTGTTCCACCGACACTGTTTCACCGTCACTGTTCCACCGACACTGTTGGAACCGTTCATTATACTTAAGGCTTCTCATATACGTTTCTTCCATGTTACGATGTCCTATTAATGGAATTATCATCTAGCCACCGACACTGTTTCACCGACACTGTTCCCGACACTGTTCCACCGACACTGTTCACGACACTGTACCATACTTAAGGTTTCCGTATATACTGTTGGAACCGTACATTATACTTAAGGTTTCGTATATACTGTTCCACCGACACTGTTCCACCGACACTGTTCCACCGACACTGTTCCACCGACACTGGTTCCACCGACACTGTTCCACCGACACTGTTTCACCGACACTGTTCCACCGACACTGTTGGAACCGTTCATTATACTTAAGGCTTCTCATATACGTTTCTTCCGACACTGTTCCACCGACACTGTTTCACCGACACTGTTCCACCGACACTGTTGGAACCGACATTATACTTAAGGTTTCGACACTGTTCCACCGACATTGTTCCACCGACACTGTTCCACCGACACTGTTCCACCGACATTGTTCCACCGACACTGTTGGAACCGTACATTATACTGTTCCACCGACACTGTTCCACCGACGCTGTTTCCACCGACACTGTTCCACCGACACTGTTCCACCGACACTTGTTCCACCGACACTGTTGGAACCGTACATTATACTGTTCCACCGACACTGTTCCACCGACACTGTTCCACCGACACTGTTATCATCTAACCACCGACATTGTTCCACCGACACTGTTCCACCGACACTGTTCCACCGACACTGTTCTACCGACACTGTTGGAACCGTACATTATACCTAAGGTTTCACCGACACTGTTCCACCGACACTGTTCCACCGACACTGTTCCACCGACACTGTTCCACCGACACTGTTCCACCGACACTTTCCACCGACACTGTTCCACCGACACTGTTTCACCGACACTGTTCCACCAACACTGTTTACCGATACGTTTTTCCTGTTACCACAGTTACTCAATTATCATCTATCATATAATTTCCATAACATGTACTGGGCCAATTTCATAGTCTGCTAATATGGCCCTAATTCTAGAAGTTCAAATATGACATTATAATTGGCCCAATTTACAGATAAATGTACACAATTATGTCCAAATTTCCGTTTATTGAAATAGTTAATCAAATTACATGCACAGTCAAACGGTAAAAATCATGAATGTTACACTTTCAGGCGTTGTACGCTCCGAAATAACTGCTGCAATTATGTCTTCCAGTGGCTCCGCTTTTGCATCTGGAGCTTCGATCACTGGATTTTTGCCATTGTTTTGTCTTGGTCCCGGCTCCTTGATGCCCTTCAGTAACATCGAGTATTTTTCTGACTTCATGGCTTCTTCTACCTTGTTCTTGAAAACTTTGCATTCATTTGTCTCATGGCCATAGCGATTGTGGAATTCACAATATTTAGACATGTCTTTGTTCCGGGGGTTTACCTTCATTGGAGCCTTCTCCGTTGCCAAAATGTCACGAGAATTCTTTGGAGCATGCTAGAGAGTAGAGTGACTTCCGGAGGCTCCTCCTTGTGATCTATTGAATGGAGCTGTTCGGAACCTTTCGTGTCAAAAGTTCCTATTTCTTCTGTTTCTATCGAGGTCCTTTCCGTAACCTGGACCTGTGACTCCGCCCGCAGTTTCCTTTCCCACTAGAAATGTGTAAGTCTTGTCCATTAATACTGTGTACTCTTGCGACAAGTCTGTGGAGAGGAATTCCATAAGTGGCTGAAACCGTAGCCCATGGACAAAACCTGAAATCTTCTGATTTTCACTGAGGCCCTTCATCAACGTCGTCTCGTCCGTGTAGCGAGTTATAATTTGTCGGACGCTTTCATTTTCTCTTCTTTTGATATTGTGGGCTTCAAGATGCATTTTCTTGTATTTTCTCTGTTGGCTGAAATGTGAGCGGAATTTTGTTTTCAAGTCTTCAAAATTTGCTATGCTTCCTTCCGGCTGCGCGTCTAGCCATGCACGCGCCAAATCTTTCAATGTAAGAGCAAACATATGACAGGCTATCGGAACGTTCCACCTCTGCATCCGGATCATCTCATTGAAATGTTTCAAATGGTTGTCCGGATCATCCTTTCCATCGTACATTTCTATCCCCTTTGGAAAGCCACCCTCCGGCAGCGGATAGTCTTCGATCCACTGCACGAAGGGTCCCGGCACTGTTTGAATTATCATATCTTCCTCACTAGGGAACCATCCCGGAGGCGGTGGAGCGTGCCTCGCAGTGTTGGGAATGTGTGATTGATAGTAATTTGTATTTTGATGGGGAGTATTTTGTGTTTGTCTTCTGCCGGGTTGCGGGGTGGAAAAATGCGTATGCATGTTCCGCGACCCTCTGGTAGGCTGCGGCGTGAAATACTGATGGGGGTTTGTATTTGAATAATGATGATATCGTGGAGGTGGGTTGCCGTAGGCATGATAGTTATGGTTGTATGTTTGACCTGTGGTACGAACATACTCTTCTACCATGGGCGGAAGGTTTGGCCCTCGATGGTATTCTTCATTTTGATTGCTATAGTTTCTTCTTGGGGCTTCATCAAAATGAACTCTTGCTCCTGGTCTGCTTCCGGAGGCTCTGTGGACGGGTGTTTCTACTTCAATGTCTTCTTCCGTCTCCTCTATTTCATCTGAGTGTGTGAGCCTTGTTCGTACACTTTGCATATCAATCTGCCTGAGATACTCTCTTAGGAGTGGTGCGAGCTCCTCTAACTGTCTAGCGGTCGGAGGAGCCGGCGGTGTTGTTCTTGAGGTTTCGAAACCCGAAGGTGACCGTGGATCACCGTCTTCTGCCATTTTCGTACAAGATTATGGTGGTTTTTAGTGCGGATGGCGCCACTTGTTTAAGGGTAAAGTTACTCTTAAATTAAAAGGGGTTAATCTTGTTTAGGAAAATGATAATAAGTGATTTATACTTATTGGCGGTTCCCTAATGGTGTGAAGTACTAATTAGCTTCACGCCACCAAGTGTGATATTTTAGGGGTTTGTGTGTGTTTTTCATTAGGGTCTTAGGTGAATCGTTTGAGGGGTATTTATAGGCCCCTTGAGAAGGATCCAGAAGCTAGAGGTTAACGGTAACATTAACGTTAACACTTAGCCATTATAGTTTGGACAGACGTGTGACAACTTCTGTTTTGAAGGTACAAGTACGGGTCGTACGTACTAGTGCACGTTCTTATTTGTACTGTTTGTCTGTGGGTTGGCCGCAGCCTTTCTGGCCAATCGGCGGAGCCTATTGGCTTAGCTTAATGTTCTTACGCTCCGACCTAAGCCTTAATGAAGGATCCGGTTCGTCATTAGTATATGTAATCCGAAGGGTCAAGGATGGTACATCATCAAAGAGAAATAAAGAATACTTAAATTCCACAAACAAGTATGAAAGGTGTGTTTGTGGTAGTTGCTAGTCGAAGAGTCAAGAAAAGAAAAATGAGAAAGATTATAAGTTTACCATCTTTGATTTTTCTTTATATTATTATCATGTTCTTTTGCAAGTTTAAGATATAATTATTATTGTTACAGTTATTAGTAGAGAATAGAGATTTGATGAAACAATTCATATTTGGATAGTAAAATGTTAAATGTCCACTATGTAACTCAATTTTATTCCCTTAGGCCTCTCTTTATTCTTTCCTTATTTTTCCACTATTCTTTCTGGCACGTCAGCTTTTCTTTCTCTTAGAACACCCACTCCTTATACCCTCATATTCTTCACCTATTCTTTCAATATTTTATTATTTCCTTTTATTTACATAAAATTAAAAAACAAATTAATTTAGAAAATTTTTATTGAAAAACAAATTAATTTAGAAATTTTTATTAAAAACAAATTAATTTAGAAAATTTTTATTAAAAACAAATTAATTTAGAAAATTTTTATTAAAAACAAATTAATTTAGAAAATTTTTATTGAAAAACAAATTAATTTAGAAATTTTTTATTAAACATTATACACATTTAAGCCATAAATATATCTAAAATTAAACTTTTAAACCTATAATTATTGTTTCGTAAATTAATAAAAGTTGGGGGGTTAAATTGAAATTTGGAATTAAATATTATATATATAATATAGGTTGTACCTTCTTCTTCCTATCAACATATATATGTATGATATATACTGTATATATAAACACAGACCAGATCGACCCACATATATATAAACGCATCCATTTTCTCGTTTTTTTCAATTTCGCAACGGAAACAAAGCAAAGGGACCCACCATATCGACTGGACGCTGCGTCTGAATACAGAACAAACCACCCGACGCCGCCCGAAGACGCGGTGGTGCTTATAGCGTCAGACGCCGGTTTCGCATCCGCCGTGCGTCCGACGGCCTTATAAGGAGAGGTCTTACACTTCAATCATTTCGACGAGAAAATCCTATTAACTGAAGGGGGAAATAGAAAATACTTAAATTCCACAAACAAGTAAGAAAGGTGTGTTTGTGGTGGTTGCTAGTCGAAGAGTAAAAAAAAAAGAATATGAGATAGATTAAAATTTTACCATCTTTGATTTTTCTTTATATTAAGACGAGGGTTGGTGCCCGCGCGTTGCGGCGGTTAAACGGTGATGAAAATACAAAACAGTGGGGGAGGAATTGATATGCGTGTGTGTAAATAGGAATGAGAGAAAGAAGTGACTGTGTGTTAGATCTTGGTACGGTGTTTGTGTGATTGTGTTTAGAGATATAGAATTAGAGGTAATGTGTGAATTAGGGGCAATATGGGGATATTGAAAAAAATTGTTTAAATTTCTTAAAATAGATTTCTAGTTTGTATTATAAGGGGGTATAAATAAGACTTAATTATCTTCTTTTGCAAGTTTAAAATATTACTATTATTGTTAGTAAATTAATAAAAGTTGGGAGGGTTAAATTGAAATTTGGAATTAAATATTATATATATAATATAGGTTGTACCTTCTTCTTCCTATCAACATATATATGTATGATATATACTGTATATATAAACACAGACCAGATCGACCCACATATATATAAATATATATATATATATATATATATATATATATATATATATATATATATATATATATATATATATATATATATATATATATATATATATATATATATATATATATATATATATATATATATATATATATATATATATATATATATATATATATATATATATATATATATATATATATATATATATATATATATATATATATATATATATATATATATATATATATATATATATATATATATATATATATATATATATATATATATATATATATATATATATATATATATATATATATATATATATATATATATATATATATATATATATATATATATATATATATATATATATATATATATATATATATATATATATATATATATATATATATATATATATATATATATATATATATATATATATATATATATATATATATATATATATATATATATATATATATATATATATATATATATATATATATATATATATATATATATATATATATATATATATATATATATATATATATATATATATATATATATATATATATATATATATATATATATATATATATATATATATATATATATATATATATATATATATATATATATATATATATATATATATATATATATATATATATATATATATATATATATATATATATATATATATATATATATATATATATATATATATATATATATATATATATATATATATATATATATATATATATATATATATATATATATATATATATATATATATATATATATATATATATATATATATATATATATATATATATATATATATATATATATATATATATATATATATATATATATATATATATATATATATATATATATATATATATATATATATATATATATATATATATATATATATATATATATATATATATATATATATATATATATATATATATATATATATATATATATATATATATATATATATATATATATATATATATATATATATATATATATATATATATATATATATATATATATATATATATATATATATATATATATATATATATATATATATATATATATATATATATATATATATATATATATATATATATATATATATATATATATATATATATATATATATATATATATATATATATATATATATATATATATATATATATATATATATATATATATATATATATATATATATATATATATATATATATATATATATATATATATATATATATATATATATATATATATATATATATATATATATATATATATATATATATATATATATATATATATATATATATATATATATATATATATATATATATATATATATATATATATATATATATATATATATATATATATATATATATATATATATATATATATATATATATATATATATATATATATATATATATATATATATATATATATATATATATATATATATATATATATATATATATATATATATATATATATATATATATATATATATATATATATATATATATATATATATATATATATATATATATATATATATATATATATATATATATATATATATATATATATATATATATATATATATATATATATATATATATATATATATATATATATATATATATATATATATATATATATATATATATATATATATATATATATATATATATATATATATATATATATATATATATATATATATATATATATATATATATATATATATATATATATATATATATATATATATATATATATATATATATATATATATATATATATATATATATATATATATATATATATATATATATATATATATATATATATATATATATATATATATATATATATATATATATATATATATATACATATAACTCGATCTTATTCGCTTACACTTTAAATCATTTCGACGAAAATTCCTATTAATTGAAGGGAGAAATAATGAATACTTAAATTCCACAAACAAGTATGAAAGGTGTGTTTGTGGTAGTTGTTAGTCCAAGAGTCAAGAAAAGAAATATGAGAAAGATTATAATTTTACTATCTTTGATTTTTTAATCATCTTCTTTTGTAAGTTTAACATATTATTATTATTTTTAGAGTTATTAGTAAAGATTTGATGAAAAATTCATATTGTTATTGCTATTTTTCTAGTAAAATGTTAAATGTATAGGAATGAGATTATAAAGATTAGGAGACAGAGAAAATTACTATTGTATTTTGATATGAAAAGGTGTAAAGCAAAGAGAAGATACTAGCCAAACATAAAAATTGAAATTAAAATTAGGATAAATTTTAGATGATATTACGATTAGTAAATGACATGTATTATGTGAAATGTTGCTAGGTTGAGAAGTTAAACAAATGTTTGTGTTTAGTCATCGTTGCAAGGTGAGTATATATATTCATGCCCATAATGTAGTTAAGAATGAGGTCATATGTAGGTAGATTCTTATCGCCCATCAATATAAGTAAAATTCGGGTTATAGGTGGGTAAATTTTGATGACTCGCTAGGTTGCTATAAATACTAATAGGTGGGTAAATTCTTATTAGTATATGTTGGGGCTACAAGGGTGAATGACGACTCACCACTTGTAGTCAAAGAGAAAGAATATGGATATATATATGTGAAGTTATTATAAGAGTATAAGGAGATGGCATGAGAAACCATATTATAAGCTTTATACTTTGTGTAAGTGATGACTAGATTATAAATTATATGTATATGTATTCATTAAGTTGTAACACTTGCTGTTAGTTGTTTCTATTTTTATAGGCAACCCAAAAGACCAAGATAAGAAAAAGATTGATGTCTATAAGTTGTTTTGGAGGTAGTGACATGTTAGAATATACTCGTTATTATGCATTAGTGATCCCTTATACCTGTGCTTTTGATACTCATATACGCCAACAACAATTAAAATTGAATTATTTTGATGTATATATTAAATATAACCTTTTTGAGATGGTATATGATTTGATTTTTTTACATATTGTCTTCGAAATGGTTATGGAAAATTCTAAATTAATAAGTAAAAAGAATTTTAAACTTTGAGGTGTTACAATTCATATCTATATTCATCAACCGTTACCATATAATTAAAAGCCCTTCTGCGTCAATAACAAAGCTAAACACAATAATTGGTTGTGTGACCGATCATTGATAGTTATCTTTTATGGAATATGTTACATACAACCTTAGGGGCGTAGTTAACGTGCATAAAATAGTTGTATCTTTTATAATAAAAGCTCAACTCTAAAATTTATGATAAATATACCATTATTATATACATCTTAACTATGGTGCTTAAGGTTGTATAAACAAAACCCATTATTTTATTTTTATTTTTTTAACATTTATTACTAGTTATTATTACTCTTTTTATAGTTTAAAGAAGCGTAAAATGTAAATAGTAATCTTTGTCTATTTGTGTCTCTAAACACATCCGGAATATAATACATTTGTATGGATTGAGATCTTTTAAAGTTACTATCAAGTTACTCTTGATCATTTTAAAATTAAAAGTCATGATTCAAATATGATTTTTAAATCATAACCTTGAAATAATTTAAGGGTTAAGATGCCTTAAACTAAATTTAAAAGATTCTCATCCAGTAAAAAATATATTATATTCTTAGATGGTTTGGTTGCTACTTACTGAATCATAGTTGGGGTTCAAATCTCACCCCTATTAATGACTTTCTACTCATATTTTGTTCTCCATTATTTTTGGCCCCATATTAAATTTGGACCTTCATTAGATTTTATTACAAAATATATTTCTAGGCCCATGTTAATTGAATCATTTTATGTCTTTATATTTTCTTTTTGATGATTATGATATTTCCTCTAGGTAGATTTATAATTACATATTTCGTATTGCAAACCTTTTTTTCCATGGTCGTTGTATTGGTATCTTTTTTTACATTTTAGATGTCTTTCTGCCTGCCGGTTTAATATTTTATTTTACTTTATATCACAAAATATTATATTATTATTAAATATGTCTCCATTTTGTTGTTTAATATTCGTTGTTGATAACTATATTTCATAACTTTACCTTAATTAGTTTTGTAAAACTTTTAATTTAGAAGTCGATTAAAAAGTAAGAGCATCTCCAATGGTAAAGCTTTTTGTTAAAAAAGCTTTTGATCAAGTTGGTGCTCCAATGGTAAAAGTTATAAAAAAGTCTTTTAAGTATTATTAATAACAAAACAAGGAGGAAAGAGAGTGTTATATTCTTGCAAAAACTTGAGGAATGTCAAGCTATTGATAAAAAGCTTTTCACTCCAATTGAAAAAAGCTTATGCAAAAGCTTTTTTGAATAGTAAAAAACTTTATAAAAAGCTTTAAAAAAACTCTGTTGAAGATGCTCTAAGGATAAAAAAAAAAATACACTGGTGGTCCATGTGATTTGACAAAACTCAAAATGCTACTGTATGTACTGTATAAGTTTCGTCCCTATCTATCAAAATACCATTTGATGTGTCGGTGGTAGCTGCAAGGAGTGTGTAAAGTGATGGGTTGGGGTGTGGGGCAGATGAAATTTATGTATTTGAAGAAACTTCTGCTACATCGACTTAGTCTTTAGTCTTCGCAATCGGAAAGCGACATCGTCTTAGTCTTTAGTCTTCGCCATAATGCGATATTCATATAACAAATTTTGATTTATTTATTATAAGTATATTTTATTAGTTTGAATGATATTTTTATTTTTTTAACATTTATTACTAGTTATTATTACTCTTTTTATAGTTTAAAGAAGCGTAAAATGTAAATAGTAATCTTTGTCTATTTGTGTCTCTAAACACATCCGGAATATAATACATTTGTATGGATTGAGATCTTTTAAAGTTACTATCAAGTTACTCTTGATCATTTTAAAATTAAAAGTCATGATTCAAAGATGATTTTTAAATCATAACCTTGAATATATATATATATATATATATATATATAT